>CM071574.1:58767796-58908172 GCA_036426205.1 Ascaphus truei
CCATCCATTTTTCCCAATGCACTCATACCATACTCATCACATATACATGTGCACAATGCACTCATAACCACTCACACATACCGTGCCAATGCAACTCAACATACCCATACATACACCGTTCACAATGCACTCTACACCGTGGCACAATGCACTCATTGGGATCAGTGCCTCACACCATACTCACCGAGGTACCTTTTCAACAGATCCCTCTCCCATCTACCCTTTTACCTGTATTCGTGCTCGCAGTTCCTCCAGTATAGCAATTTAAACCCTCTACCATCTCTCACATATACATGTGCAACTCATACATACTCTCACATATACATGTGCAATCATACATACTTCACACATACATACTCCATATACAGGTACACCATACAACTCAACACATACCATACATCAACAACTATACAGGTACACAGATACATCCTCCCCACCATTCGGTACAAGCAGATAATGTACACAGATACAACTCACATATACCATGTGCGCAGCATACATGTGGTCACCGTGCCTCGATCATAATACTGTGCACAGATACATACTTACTCCAACATAAATACATGTGCACAGTGCAATCATGTCATACATACTTCACATATACATGTTTATTGGGCACAAGATACATGTGCACCAGTGCAATCATACATAAAGCTACATACATGGTTGCCAAGCCTATAACATACATGTCACCATAAACTACATCTCTCACAATATACATTCCATAACTCACAGCACACGATACATGTACTCCCCCATCCTATGTTACCCACATACTAGCATTTACGCACCTATCCATGACTCACGATAGTCATACATTTCGACAGCTCCTACTCCGCCACCGCATCCATTATCCCCCTATCCCATACTCACAAATACAGACCGATACATGGTAAATACAAAACACAGCATACATGTGCACAGTGCAATCATACATACTCACATATACATGTGCACAGATACATACATGTGCACAGATACATACATGTGCACAGATACATACATGTGCACAGATACAGGTACACAGATACATACTCACACATACAGGTACACAGATACATGTACACAGATACATACTCACATATACATGTACACAGATACATGTGCACAGTGCAATCACAAGCACAATACCTGCCAGTGGTTAGTCAGTGGGAGCCACCTCTGCTCCGGCTGCTCCTGCTCAGTCACTGCGGTCCCTACTCTTAAAGGTGGAAGTTTTTAACCCTGGCAGAACACGAGGCTCCGCCCCCACTGCCCCGGCTCTGCCTCCCATCATTTGATGGTGTGATGTGCAGGGGAGGAAGGAACATCGTATCACAGAGATAAGGACCTCACATTACAGAAACCAGGAGAGAGGAAAAAAAAGGACCAGCCTGGTCCGGAGGCACCTGTGGAGCAATGATATGGATCAGGGGTGGCCAACTCCAGTCCTCAAGGGCCACCATCAGGTCATGTTTTCAGGATATCCCTGCTTCAGCACAGGTGGCTCAGTCAACGACTTGAGCCACCTGTGCTGAAGCATGGATATCCTGAAAACCTGGTGCTGGCCCTTGAGGATTGGAGTTGGCTACTCTTGGTATAGATCAGGGGCGCGCAAACTTTTTTTGCTGAAATCCCCTCGCCTGCTTTCCTGCGTTCTGTGCCCCCTCCTTAACGCACGCGTGGGGTCATGTGACGTCACGTGACCCGCAGCGTCATTTGACGCTGCTTTGCCATGGACACAAGTGACGCGGGCGGAGTCAAGGTAAGTTTTAGAGTTGCAGAGGCCTCACGCAATCCCACGGCATTTAATTTAAATGCTTCGGGTTAGAGCGCAGGGCCTCTGCAACCGCCCGCGCCCCCTCAGAGAAATCCAGCGCCCCCCCCCCCCCACTTTGCGCACCGCTGGTATAGATGATACCATCTGACATTTCGGTTGATCCACGTAACCTTGCTAAATGTTGCATGGATCAACCAAAACGTCAAGATTGTGGCAATTAAACTAGTTTGCATAAATCCATTTGTGCCCTCCCCTTACCCCCTTCATCCATATCATGCTTTATTGGACTAACCAGGAACGTCCTTTGTGAGTTGGAGCGCTGGCCACTGTTTATTTTTTGGTCTTTTATAAGAATGCTTGGGGAACCTCTTATATACCGAGCCATGATATGAACCATGGGCTCCTTTTGTCAGGTATCAAAGACGAAACCCCTTCTACTCCGGAATTATCTATATGTTACCATCATGCGTGTTATTCTTTAATCTTTCTTTTACATTTGATGGGCAGGTCTCATTATACATCCCATAAACATTAATTACGTACAATACAGAGGAAAATGTCTCTGCTATTTACAATGTTTAGATCCTATAACTGCCACCATTTTTGGGCCTTGTCAACCTGGGAAATCTGTCTCAAGTGGGGGCTTAGCCCATTAGGCTTTAGTTTTGTTAAGAAATTGCTCCATTCAGCTCAGAGAGAGAGCTTCATTTTCCAAACACTACAAACAATAAAGATTAGATTTATAAGAGAGCCCGGACAAGGGCACCATTAAAGCAGATCATCCCTTAACTGCTCCAACTGCTGGCCCTTCTAAACAGAATGGCATCAGTTTTATTTGTGCAGGAAATAGAGATTCTCCAACATTTCAAACTGTAAAGCTGGTAGGTCTAGTTCTGCTGGGAGTGAAGGGAAGTGAATACCACTGTAATGTTAGGGTGACCATTCGTCCCGTTTTTGCCGGGACAGTCCCGGTTTTTGCTGGGCTGTCCCGGTTGCCCGTCTGTCCCGGGAATGTCCCGGTTTTTCTCCCTGGTGCGCGGGGGAGTCGGCGACGGTGCGCAGGGGGGATGCGCGGGGGGAGCGAGCGGCGGCGCCGAGGAGGAGGATGCGGCAGCCGGGTAGTATTTTTTTCATGTTAGAATGCCGGGGGGGAGGGGGGCTGGGCTTAGAGAGTAGAATCAGGGGATTGGTTGGAGGTCAGAGGATCTCGGGGGCGGGGCTTAGTACCGGGCGGGATGGAGTGAGCTGCTTCTCAGTGAGAGAGAGGTAGTGTGTGTGTGTGTCCTGTCTGTATCCTGTGTGTGTGTGTGTGTGTGTGTGTGTGTGCGTGTGTTGTCTGTCTGTGTGTGTCCTGTCTGTCTGTGTGTGTGTCTCCTGTCTGTCTGTGTGTGTCATAGGAGCAGCTGAGGGGAAGGTATGAGGGGGAGATATGAGGGGGAAGGTATGAGGAGCTGGGGGAAGGTATGAGGAGGGGAGATATGGAGGAGCTGAGGGGAAGGTATGAGGAGGGGGAGATATGAGGAGCTGAGGGGAAGGTATGAGGAGGGGGAGATATGAGGAGCTGGGGGGAAGGTATGAGGAGGGGGGGAGATATGATGATCTGAGGGAAGGTTATTAGTGGTTTAGAATAGGTAGCTGAGGGGATGTATAGGGAGATATGATGAAGCTGAAGGGAAGTAATGAGGGGGAGATATGAGGAGCTGAGGGGAAGGTATATGTGAGATATGAGGTGAGCTTGATTGGAATGTCTTAGGAAGGTATGATGAGGGATTCGGGGAAAAAAAAAGGTGTCTTCTTCTTGTTCTTATTCGGGCTTGGTCCTTTCCTTCTTCTTTCTTTTCCGTTCTTCTTCGTTCTGTGCCGTTCGTCTGCTTCTTGTGTCCGTTTCTTCTTTCGTCTTCTGTCTGTTTGCTTCTGCCTCCTTTCTTGGCCGTTCTTCTGCTTTCCTTTCTTCTTCGTGTTTCGTTCCTTTCTTCTTCTTGTCCTTTTATTAGGAGCTAGGGGAAGGTATGAGGAGCTGAGGGGATGGTAATGGGGAGGGGAGGATGAGTTATTTGGTCCTGTATGGGGAGGGATGGGGGCAGGTACTGAGGGGGAGGGGAAAGGTATAGGAGGGGGGGAGGTATGAGGAGGTGGAGATAGGAGTATGCATAGGGGAAGGTTGAGTGAGCTGAGGTGAATGTATTGGGATGGGAGGATGGATGGGGCAGTTATCTGATGGAATGGTCAGGTCTATAGGTAGGTATGTGAAAGTGTATGAGGATGTGGGAGATATATAAGGAGGAGGGTTTTAATTTTAGTTTTATTCCATTATTGGTCAATTTACGAGTTATTAGTTGATTAAACGGGGGAAGTATGAGGGGCATGTATGAGGAGAGGAGGGGAAGTATTATGAGGTCTGTGTGTGTTGTCACTGTGTGTGCACGTATATTGGGGAGGGAGGTTGACTGGGGTTATTGGCGAAACATACTGGGGGTGGGGTTGTAAGAGAGAAGTGTGGAAGGAATGTGAGAGGGGGGGATGATGGGTGAGAGGGGGGGGGAAATGGGTGAGAGGGGGGGGAAGGAATGGGTGCGAGGGGGGGGAAGGAAATGGTGAGAGGGGGGAAGGACTGGTTGACTGGGAGTGTGAGGTAGGTGTGTGAGGAGAGGGGGGGTTCTCGCAAGGCCGCCGAAACGTGGGTAGAGGGCCCCGGTGAAAACGTTCTTCCTGGGCCGCAGGAAAGCTGTCTGCGGCCCTGCATGGGAGTGATGTCACTGACTGCCACGAGGAGAGCAAGAGACCCTATTTTGCAAAGTGTAAGGTCAGGAAGGTCACATTTTAAAAATCTTAATTTTAATTAATGCCTAAATTTTTTTATTTAAATTTTAATTTGTTAATTATTTAAATTTTAATTAATGTCTTCATTATTTATATACGCACAAACACACACTGCAGGGCCCACCTCCTATACACACAGACACACACTGCAGCCACCACCAACGGGACGCATTATGGTGCCGAGGCATCACGTGATGCCACATTGTCATGGCAACATGTCACCGCCTGACGTCAGTGTCTCGTTGTCATGGCAACGGGGCGCGTCACATGATGTAATTTGTTTTATAAATAATTTTTTATTGTGTCCCGGTTTTTCATTTTGAAAATCTGGTCACCCTATGTAATGTCCCAGTAAAAAAAAACCTTGGACGGCTAAATATCCTATGAGACGCTTACACCCAAAATCATCAAGGCGTATGGCTCTATTATCAAATGATTCCTATGTTTGATACAGGAGTTCTTTGTAGAAAGACTTACAAGAAGGAGATACATAATAAACGCTAAGGGGATGGTTACTGGACAGCATGGGTCCGGGTGGAGCCATTTTGAAGCTGCTGATGTCACTTCCTGACGGAGGAAACAGCAGTGAGAGCTCTGCTCAATGCACTGCTGAGACTTCTCCTCTCTTCTCTCAGGCTGTTCCAGGAATAGAAGAATCGGCAGAGAACAAAAAGACTAAAGTGAGGGGGCACAGTGCTGAATCTCCACTGCTGCTTCCTGTGTGAGGAAGTGACATCACAACTTCAAGATGGCTTCCCCCTGACCCACATGTTCAGTTGTTTTTGTGCCTATTTAACATACTGTATCAACTCAGACACTTTTTCTTTGTATCAAACTCTGCCTGCGCTGAATGGGCTGAAACGGAAGCTCGTGGTAATGTTACTGCCTTTGGATTGGGTTAGCCCAGTTTGAATCCTAGTGTCAGGTCTCCTTGGGCAGTTCACCCAATCTCCCTGTGCCTTAGGCACGAAAATTAGACTGTAAGCTCTACAGGGACACTTATTTGGCCTGCAAAATCCTATGTACATCACAGCGTACCGAGTCAGCGCTAGAAATGTATTTATTTTTTGTCATGAAATACCGGCCCCCCGCGTCTATCTCATAGCCAGAGAGTTAGAATATAAAATGCTGGGTTATTCCAGTTTTTCTTGTCCCTCTCCGCTTCCTCGCACCCCCAGAGCTTCATATCACACCCACACTACAAAGCTTTCTCCTTCTCTCACAGGCCATGAAACAGAATAAGCGGCATGTTTTCTTCGGTCAAACAAAGTGAGATCTTTACAAAAGTCAACATTTCGCTGGGGGGCGGAGGGTGAAGAGGGGCCTGGGGCAGGGGCATGGTGTAGTGTTAAGATGTATGCTGCAGTAACAAAGTTGCATAGTTAATCCTAAGGTACATTACATGCTCAGTATAAATTTGTTAGGTTTTCACACTTGTATTTGTCCTTTTTTTTCTTCTTCCGTAATATACATTATGTTTTAGCGTGAGAATGGAGATACACTCCAACACAGCAATGTCATTGCAGGGGGTATGCTGCTGCAATCGCATATCAAAATACAAAAAGGGTCGAACTGCGCACTTAAGAACTCAATGGGCAGCAGCAATAGAAAATGATACCTACGTAGTGTTATATTTTACACCATTGTGTGTCTTCTATATTGGTATCCTCAATATGCCTTTATTTTAGAAGTATGCTAATAAAAATGATATTTTAAACACATCCTCGTTACATGCACCATGTGCACCATTAAGGGATTTCTTTTTTTTTAGTACATCTGTGTACTATTATGTTGTTCCAATTACCTCCCAGGTAGCACACAGCTATATACAGTATACATATCACCACTATTATCACGTGTGAGCGAGGTCCTCCCAGCTTTGTATTCTAAGTAGGTTGGAGGTAGAAATAGATACAGGCACACGGACTTAAGATGTAGTATTTATTGTGCCAAACGAACCAACGTTTCGGCTGCAATGTACAGCTTTTGGCAAGGAGGTGAGAGCCCTCACCTTTGACATAGGCTGTATATTACAGCCGAAACTTTGGCTCGTTTGCCACAATACATTTTGCATCTTAAGTCCGTGCGCCTGTATCTATTTATACCTCCATTGCTAACTTCGGGATTTTAGGACTCCCTTCCTGCTACGGAGCACCAGCTGCTAAGTACATCTACTCAACTTGTACTGAATGCCTGCATCTCCATCACCATCTACCTTAAGGCTGCAGCCCCAGTGCCTGCGCTGCACACGCGCCTGCGAGGCTGGCGGCGCGTGCAGCCGAATTCCCCGGTCTGCAGAGAGCTGCAGGGGGAAAGACAAGGGGGGCGTGACTGGGGAGTGACGGGGGCGCTGCCATGATGTCACCCAGCAGGTTCGCCCTCATTGGCTGAACCGCCGGGGGCGTGGCCTAGCGCTCTGTTGCAAGCTCCCATCTCAATTTTCCTCAAAAACTCACCCCGCAGCGGGCCCGGCCCAATTGTGGGGCGGCTATTGTCCCTGCAGCGTCCGCCACAGCGGGCGCTGCAGTAGCCAGTGGGGACCTGGCCTAAGTCGGTTGGCACAGATTCTCTCTGCTGATCATCCATAAGTAAATACAGGTCTCCACGTAAGGGGGCATCGCAATACTATACAGTCAGTTTGAGAACAACTACAATTAAATACAATTATTTTGTTACAAATGAGACAGGCAGGAGAAGCCACAGTTATCAAAATACATGGTTGCATTAAATGCAGTTTGCAGACATTTCATGGACCGTTAGAGATAGGATTATGGGCATGAGTAACATTCACAGGCAGGACAGAAAGAAAGGCGTAAGAAAGGCGTAAGAAAGGTGGGCATCGCCTGATGGAAAAACCAAATCCACGCCCAGTCTTAAAAATAACAATTGTATTGAAAAATGTACGATCCGCTATAAAACTATACCTTCATCATTAGGTAAAACTCTTACACGACCGATACAAACATGCACAGGGCTCCCTAAATCCCACACAGTTGCTTGAGCACCCAAACCCCGCCCCCAGCGCACGTATATGACATCACAGCCAAGCTCACTGCTAGGAATCTAAAATAAAAAAACATTCACAAAATAATGTATAACGCGAATTGTGACATAAAAATGTAAACAAAACCCCTAATACAGCAAAAGATAATAAGAAACGGAGCAGTTCGCCCCTCTTTGTATGTAACATTGGTTTTTCCCTCAGGTGGCAGGAGAGGGAATCTGTGCCACCTACATGGGCACGCTTTTTGTTGATGTATTGCTGATGCCCATGGAGTTCTTAAGGGGTTATTAGAGGGTTGGGAAGTGAGGGTGCCTAATGTCCAGTTGCTCCGGGTTTGTTAACAGAGCAGTCCTGATATTGGACGATACAGATAAAGGATGGAAGTGCAGAAATCCCTATTTATATACAGGGTCAGGGGTCAGACACACTCAGCTACTCACAGCCTTGTATAACTGTTCCCTGCTCTGTACCCTTACCCTGGGACACATTATGAGAGGCAGGAGGTGAGAATTCAGGGATCAGGAGGAGACAGGATGGTCCAACGCAGAGCAGCTTTCATGTAGCTAAAAGGGGACTAACTGAGATACGCAAAACATGAAGCGGTCTATTCTGCATTGGAGTTTGATGCTGCCTCCTAGTGGACACAGCGAGAAAATGTGATGGACAAAATACATACTCATGCAGACAAGGAGTCTGCCCAGAATCACTCCGCCAGTCTTAGGGCAGCTCCATACTGCTGCAGACCCTTCTTACTAGGGGCAAGGGTAACTCAATGGAAAGAAGTCTCACTCATTAAGAGTGGGACTCACTTTTTGGTAAGAAGCCTTGCTCATTTGACGTGGATCTCACACATTTGAAGAAAGTCTCACTTACTGGGGGGTGATTGTATTGTATGTCTTTATTTATATAGCGCCATTAATGTACATAGCGCTTCAGACAGTAATACATGTGGTAATAAAATAAATTACAGATAATATAAATAACAGATCATGGGAATAAGTGCGTCAGACAAAAGTTACATTTAGGAAGAGTCCCTGCTCCGAGGAGCTTACAATCTAATTGGTAGGTAGGGGTATGTACAGAGACAGTAGGAGGGAATTCAGGTAAGTGCGTCTGCAGGGGGTCCAGCTTGATGTATCATGCGTATAGTATTAGCCACGGTGCTACTCATATGCTTCTTTAAGCAAGTGTGTATTAAGGTGGGTCTTAAAGGTGGATAGAGAGGGTGCTAGTCGGGTATTGAGGGGAAGGGCATTCCAGAGGTGTGGGGCAGTCAGTGAGAAAGGTTTAAGGCGGGAGAGGGCTTTAGATACAAAGGGGGTAGAGAGAAGACATCCTTGAGAAGAACGCAAGAGTCGGGATGGTGCATAACGAGAAATTAGGGCTGAGACATAAGGAGGGGCAGAAGAGTGTAAAGCTTTAAAAGTGAGGAGGAGAATTGAGTGTGAGATGCGGGATTTGATAGGAAGCCAGGAGAGGGATTTCAGCAGGGGAGACGCTGAGACAGATTTACGAAAGAGTAGAGTGATTCTGGCAGCAGCGTTTAGGATAGATTGTAGGGGAGACAGGTGAGAGGCAGGAAGGCCGGAGAGCAGGAGGTTACAGTAATCAAGACGGGAGAGAATGAGGGCCTGAGTCAGAGTTTTAGCAGTCGAGCAACAGAGGAAAGGGCGTATCTTAGTTATATTGTGGAGGAAAAAGGGACAGGTTTTAGAAACGTTCTGAATGTGAGGGGCGAATGTGAGAGAGGAGTCGAGTGTGACCCCTAGGCAGCGTGCTTGGGCTTGTCACTCTTTGGAAATATAGATATATAGTATAGCAGGGATGCTAAACTCCACTCCTCAAGACCTCCCAACAGGTGGTTGAGCCACTTGTGCTGAAGCAAGGACTGATTGAGACACCTGTGCAGAAGCATGGGCGTCCGCAGGGGGGGGCAAGGGGGGGCGCTTGCCGGAATCCGTTCCTCACTAAATCTGGTGCTGGGAATCCGTTCCTCACTAAATCTGGTGCTGGGAATCCGTTCCTCACTAAATCTGGTGCTGGGAATCCGTTCCTCGCTAAATCTGGTGCTGGGAATCCTCTCCTCACTAAATCTGGTGCTGGGGATCCTTTCCTCGCTAAATCTGGTGCTGGGATCCTCTCCTTGCTAAATCTGGTGCTGGGAATCCTTTCCCACTAAATCTGGTGCTGGGAATCCTTTCCTCGCTAAATCTGGTGCTGGGGATCCTTTCCTCACTAAATCTGGTGCTGGGATCCTCTCCTCGCTAAATCTGGTGCTGGGAATCCGTTCCTCACTAAATCTGGTGCTGGGGATCCTTTCCGCACTAAATCTGGTGCTGGAATCCTCTCCTCGCTAAATCTGGTGCTGGGAATCCTTTCCCACTAAATCTGGTGCTGGGAATCCTTTCCTCGCTAAATCTGGTGCTGGGAATCCTTTCCTCACTAAATCTGGTGCTGGGAATCCTTTCCTCACTAAATCTGGTGCTGGGAATCCTTTCCTCACTAAATCTGGTGCTGGGAATCCGTTCCTCGCTAAATCTGGTGCTGGGATCCTCTCCTCGCTAAATCTGGTGCTGGGAATCCTCTCCTCACTAAATCTGGTGCTGGGAATCCATTCCTCGCTAAATCTGGTGCTGGGATCCTTTCCTCGCTAAATCTGGTGCTGGGAATCCTTTCCTCACTAAATCTGGTGCTGGGAATCCGTTCCTCGCTAAATCTGGTGCTGGGAATCCTTTCCCGCTAAATCTGGTACTGGGAATCCTCTCCTCACTAAATCTGGTGCTGGGATCCTCTCCTCGCTAAATCTGGTGCAGAGTTTTTGTGCTGTAGTTTTGCTGCCGGGAGACCCGTCCAGGGGCGGCCAACTCCAGTGCTCACTATCCAGGTGGCTCTATCAGTGCCAGCTTCGGCACAGGTGGCTCAATTCACCTGTGCTGAAGCAGGGATATCCTGAAACCCTGACCTGTTGGTGGCCCTTGAGTACTGGAGTTGACCAGGGGGTAGTCGTCCATACCAGCGGCCGGCGCCGTGCATGGGCGCGTGACGTGCGCCTCTGGCTTACCGTCCTGGAAGACACGTTCCACGTTCAGCCCGTAGGTGGCGCATGTCTCGTAGTAAGTGCATCGCTTGAGGTCGTTGGAGAGCTTCCGAGCGTGAGCGTCGTCGATGACGCGGGGGTTACTGCAGCTGATGGCGTCTGTCGGGGAGAGAAGAGGACGGCATTAGACTGTCAGCTCTGTAGGGTAGCCCCTGAACTACAAACACTCCTGTTACGAGCCTGCGGGCCTCTGATGAAAAGTGCATTACTCCTGCGTGTACAATGATTTAGAAAGAGTTGTTCTTTATCCCACCGCGGCGTGCGCCACACACAGATCTCGGACACGGAGTAACCCGATTGGCTGACGCAGTTATCATGGATACAATTACCCTGTTTCTGGGCCTCCCCAGCTGATAATGACCGTCGGGGTCCCCAGCTGATAATGACCGTCGGGGTCCCCAGCTGATAATGACCGTCGGGGTCCCCAGCTGATAATGCCCGTCGGGGTCCCCAGCTGATAACGACCGTCGGGGTCCCCAACTATTGACCATTGGGGCTAGCAGCCGTGAGGTTGTCCTCAGCTCCACTTCCCCACCCTCGCCCCCCCAAACCTACGTATGCGGGACGAGGGCTTATCTAATGTCGTGAATTACCAACAAACGCAGAATAAGCAAAGTGGTTAAAACATTGACGTTGGAGGCGCCGAGTTAGAGTGCTAGCTCCTCTGCATAGCCATCTCCTTCCTTATTACGCCTGTGGGTAATCATTTGCTGCTACAAGTTCCGGAATATGCCCGTGTCCTATTGTTCTGCGCTGCGGTATTAGCAGGCCCCTCAGGCAATGACTACCAATTGTGGAAAGTTTGTGCTAATGAGTTTATTATGAATACAATTATTATTAGTGCAAGTCCTAAGCTTGAGTCTTGTGCCCCTTGGTATAGAAAACAAAAACAACAACAACAACAAAAACCCATGGATTTTGGTTTTCTAGGATGGATTCATTGCTCCTGTTTTGCTCTTTCAGCACAACCGATAATACTACAAAGACATTGTAACGTTTCGGTATTGGTTCAGGAGACAAGAAGATTCAATGCAGGTTGCGATACCTTTTCGTGTACCAACATTCTTGAAAGATTAAATGAAAGGTTCTTTATAGATTAAATCTTAGCGTACAGAGGAACACTTGAAGAAATATATGATGTTTCCAAAGCTCTGTACAGCATCATTTCACCTGTGAAAAACTTTAATGTTTGTCCGATATAGGGTACACAACCTCCATCGAATATACAGTATATTATAAGAACCATTTAAATAAGAAAGTGCTGTAGTTAGGTGAGGTTTCCAGCAGAGGGTGCTGTGCTCCTAGGGATGACACAGACTTCCTATTACATGGAGCTCATGGTCGGTCAGTGTTGCCCAAGGGCCGAGCTTGCACGGGTACCATAGGGGGTAGTAAGAGGGGCACGGAGAAAGCCTCACTCACCCTGAGTGCCCACCAGCACCATGGGGATCTCGTTGGTGTTGCGGCAGTTGGCGAGGCGGCTGTAGTAATGGTACACGGTCTGAAAGCTGATCTCATCCTCCAAACTGAAGACGAAAATCACAGCATCCACCCACATGGCAAACTGGAGGTGGGGAGAGAGGGGAGTAAGAGAGGGCTGACAAAGCGAGAGGGGGGAGAGAGAGAGAGAGCGATGGAGGGGAGAGGAAAGAGAGTACAAGAGCCAAAGGAAGACTGCAAGAGTGAGAGCGCGCTAGAGAGAGCGCGCGAGAGAGCGTGTAAGGATGTGTGCGAGAGAGAGAAAGTGAGAGAGAGTGTGGGTGCAGGGAGATCATAGGAAGAGAGGGGTCTAAGGGGGTTGAAGGAGAGAGGAGGAGAGAGAAGAAGAGGAGTGGGAAAGAGCCAGGGGGAGAGATGGAGAGAAAGGGGAAGGTAAGGGAGAGCGCGAGGACGTGTCTTACTTGTGCTTCTGGGGGTCCTCCCTCATCTCGGATCAGTAAGAGGTAACTCTGTCCATCCACAACAATCTCCTTCTTGAACCTCCCACCTGTTACACAAGAGAGAGCGTTTACCGGAGGCAGAGACCGCGAGAGACAGAGAGGACTCTGGGATCAGGGACATCGCTTGTAGGAGAACAGCAACACTATAACCCAGTAAGCACAGGGGGCCCCCCCCCCCCCCCGAGACTAAAACCCCGAGGGACACAGCCATCTATAATCCTACCCCCCTCTAATCTGTGTACCCATTCGGAGCACTGATACTATGTTACTCCTAACATTACTCCGATAGCCAGATACAGGATGGAGTTGATCAGCTGCAACACGTCCCAAAAAGAAACGCTCCTGACAATTTTATCTGTGCGCGTCTCAAAAAAAGGTCGGGAATTTAAAATGGCTGCTGCCCTGTGACATAGATCTGGGCACTGGGTTTTCCCACTGTGATATTAACTTTATCCTTTAAGTTTAAAATGCCGTTAAAGCAAAATCCCTCTAACAGAGCGTGAACACGGAGGGCATTAGGGGGGAGTTCTTTCAATGTCTGTTTTGCCAAATGGGATAGATAAAAATGGCTGCCAAGACAGAAATCACAGAAGGTAAAAAAATTAATTTAAAAAAAAACTGGTCTCTTAACTCTTGACCTTAGGAATTGGTGCAAAAGAAATCTAGTTTATGCTTTGAGAGGCAAAGTGCATCACCCCAAGGTGACCCTCCTCCTGAGTGCAGGGGGGTCACTACCTGGAAACAATCTCTTCTGGACACGCGGGTTGAGTCTCTCGCTGCTGTGCGTGTCATACAGCCCTCTGTACAGAAGAGGGCGCTCTCGTGGGCAGCTGATCAGCTCTGTTCTATGAGACGTTACCCCCCCAATGACAGCAAACTCTTCCACAAGCGATGTCCCATCTGGCCCGAGAGGTGATGGGGGAGCAGAGGTGGTAGGGGGGGGGGGGGCGGGGGGCTGTACCGGGCAGGGCTGCCTGTAGCATTGAAGATCTGTGAGACCACCAACTCCACAACTGCCTATAATAACCCCTTCAGTGCTGGAGAGTCCACCCCCGCACTGCAAGTTTAATATATATACATATAAATGTGTGTGTGTAGTTCTATAGACACACACATTATATTATGGGCCGTCATTCAATGGCACCAAGCTGAAGCCTTGCTTGTATACGCCAGCCCCCCCCCCCCCCCCCCCCCCTCCCCTAATAGCAGCCCTCCCCTGTTGGGGGGCGGGTGGGGGGGGGGGGTTATGCTACACAAGGTTAAATAGAATGGAGGAGATGGAGCACCAGCACAGGACAATGGGAAACTAAATGAAACAGAGATCCCCCCCATAGCACAGAATGACGCATCCCCCCCCCCTGACCCCCTCCCCCGAGGTATCGGCCTAACCTCTGCAGGATGCACGGAAAGGAACAAACTGCCATTCAACAGAACGGCGCAAAATTACAATCAACAGCAACTCAATACGGGGGAGCAGGAATGTGTGTGTGTGAGTGTGTGTGTGAGTGTGTGTGTGTAAGAGTGTGTGAGTTTTAAGTTAAGTTTTAAGTTAAATTGCAAAGCCAGCAGTACAACCAACCTCACACTGATGAGACCCATTGAGGTTGAAACATGTCTGTGCGTGGTTTCTCTGGCTTTGCATCTGATTCCCATGCTGTGCTTTAAAGCTGTGTTAACAGCGAGCATTAGCTTAAATGGGCTCCATGTAACAATGGATTTCAGGCAAAAGGTGACACGTGTGCTCATTTGCATGTAATTTCCCAGAATCCCTTGCTGTAGTGAAAGCACTGCATGCCAGGTGATAATGGTGAAAGGCAGGGTTGCAGACCTGTCTAAGACATGTGAATGTGCTCACAAGTGATCTTTTTATTTGCTGTTAATAATAATAAATATAAATATATATATATATATATATATATACACCTATACACACACAGTTGTGTGAAAAAGAAAGTACACCCTCTTTGAATTCTATGGTTTTACATATCAGGACATAATAACAATCATCTGTTCCTTAGCAGGTCTTAAAGTTAGGTAAATACAACCTCAGAGGAACAACAACACATGACATATTACATGTCTATGGTGACAGAAGGAAATACCATCAAAGTCATAACAGCACAGTATATACATATATGTAGAGGTTTTCATTATTGCTGTCAAGCAATCCGATATAAGCTATCTACCAGGGTGTGTTTTAAGTCCATGTACAAAACAATGATACCAAAGAGCTGCTCTTCAAGCACAGTGTGTGTGTGTATATATAAATATGTCATGTAATAGACCAGATTTCCCTGGTAACAAAAATAAGCATTTGATAATGGCCTGTGGCGATCCCTGTTTCTATAGGGTCACCAAATAATAATAATACTACTAATAATACTAATACTTTGTAATATGTGTACCAATAGTTGCTTCAAGATAGACTATTGATGTAATTCACTTGTCTTCTCATACATCTCTTAATAAGCCGAGGGCAGACGGGGGCAGAGGAGGGGGGCAGAGGAGGGGGGCAGAGGAGGGGGCAGAGGAGGGGGGCAGAGGGGGGCAGAGGCAAGAGCTCACATTCTCACACAACCAGAGCGCGTGGGCAGGCGCCACGGAGGGCAGAGGAGGGGGGCAGAGGAGGGGGGCAGAGGAGGGGGGCAGAGGCAAGAGCTCACATTCTCACACAGCCAGAGCGCGTGGGCAGGCGCCACGGAGGGGGGTGGAGGAGGGCAGAGGAGGGGGGCAGAGGAGGGCAGAGGAGGGGGGCAGAGGAGGGGGCAGAGGAGGGTGGAAGAGGAGGGGGGCAGAGGAGGGAGGCAGAGGAGGGCAGAGGAGGGCAGACGGGGGCAGAGGAGGGGGGCAGAGGAGGGGGGCAGAGGAGGGGGCAGAGGAGGGGGGCAGAGGGGGGCAGAGGCAAGAGCTCACATTCTCACACAACCAGAGCGCGTGGGCAGGCGCCACGGAGGGCAGAGGAGGGGGGCAGAGGAGGGGGGCAGAGGAGGGGGGCAGAGGCAAGAGCTTACATTCTCACACAACCAGCGCGCGTGGGCAGGCGCCACAGAGGGTGGCAGAGGAGGGCGGAGGGGGACAGAGGAGGAGGGCAGAGGGGGGCAGAAGAGGGGCAGAGGATGGGGTGTTTACATCAGGATATATTAGCATCCACAGCCCAGCTATTAACTGCTTCACCTTAAGACCAGGGCATTAGTGTAAAGCGGATTTTAACCCTTTCACGGCACACAAACACCTATACCATGCCACTGCTGTGCCAAGCGGGCAGTAAAGGAGCAGTAGTTTCCTTATGGCCTTGTGTTTGTGTTGTTCCGCTGCCTGGTGAGGTGTGTTTCACACGTATGGGCATGGGAGCAGGAGGCATGGGTGCAGGAGGCATGGGTGCAGGAGGCATGGGAGCAGGAGGCATGGGTGCAGGAGGCATGGGAGCAGGAGGCATGGGAGCAGGAGGCATGGGAGCAGGAGGCATGGGTGCAGGAGGCATGGGTGCAGGAGGCATGGGAGCAGGAGGCATGGGTGCAGGAGGCATGGGAGCAGGAGGCATGGGAGCCTGCTCTGCGCCAGGCCCGAGACCCTGCTCTGCGCCAGGCCCGAGACCCTGCTCTGCGCCAGGCCCGAGACCCTGCTCTGCGCCAGGCCCGAGACGCCGCTCTGCGCCAGGCCCGAGACGCCGCTCTGTGCCAGGCCCGAGACCCTGCTCTGCGCCAGGCCCGAGACGCCGCTCTGTGCCAGGCCCGAGACCCTGCTCATTACATTCAAACTCCACCTAACTGCCTCGGGAGCTGGAACGATTTGTAACACGTAGACGCCGCTTGCAAATATATTCACATTTATCCGCCTGTTAGAATATTACAAGAGGCTCTCATGGCTAAAAGTTCAGACACAATATATCCCCCCTGGGCTCAGCTCCTCCCCCAGTCATTCCACTCCACACCCACTCGGGAGAGATGAGTAAAGAGAACAGCATCAGGCGCCCAGATCCACAGCTGGAGGAGACACCGGCTTCATCTCCTAACACATTCAGCCCGTCCAGGATTTCCACCAACACTTTTACTGGCTGCGATCCAGGGTGCTTGTACAGGCAATAAAGATCTCATTATCTACACAGGGACCCGGGGCTGGGGCCACAGGGGGGCAAGCTGCACGCCAACCATTAACCCCTTCCTCACAGAGCAAAATGTGGCTGGCACATCCAGCAAGGGAGTTAAAAACTGTAGAGGGGGCTTTGTATGGACCACGTGTCGTCACTACTAAACTGCCACTCCTACGCCACGTGTCGTCACTACTACACTGCCACTTCTATGCCACGTGTCGCCACTACTACACTGCCAATCCTATATATGCCACGTGTCGTCACTACACTGCCATTCCTATATATGCCACGTGTCGTCACTACACTGCCACTCCTATATATGCCACGTGTCGTCATTACACTGCAACCCCCAATGTCACGTGTCATCACTACACTGCTACTCCTACATATATGCCACATGTTGTCACTACATTGCCACTCCTATATATGCCACATGTCGTCACTACACTGACACTCCTATATATGCCACGTGTCGTCACTACTACACTGTCACTCCTATATATGCCACGTGTCGTCACTAAACTGCCACTCCTATATATGTCAAGTTGAACTAGCTTTACCCCGACTTGTTTTGGGGTAAAAGCAAAAATAAATAAATAAGTGAGAGAAACCCCCAATACAGGGAATATTTCAGTCTCTTAATGCTTTGTACCATTTTAATTTCTCTCTGGTCTCATTAAGCACCTTCCTAGCATCTGGCAGGTAACGGCAAGCGAATGTGGGAATGCACTGTGTAGAGATTAAAAAAAATACTATATATATATATATAACTATATATTATATATATATATTTAATATAATTATAATAATCTATAACTTAATATACATACCACACATATATACATACATATATATAGAATTATATATAAATATATATATATATTTATTAATATATATATAAATATATATATATATAATATGTATACACATTGTTCGACAAACCTATACATTTGCTCGCCCCGGGCGAGTGGATTTAACCCCAGGCGATAATATTGGCCCCAGACACACGTTTGGTACTAGGTGGCGATTAGATTTTTTTTGTGTGGACGATTAGATTTTTGGTGATTTGTCACGTGTGGTGTGGGTGTGTTTGTGTGTGTGTGGTGTGGTGTGTCTTGTGTGTGTGTGTTTGTTGTTGTGGTGTGTGTGTGTGTGTGTGTGGTGTGGTGGTGTGTGTATATATATACATCCTGTGCTCATTTGCATGTCATTTCCCAGAATCCCTTGCTGCAGTGGAAGCACTGTGTGCTGGGTGATAATGGTGAAAGGCGGGGTTGCAGACCTGTCAAAGACATACAAATGAGCATACAGTAATATTTCTATTTGCTATATGCTTTACTGTGGAGGGTTTTTGTCACTTTTTTTTACCCACCATAACTTAACTAAGTGTGTAAATATAAATATATATATTAAAAAATGCTAAGAAACTTTCTGGGTCAAATTTTTTAGCTAAATGGTTTAATTTTACCGTACACACTATAGTCGCTGAGGTTTTTTGTTGTTGATGATTTATTAAAGGCTGTCCGCATTCTTCTTTTTTGATTTTTTCACCCGAAGATGCTTTTTTTTTTATCCCCCATGAGAATTTTTTTTCTAAATATTAGAATACTCTACAATGAGATTTTTTTTGCTATTTTGCTATTTGAAGCTATTATAGAGGCAATCCAAGTGGCACTTTAAAGTTTTATTTTTTTTTTAAATTGTATTAGTTGATGCCTATCTAATTGATAGTTGAAAACCATTTTATTTAGGAGCAGGATATGCCAGAGGGGCAATAATACTAACATTATAGGCGTTCCACTGATATAGGGGACTGCTGCTTTATATGGAGATCCCGAGGGATAAAGCAGGGCCCAGGGGCACTGCGCAGTCAGGAGACAGAGTGTCTGTGACCCGTCCTCCCAATCCCGGCGCGGCCTCCGGCTGCTCAGCTTCCCCATCACAAACAGGTGAGTGAGAAGGACCCCTCCCCAGAGACAGCTGGGCCCCCGGAGAATAGGCTGCAGACGTGGGCAGACCTGGGCCCTGGAGGGCAGAAGCCATTAGGTGTCCTACCCCTGCGCCAACGCCGTCACCGAGAGCGGAGTGGCGGGGAAACATCAACAATCACAACCGGAAACACAGCGCTGTGTCAGATACAGGAGAGTCATGGCGTGCTGCAGGGGGGGGCGCAACGCCGGTCCTCGAGACCCTCCAACTGGTGAGGTTTTCAGGATACCCCTGCTTCAGCACAGGTGGCTCAATCAGTCCTAGTTCAGCACAGGTGGCTCAATCAGTACCGAGGCGGGGATATCCTTCAAACCAGACAATGTTTGGGGGGCGGGGGGGGGGAGGGGAGAGAGAGAAGGCCACACCTGGGTTACTGTGAAAATAATGGTAATATGCAGGAACAAGGGTTAATACTACTCCTCAGAACACCACCTTTGAGAGACAGCACAGTCCTCCTAAGCCTTTTGCTGTGTTGCCGGGCCCCTTTGGCTGTGAAGGGGTTAAACATGTGTGACTCAATCAGTCCCAGTTTCAACACAAGTGGCTCAAGATTGAGCCCCCTGTGCTGAAGTTGGGATATCGTGAAAACTTGACCTGTTGGGGGGGCTTGAGGACTGGCGTTGAGAACCTCTATATTACTCAATGCACCTGCATGTCTTACAAAACTTCCCCAAAACCCTTCAGTCTCCCATACATCGTGCAGACTGGGAGTATGGGTATGACAATCCGCTTCCACAATCCCTTACACACGGGAAAGCTTTAACGCTGCAAACCAAACAATATCCTACGTGTGTGTGTGTTTTAAAATAAATCAGTGCTGTACTATGAGAAAATATTGTAGCATTTTTTTAAAACAATTCAGAATTAAAAATGTTTTGTATTATAATGTAACACGTATTTTTTGTTTCTATAGCAACCATTTACAAAGTTACATCCCCTTCCTCTTCTGAAAAAGGCTCTTTCACACCGAGCCCTGCCCCCTCTAGCAGTGCACCAATTGTATCTAGTGACTGCCTGGTCACATGATCTTCCCCACAGAACTTTGCATCTTTGGTCCTCTTCTGCTCTACTGACAGCCATTTATTGAACCCCTGAGCCAAATCTTCGCAGCGCGATCACAGGAGAACGGATCGATCGGCAACTTGGCTAATTACGTATCATTGTGTGGATTGTATTGATGCACATATTAAAGGAGAATAATCATATATATTTTTTTTTTAACAGCCGGCAGATTGGACTGCTGCTTTAAGTTGTTGACAAATGTACAATGCGTGGTGCTAAGAACTGCATACAGCTGTGGTAATAATAATATGAGGATGATAATTCCTGTATGAAGTCTGGAGTATAATCTTGATTCTGGGAGGGTACTGGGTGTGGTATCCTAGTTGGTAAACCAGCGTAAGCGGCACTCAAAATGTCCACGAACCCAAATGTCAATTGTCACCCCAACTGAATACCCTAATCCGTTAGTGGAACATAATAACCATGTAGCAAGCAAAAAAACTCACGAGTCTGCTGCAGCGTCCATGTTGATCCTACCAGACCTTCTGGGTGCGCCTCCGTCCTTGTGGATTGAATGCAGTAGAAGAGAGAGAAGGGAAGAGCACAACCGGAAATATCCAAAAAAGAGAATTTAGAAGGAAAGTGCGTTATCCATAAAAAGTTTAATGGTCATGGAGGGGAAAATGGCGGGGCATTACCCTACCAGCATGTATCGTGCTACACAGAGCACTTTATCAAGGCTTTATCAAGGTTGCCTTGATAAAGTGCTCTGTGTAGCACGACACATGTTGGTAGGGTAATGCCCCGCCATTTTTCCCTCCATGACCATTAAACTTTTTATGGATAACGCACTTTCCTTCTAAATTCTCTTTTTTGGATATTTCCGGTTGTGCTGTGCCATTTCTCTCGCTGCTTTAAGTTGTTGCACTGAATCGTACACGCCCAGCTGTATTTCCTTTGTTTAATTTGTTATGGTTATATAATTGGGGGTAATTTGTATTCATAAAGAAGTCAAACTAAGCATAATTTATGTATGTTTAAGACTCCACAACAATACAGGTCTGTAACATCTGCTAACGCCTCTAAGGCCGAGCTCATATATTTATACAATGTGTTACCAGGAAGTAATACAGGGAGAGTTACCTCTCGTTTTCACGCATGTCCTGGGCACAGCGTTATGATGACAGATACACGGCTACAAATACAAAGTTACATAAGTGAATACATTATATACAAGACATTACATGCACAGTTGCATGTGGAGGCGTGGGTGCACCCTAACCCAGCGCGCACTCCTGTAGGAGATTGGGGAGGCGATCGGGGGACTTGGGGGGTGCGTGACGAACACATCACGGACGCGTCACGAAGCTGGTTCGCCCTCATTGGCCGAACCAGCTCAAGTGACGCTGGCATCACGTGACTGCAGCCCATAATCACAAATGGTATTGACATGTGCGATGGCGGGGCTGAGTCCTTCCTGCCTTAGTGCACCATAACTGGACCCCTTGAATAATACCAGACAAGACTTGTGTATATATTATACCGGTGCTTGATGACCCCTGGGCGACCTTACCCCGGCGGCCCTTACTCTTACAGAAACACTGTATCCTTAAACACGCAATAAATGAGGACGCTGGCTATTGTCCCCGATATTAGTCCCAGTGGTCCAGTGTGGAAGCCACCTAGGCCAATATTATTGCCAGCACTGCGTTGGAGCCCTTATCTCAAAATGGCTGTTAAAGGCGAAACATTTTGCGGTGTGTGTTATACACAAAGATACTCGAACGTTGTGAGGAAGGGCCTCCCGGCTGTCTCTTAACCGGTTGCACTTTAACAGCCCGGCAAGTATCTGTCTCTCTCTGCTGAGAGCTCTTCTCTATTTTTGTCTCTGTGTGTAGGGGATGCGTTTCTGCTGCGGTCTCGCACTCTCTCTCTCTCCTTGGCTAGCAGTCTCCTACAAGCCTCCTCTTTAACCATCTGTGCATATCAGACTCTTTTTTTAAGCACCTCTCACTATCACCTGAGCTGTCTCTGTGTCTGTCTCAGACTCACTCCCTATCTCTGTGTCTCTCTCAGACTCACTCCCTATCTCTGTGTCTCTCTCAGACTCACTCCCTATCTCTGTGTCTCTCTCAGACTCACTCCCTATCTCTGTGTGTCTCTCAGACTCACTCCCTATCTCTGTGTCTCCTTCTTCAGACCCTCACTCCTACTCTGTGTCTCTGGCTCCCACTCACTTCCACCTCCCTATCTTCTCCTGTGGGTCTCTCTCCAGACTCCTCTCCCTATCATCTGTGTGTTTCTCTCAGACTACGTCCCTATCTCTGTGGTCCTCCTCAGACTCACTCCCTATCTCTGTGTCTCTCAGACATCACCTTGCCGAGCTCTGTGTCTCTCTCAGACCACGCCTTCTCTGGTGTCCTCTCAGACTCACTCCCTATGCTCTGTGTTCTCTCTCAGACTGCACTCCCTGATCTATCTGTGTCTCTCGAAGACTCCACTCCTATCTCTGTGTGTCTATCAGACGCCCCTATCTCTGTGGTTTCTCTCTATGAGTGCATACTGAATCATCATCTATCTCTGTGTGCTCTCTCCAAGACTCACTTCCTACTCTGTGTCGTCTCCAGACTCACTCCCTCTATCTCTGTGTGTCCTCTCAGACTCACTCTCCGATCTCTGTATCTCCTCAACTCACTCCCTATCTGCTGTGTCTCTAGGACTCACTCCCTATCACTCGGTGGTTCTCCAGACTTTCCCTCCCTATCTACTGTGTCCTCTCAGACTCAATCCCATCTCTGTCTCTCTGAGACTACCCTCCCTATCTATGGTCTCTCTCAGACTCACTCCCTATCATCGGTCTCCTCTCAAGGCCCGGGGCCCTAGTAGGGTGGAGGATTTCGTGTAGCCCGCGCTGACGCTGAGGCTCCCGGCCAGCTGAAATCTGACGCTATTTCAGGATTCGCATGCCCATAGCAGGGCGAGCCAGCGTGCGCGATGCGCGATGACTCCACAAGTTCCAAAGCGTGTGCCAGTCAGCAGTGAGAAGGATCGGTTGCCCGTACTTCAGAAAGAAAATTTTTTCTTTGTTTTCTCCAGCCGGGGCAGTGACGTCGTCTGGTCAATCGCCCGGCACCAGCTGACTCGACGTCACGCTGCCGTGAACGTTGACACTGCTGGTGCTGTGATTGTAGGTTTTCACACGAATTCATAGCCGAGCGCGCGGAGAAAACAGCTTGGCGCTCTCGTCTTGTCGTGCTAAAACCCAACCGTCTCGAACGCCTGCGGACAGCTCTCCGCGGTGAGCCCCCTCTCAAGCAATCACTCGATTGAGGATGCTGGGCTCAGCGCGGCCTGTCCTTTATTTATGGACTCCTTTGCGGCCTAAAGCTGCTCCATAGGAATATGACTTGTCCAGCGTGCTGATTTGGCGGTCTGCGGCAGGCTGAGGAAACGGGTGCTTCTCCCTGTCCTTTTCCACTCCTGCCATCTCGGTCTGGCTGTCCTTTTGGGTGGGCGCGCCATTGCACGTCGACGGAGTGGGTTCTGGTTTTGGGGCGCTCCTCATTGGGTGCGAACCCGCTCCATGTCACCGTCCCTGTGCTCCTCCTTCTCCCTCTTAGCGCTTAATTTTAACATTTTGGTAATACTTTACGCGTTCCGTGCCTCTTTCCCGCCAGCCTGCGGGAGCCTGTCCCTTTGTCCAGAGCCCCTGCTAAGCCGCTCTCATTGTGGCTGCAGGGGCTCAGTGCCGAGCGTGAGCGCGCCTTAGCACAGGTCAGCGCTTCCTGGACGCAGCCCAAGGCTTGTCCTATAGTAGGTGCGGTTACGTACGCTTTTTGTGTGTATGCTGTGATCGAAGGTACTGTGTATATGTGTGTAATGTGTGTATATGTGTGTGTCTATAGATTGTGTGAGTTAATGTATTAAATAATATTAAAAAAAAAAAAATCATGTTGCACAATAAAAATAGTTTTTTATTTCAACTACTTTGACACACACACACACACCCACACAACACAACACACAACCACAACCCACACCCCACACACACACCCACAACACCCCCCCCCACACACACCACAAAATCACCCACCCAAACCTCTCCGATCGGCTCTCCCAGACTCGCTGTCGGTACAGGCGCAAACTTTCTTTTCCCGCATCTTCCCCCGACGGCCGGCTCCCTGCCACTGACGTGCGTCGCGCGGCACCCATTATCGAAAGGCGGACTACACAACCGCCAATTATAAGTGCTGCGTCGCACGGCCCACTTATACTAAGCCCGGGATTCTAGATTCTATCCATTGTTTTTCTTATCCAATCCCATATCTCCTGTCTTGTTCCCAGGCAGATCATCAGTGTCTCTTAGGCTGCGTCCACGTTGCACTGATTGCACTTGGCGCACTCACTTCATTCAGTCAACATCTCTACAGCCCACGCTCCCACGCAGCGACGCTCCTGCCGTAAGCTCGCTCTCCACAAGCAAGGCGTCTTGGGGAAACGGAGCAAATTGATTTCAACGCGCGCTGAAGGGTCACATGACCCTTCAGCAACCAATCACGCGCCAGTCAAAGCACACAGCACACAGCCACACACCACCACACACAACACACACAACATAATAGCCCCTATCCATCCTGACAACCGCCCCCCCCCTCCCCCGCACTCCTCGAAAATTCTGCAGTACCGCCTGCGCTCATGCTTGGAGAGTTGGCTACATCACTGCTCTCAAGCATGAGCGGCTCAGCGCCAGCGTGGGCCGCTACCTTACTCATCGACCATGGTGATAGGTGGGCCGTTTAATTCTGTATTGTCTACAGTATCATATATTATACCAGGGGCTAACACATGTCCCAAATTGGTATAGTTCCTGCTCTTCTATGCTACACACACTGTCCTTTCCCCCCCAACGTTTGTTACGGGTTTTAGCTGCGTTATCTCGCTCTCTTTGCCAGGTGTGAGATATTGTGAATGTAGTTGTTCATGTTTAATGTGTTTATAATTATAATGATATATTATCTCCAATAAGGAATATCACTTGTGAGCACATTCACATGTCTTAGACAGTCGGCAAACCCTCCTTTCAACCCATATCACCTAGCATGCAGTGTCCACCTCCCACTGCAGCAAGGGATTCTGGAAATGACATGCAAATTGAGCACACAATATGTCACCTTTTGGCTGGAATATCCATACACATGGAACCCATTTAAGCAGATGCATCGCCGTTTCCACAACTTGAAAGTGTGTGTGTGTGTATGTTGTATTGCTATATTATTATATATAGTATATTTATATATATTCTATATATATATATTATATATATATATATATTATATTATATATATAATCATAAAAAATAATAGATGATACCCGTTTCTGGTGGCTAACGAAATGCTTTTATTTGTGCGAGCTTTCGATACACTGATTCTTCTTCTCTGGCCGATGTTACAATAATGAAGCAAAGGATAACTTAAAAACAGTGTCTCTTGAATGTTATCTGTGCTGGTGTCCTTCCCCCGTGTGTGATTGTTTTATTAGGCTAGAGGTTGTCAAAGGGTACTGAAAGCAAGTGAAAGGAGAAGTGTGTAGTGTATCAGTGTGAATAACAATGAATGGAAGAGGCCTTCATTCTCCATTCATTTTTATTCACACTGACACACATACACACTCCTTCTTCACTTGCTTTCAGTTACCCTTTGACACCTCAGCCATAAAACACATCCACCGGGGGAAGGAAAAGCACAGATAACAGTTCCAGAGACACTGTTTTTAAGTTTACCTTGCTTCATTCATTGTACACATCGCCGGAAGAAGAGATCAGTGTATCTCGAAAACTCGCACAAATAAAAGCATTTCGTTAGCCACAGAAAACGGTATCATCTATTTATTTTTTGATTATTGAAGCTCGGCTAACACGGTACTGATACCTCTACATGTTATGTATATATATATATATAATATATATATATATATATATATATATATATTATAGCAAATGGAAATATACTGTATGCTTCATTGCATGTCTTAGACAGGGTCTCAACCCGGCTTTCACAGTTATCACCAGCAACACAGCACTTCCACTGCAGCAGCAGGATTCTGGGAATGACATGCAATGACTTCAAAAACAATATTTGAAACTGTGTTCCCTATAGGCTCAATATATATAATATATATAAATATTATATATATATATATATATATATATATTATATAATCAACATTTAAATTTTTCAATTAAAAAAAACCAGAGAGAAAGAAATGAGCGAGGGTTGTAGTACAAGAGCACGGCCATCAGCCTGTGCCAGGTGCTACTCAGCTCTGTGTGTGATGACCGGTCCTGGTTTAAATGAAGGTTTTAACCTTAGTTTTAAGGGAACGTGTGTGTAGTTAGTGTTCATTAGCTGGCACATGTTCAGGTATGCGAGGTCCATATCTATACCACTTGTCTGAGGCATTTCTTGGGTACGGTTTTTGTGTTGGTGTGGGACATGGATTCGGGCGAGCATGTCCTTTCCGAGTTGCTCTTTTCCGCTTTAGTCACTCTGATCCATCTACTTCCGCACTCGACTCCGACTTCTAATAATCAAGCATAAGTCAAAGGGAGAGAAAGAGAGAAATGGCCAGGCCTGGCCTCCTCCTTCTTTCTCCGAAAGACGCCCTCGTCCTCCTTCCCGAGACAACACACAATCTGCTGCCGCCACTGGAAAGGGACCGCAACGTCACGTGAGAGGTGCAGACCACGAGGTTTAATTACAAAAGTCCCCCATTAACAGGTGTCAGCCATGAACTCCAAGTACCACAGGGTCCCCCCCTGCCCCGACCACCCTCGCTTCTGATCCCCAGAGATTCCACCCCGGGCTTTCTCACTGGGGGTTTGTATAGAAGTTGAAGTTGGCAACAGCTTCTCAGTAACCTCTCAGCCAGATGTTTGTCTTCCAATCACCCCGCATCATTTCAAACTTGGCCCGGGTGAAGATCCCCAGGTGATTATGAGCTCAGGTGGCAATCTTTCCAGCATCAGCGATCGCACATGCGCAGATGGGTCGGGTAGGTGGCGGGGGGGTGGCGGGAGCTTTGCTGCATTACTCTTGCTTTGAAAACGAGAAACGAAATGGCACACATTGGAGAATTCGCTTCCTTCCTGATGCCGTTTTGGCTCCCGGGGTTAAACCCACCCCAGCTGTCCAGGAAATGCCATTGTAAATGAACCCTTATTGAACCGGAGGAATCAATCAAGGCTTCTCCTCGAAAGGCTTCCTCTGTGCCGTGCACATGCCAATCCGCCCAGCAAAACAAAACCCCCACACCCCGCCCCCCCCCACCCCCTACCCACCCTACAATGCGCACCCTGGTAAACAACCAACTCTCCAAACAAGGCGGACAAGCCCCAAATAAGCAGGGGGGGGGATCCAGGAACGCCACTCCAGGCATCCCATTAGAAAGAAACCCCGGCACCCAACAAGAATCTCCCCGCGACGCCTACCTCTTCTCTCCGGGTCAGTAGGTCCACAGAGGACTTACACCTGGACCGGAAGCGTATAAACAAGGACTGACAAGCAGATCCGTAACTTTGTACCATGAAGCTCCATTGAACATCGTTGGGAATCAGATGACTGGCTTCATCTCCTGGGTTGGCAAGCACATGTGAATCAGATGAGGACACCGGCACAGACTTGGCTCATCATAGAAGTGCGCCAGGCTTTTTAGCACCACGACTTCCGTTCATGATGATGAGAGTGAAGCACCCTAAGTTGGCATCCTCTTGTGGGATCTGAGCCTGTGGTCACCGCCACCACAAGTAATATAGTTTTAAACAACGGTAATTAACCTGTACCTAAGCTTTGTGCTATTTCCTAACCTGGCCTACCCAGCAGGGACACTGTTCTTGTAATGACAGTACAGCTGAAGAATGCATGCCCTATAAAATTAATCTATGAGAACCCTATAAGGTCCACAACATAACGAACCTAACTTAATTGTAACTAGGAAGACACAGTCTGTAAGCGACGACTTCACAGGCCCCACTGTGACCTGCTCAATATCTAAACATCTGATAGATTTAGCTGGTACCGCCTGCACAAAGGCTCCAGTGCATCATCTCCGGCTCAGCCATCCCCACAATGCAGATTAAGAGATAAATACTACTGATGTTTTTCCTTACATTTTGTGCCGTATGGTTTGAGTTTATAGACCAGAATGCTTCTAAAGGGCTTATTCATTTAACAATTACTCATGTAAGTATGTGCCCTAATGGGTTTAAAACATTTCATTCATGGTGGCGGCACAACTCCTCCATATCAGTTTTCTGACCCCACGGTCCAAGCCAGCAAGATCTCTCAGTTGCCTCCAACTACAGCCCACCCTGCATTACCCCTCCCCTTTCTACCCACCGTATTACTGCTACTAGTTCTAGTCCCCGCCCCTAACTTTTACCCTAGCTACAACCGACAATGGCATGCTGCCAGCGCACAACACGGAATACCCATTACCTGTAACTGAATTGCTACTTTCTATTTATAGCAAAGTGTGTTCGTCGGGAGCCTTCAGTCTCATTGTATTGGTCTTCTTTTATATAGCAAATGAATAAATAAACCTTCTTCTTCCATCTAACACCCACTCACACCCCCAGTGCGCCTTCTCGCTGCAGAACTGCCTAAAAAGATACACTTGCCTAACACCCTTGTGTTAGAAACGGCATATAAAATAGCCTTATAGGTGATAACAGTCTCGCGCTGTGGCTGCTAAGTACCCCTATCCCAAAACCACCAGCCAATGAACCCCAAATAGACAAAGAAGCGGTTAGAACGCCACACAATATACAGTCTCAACTCAGACCATTTATTGGTGAAACAATAACTTCAGTTTCAAGTGCTAAAGTCTACTTAACTTAACAATCCTTTTAAATGGACTGTAGAAAATAGCAATGGGTAAAATCTCCACCATTTCTGGGCCAACAGAAAAGCCTCTCTTCTCATGTAAAAGCTTGTATAGGCATACCCCACTTAAACGTACACAATGGGACCCGGAGCATGTATGTACACACAGGCATACCCCACATTAACGTACGCAATGGGACCCGGTGACACTGTATGTAACCACCATTCATACAAATAACCCTACCGTATACCGCTCATTAAAACCTTTCCGCAATATTTTACCCCACGCATTCTCCCTGGGTCATTTCGCCCCACCCCCGACACGCGTCCTCCCCCCCCCCCTTCACCCCCGTACCGCCTTTTCCCAATAGCTTCCTTTCATTGTCACCGCCACCTTGCCTAGCCTCCCGGCCCACGGACTGGACCCGCTGCACCATCCGCATTCGCGTACGCATGGGGACCACTGGAGCATTTATGTAACCTAACACGACAGGCATACCCCACATCTAACCGTACACTCAATTGACCGGAGCATGTATGTAACACAGGCATACCCCGCATTAACATATGCAATGGGACCAGAGCATGTATGTAAAGTGAAAATGTACTTAAAGTGAAGCACTCCTTTTCCCCACTTATCGGTGCATGTACTGTACTGCAATCGTCATATACGTGCATAACTGATGTAAATAACACATGTGTAACAGGCTCTATAGTCTCTCTGCTTGCGCACATCTTCGGTACAGGTAAGGAGACGGTATTGCTGTTCAGGGCGTGCTGACAGGCGCATGCGCGAGCTGCCGTTTGCCTATTGTGCGATTATGTACTTACTCGCGAGTGTACTTAAAGTGAGTGTACTTAAACCAGGGTATGCCTGTATTGCACCTGAAGGGGCTGTTTGTACCCGAAACATTGTGCAGTTGGTCTTGTTTCACCAATCGATGGTCTGAGTTTACCTCTATATTATGTGTGCGGGTAACCTTTTGGTAAAACTGCTACCTACAGGTGCAGCCAAACTTAGCAACATGTGCTAGAGCCGCAATATAAAGAGAGCGCAAAGCTATATACCATATCCACTTTACCATTACGCTTCATCATTTATAATAGGGTTAACGGCTGTGCCGATTCAGTCCTGAACGCCAAACTGCGGAGGAACAATAACAAATATCACGGTGTACAATCCACGCTGCAACTCAAGAGGACGCACAAATAGATCCAAAACCACAGGAAAGGAGTATTGGTTATAAATCACTGCGATAAAAGAAATAAAATTACTTCAGTAGAACGAGTGGATAATTTCACAACAAAGTGAATAAAAAAGGATTGTGTAGCACGTGTAGAAACTTTTTTTTTTTTTTTGGAGAAGTAGAACTGCTCCGTTAAATATACAAACCCCAAAGAAAGACAAGTGAAATCGGTCGCGTCTCAAGGAGACACATCTGCGGCTGAAGCAGACAGTGAAATGCTAGATCATTAGTGACGTCCACAACTGGGGACATGTGGTGATGCTTGGAACTCAATGACGGGGCAGCAGGGTGTAATAACATCTGGCTAAGAGAATAACTACACAACAGACACAATCATGTGTTGGCATCCTAAACCTCTGATTCAGGGCTGTCCCACTTCCAAAGACCAGAAGGATTCTAAGCAGTGTCCCCCTGAGCAGACAAACTGCAGCATTATTCTGTACCTCGCTCTTCTATCGTTACCATAACATCGTTCTCTATTTCTTTTGTTCATTATCTCAACACTTGGGCCCATATTTACTATAAAGTCTTCTGCCTAGCCGTCCCATTCACCGGAAAGACGCTTTGCAGTCCCATTTACCGTGAGGACCCCTTGCCGTCCCATTCACCGGAAAGACGCTTTGCAGTCCCATTCACCGGGAAGACCCCTTGCACTCCCATTCACTGGAAGCACCTTGCAGTCCCATTCACTGGGAAGACCCCTTGCAGTCCCATTCACTGGAAGACTCCTTGCAGTCCCATTCACCAGGAGGACCCCTTGCAGTCCCATTCACCAGAAAAACGCTTTGCCGTCCCATTCACCGGGAAGACCCCTTGCAGTCATATTCACCGGGAAGACACCTTGCAGTCCCATTCACTGGGAAGACCCCTTGCAGTCCCATTCACTGGGAAGACCCCTTGCAGTCCCAATTTTCCTGGAAGACCCCTAGCAGTCCCATTCACCAGGAAAAACCCTTGCAGTTCTATTCACCGGGAAGACCCCTTGCGGTACCATTTACCAGGAAGACCCCTTGCAGTGTCTTGCAGCCCCTTACACATTAATGGGTTTTAAGGTGTCTTACAATGCAGGGGGGAATCTTAACCACAATTGAAAAAATAGATTTTTAATCATGAAGAATTAGAGAAGGTATTCGATGAGTGAGCACATTGGGTTTATTGTAGATTCGAGTGGGGCGGCACCATTAAAATGTAAGACGTTGGAGGGAGCTTTGCACACACAATAATGCTGGTGTGTAGCAGAGAGGACCTGAAAGCTGGCTCACTTAGGTCAGAGGTTCTTAGAGGGACAGAGACCAGAGGACAGATGCTCTTTTCTACACACTCCCTGGAGCTGACCCCTCCACACTGAAAGACAAACAAACCATCTATTTCCAGCCTGCAGATTTGAGAACACGCTGACCGACACCACAAAATGCGTCATCCCTTCCTCAAAAATGATACACTATAGCACACTCACTGAGCTGTTACTCAACTGTCTCATTATAATCCAAAGACCTAAACTGCTCCATGGTGCCTCTTTTTAACCCCTTCGACGCCGGGGTGGGGTCGGACAGCAACATGCTAGCAACGCATTGCAAAGCAGTGGAACCGGTCAACGATTACCATTTCCATGCTCATTCTCCCACAAGGGGCACGTTTCTAGTGGGAATTCTTCTGCAAGAAGAGGAGAGCGGAAGCCCTCGTGCGCACACTGGAATTATTGGTTTCCGGTGTTTGCCTTCTAAGAATATCTTCTTTTTCCAAAATACGAGTAGTTATTCCAGCATCTTCAGACTCCGCCGCATGCCAGCTATCACTCACAGAACCTCAACGCCACAAAGCATCTCCCCTCCAAGTTAGAGAACCAATCCAAAAACTATTACTGGAAGCCTCCAGTAACCAAAGCTGCTGGCCCAAACTGCCCTGCACCAACGGCCTCTAAATACTAATAGAGATACCCCTGCTGTGAAAATGATTTATTCTCTCGGCTGTTAGAGTGGGTTAGGAGGCAGCAACTTTGCTTACCATACAAATCAGTTGGACTTTGGGTTAAAGAGATACTTTGGATCATCATACAGAGCAGAATGTTTAATTCCCACCTTTAACACAAGGTTCTGCACTTGCAAAAGTTTGTAGTGGGCAAACCTAAAACTACTTCTATTGTTTCTTAAAGGAGCGATCCATGCAATATCCAATGTGTGTTTTTTTTAAACAAATCAGTTCTGTAGTATTAGATCATTTACTCCCTTTTCCCCCCCAACTCTTAATGCCATTTTTAATTAGTTTAAATACACTGAGCATCTTTTGATTTCTATATCAGGCTTTAGCACACTTCCCCCAGCAGTGCACGATCTTTGCTAACACTTTCATGTTCGTGATCATTTGTTGCCAATATTCCCAGCAGATTGAGCTGCAAACGGTAACAATAGATCATGTTACCTTGGTAATATGAAAATACGTTGTAGCTTCTGAGTTTCACTGACGGAAGGATTGATTTGAAACTGAAAGGCGGCCATTTAGTGAACCCTGGGAAGCAGGATCTTTGCTGATCGATCACAGGAGAACTGAATCGATTGACAGCGTAGATATTTCATTTTCAATAAAGGTAATCAAAGGCTGCATATATTCAAACAAACAATATATATATATATATATGTATATATATACAGTGTTCGACAAACCTATATATTTGCTCGCCCCGGGCGAGTGGATTTAACCCCCGGGCGAGTAAATATTGGCCCAAGCAGCACACGTTTGGTACTAGGTGGCGAGTAGATTTTTTGGTGATTTGTCAACCACTGTATATATATATACACATAGTATAAAACAATTAAGTGCTGTGTGGGCTGTCTCTTAAATGTATTCAAATAATCTTCCAGCAGGATATTAGAGTGAAAAAAAAAAAAACATAAATTAATGAGAGCCAGAGGTTTTGTAGAAAGGTCCTGAAAGCAGAAGGGGAAAGTGTGTGAAAGAGAGAGGGAGGAACAGATGTTCAGTGAAGCAAAGGGAAAGTTTCCCAAGAAGCGATACCAAGAGAGAGTTTCCATTCCAATATACTCAAGCTCAGGAAGTTTCCCAGGGATGTGTCCCCCCCCAAAGGGACGGTGACGTGTGGGAGATCACCCCGGCTTCCTGCAACCTTTGGGATCCTATCAGCTGCCTCCCTGCCCTTCCATTCGACGTGTCCCTTCACACTTAACCACCCACCGGTGCCAATATCCCTCCGGTAGAAACGTCAACAATATGACTTGCTTATTAAAGAGCTGAGAAGATCTATACACGCACAGAGCTCAGAGAAGACACAGCCTAAAGTAGCACAGAAACATGTGTCCTAGTTTCTTCTTCATTAAAGCTGCAGTTCAGTCAATATCCTGCATGTGTGAGGGTTTTTTTTAATAAATCAGTTCTGTAGTAAGAAAAAATACTTTTAGCATTTTCTGTTTTAAAAAAAAACAACTTTGAAAGACCAATTTTCTTATATTTTAACAAGCATGCTTGTTCCTATAGCAACGATTTACATTCCCCATATTTAAAGATGTCGCCAAACTTTGCCGATCAATAGACGGAGAACGATGTGACCGGCAGCTATGCAGTTCTTTAGGTAATTAGAGATTGCCCACATAAAACTATTGAAGTAAAAAAATAAATAAAATAAAAAAACACAACTGCAGCTTTAATTGCTGAGTGAACTCAGTGGATGTAAGAATCCATGTACACTAGCTCTCAAACAGAAAGGAGTCAAAGAAAAGTAGATGCCTTCATGGTAATTATGTTTTTATGCCACTAGTGAATTGACACTGCTCACTAAAGTGCCTTACATAACATTTAAACGCGCAAGCACGTCCAGTGCAAAGAGCTTACAATCTAATATGTAATGCCTGAGACACAGGGAGATAAAGTGTTAGTATCTTTACCACTAAACAATTCCTTCTGCATCACTCGATGTCACGCCAGCCTTAAACTTTCTAACAAAATGAGTAGGCCAGATCAATCCTCCATGTACTCTACAATTCAGCCTACTCCTCACAGATTCCAACCCCAAATACTCCCGGGACATGCAGCTTTCAGGCACGGAATCGGACATTTGCATCCCGCGTTGGGAAAAAGTCAGTCAGACTTGTTTGTAACATGTTTTGTTCACACGTTCATCAGAAACAGAATCAGGCCGGCTGCTTCCTTGTGGACTTTTTTCTTTCTTCTTGGCTGCAGCTGGAGCTTTCCATTTCCAGCAAGATGCAGAAGAGACGATACTCAGGGGAACACAAGGAGCCCCTCCCAGGCACAAGTCTTCTCTGCAGGTAACTTCCAGAATAGGTCTAATATCTAGAGGCAACAGTGAATGGGTAACATTGTCCAACAAGCACAGTGCTATATACACACACACACACACACACACACACACACACACACACACACACACTCTTCTGCTCTTGCTTATGTATGGATGTGAAACCCAAAAATGCAAAGACAATTCAGAAGCTTCAGACAACTCAAGGAAGAATGGAGAGATGCATGCTGGGTATTACCTGAAGATGCAGGGAAAAGAATGAATGGTTTTGAGAGTAAACAAAAACAAAAGTCTGACATCACAAGGGTGAAGAAATTAAAATGGCGGTGGGACGGACTCCTCATGGGATAAAATGACACCTTCAAAGTTTGTAGATCAGTATTTTTTAAGAATTTAACACAACCAATGTATGAAAGAACACCCATCACCCATCACCCCTCCCCTGCTACACGGTTCCACGCCCTCTCCTCCTCATCTGCTACATTTACACAAACAAAGAGCAACCCGGTGAGTGATGAAAACATGCATCTTTACCATGCAAAGTAGTAATAAACTGTGATGGCAGCCATCTTTTATGTGAGGCATAGAAAAAAATGCATATATTCGTTTTCCCCCCTCATTGTATTTAAAAAGTGGTGCAAAATCCAAAGTGAGGAGATGGTGATTAAATATATTAATTTATGTACCCCCCCCCCCCCCAAAAAAAGTGCATTGTGTTACTTATTTTGTTGCCGAGATGCTATTAGAATGAATTAAAACAGCGGTCACGCGGACCCGCTCTGTGCATTCTTCTCGCCGCTACGTTTTCCGTCTCTTGCGATTTCTCCTGCCTGGAAACCACTTATTTTTTCATTTGACGCCTTCCGCCATTAGGATTGGATACACAGAGGAAGAAGCCAGTCCCGAGACTGGGAATAGTACCTGCCCAATTCCCTCAAAGCAGCAATCCTCTCCCCCAGACGTCTCACTCATATAATGTTAGGATCTTGCACCCTAAGCATGCCCTGCTCTTGAAAAAAAAACTTAAAAACTGTGTAGGGGTGTGTGTGTGTGTCTGTGTGCGCGCACGTGCGTAGGGGTGTGCATGTGCGTACACTTGCGTAGGGGTGTGTGTGCGCGCACGTGCGTAGGGGTGCGCTCGTGCGTAGGGGTGTGCACATGCGTACACTTGCGTAGGGGTGTGCACATGCGTACACTTGCGTAGGGGTGTGCACGTGCGTACACGTGCATAGGGGTGTGCACGTGCGTACACGTGTTTAGGGGTGTGTACGTGCGTAGAGAAGTATTTTGGCACTTGTGCATAGAGATGTGCACACAGAAGTAGTTTTGCAGTAGTGTAGATGTATCTGCGCAAATTAGTATTTTTGCATTTGTGTAGATAAGTGTGCGCGTAGAGAAGTATGTTCGTGTGGATCAGCGTGTGCGTTTCCATTAAGGACTATTTTTGCGTTTGTGCAGATAAGCGTGTGCATGTGCAGAGTAGAGTATTTTGAATGTGAAGATAAGCGTGTGAATGTGCAGAGTAGTCAGAGTAGTATTTTGCGGTTTGTTGCGATACGCGGTGCATGGGACAGAGTAGTATTTTTGCGTTTGTGCAGATAAGCGTGTGCATGTGCAGAGTAGAATTTTTGCGTTTGTGCTGATAAGCGTGTGCATGTGCAGAGTAATATTTTTGTGTGTGTGCAGAGTAATATTTTGTGTGTGTGCAGATAAGCGTGTGCAGATAAGCGTGTGCAGAGTAATATTTTTGTGCGTGTGCAGAGTAATATTTTTGTGCGTGTGCAGAGTTTTGCGTTTGGCTTGTACTGGCAGCACTGCATTTTTCTGCTCATATATGTTCAGCAGAGAGAGGATTTTGGGTGGGATCGCACCTTTCAGGTAAAACCGACCCGAAAAGCATCTCCCGGCTGTAAACACGCAACGAAGAATAAATGATCTTTTTAAATATCCCCTCTGAACAAAACATGTGACTTTAAAGATCCCGTGTGGGGAGGGAGACCAGACCCGTGGTTAATTCACTGAAGTGGAAGACCCTGTGTGCAGCTGTGAGCCCCGCTCTGTCCCGGGAGGCGCCGCGCTGATAGCATTATATGAAACTAAAGTGTTCCCATTATTCCCAGCTTATATTAAAAAGGCCCGGCAGTTACACCGGGGCGCGGGTAACATTGTTACGGCCCAGAGTGAGCACAGAGACCCACAGGACTGGCGTTATTTGTCTAGCACACTGCAGAGGTGAAGCGATTTATCTTCATGACCGGTGAAGTTGAAGGATCGATAGGAACCCAACTCAATTGATTTTCTAATATTCTCAACGAGGTACTTCAGGACAATGTGCCAGAAAATTGATAAGAGAGCACACACAAAAAAGGCCGCTGAGATAAACGATGGCTGCTTCAGGCACACAACTCTTGCATAGAAAACTGAATCTCTGGTAGCAAATGTTTGGCCACAAGGCGACTAGGTGCTCGCTGCCAATGAGCCTGTGAGGGACATGTTATTTATCCCGGGATATTCCTTTTACATGCAGACACCCAGTTACCAGCCCACAGACTGTAAGCTCTTTATATATATTATATATCGATATTATATATATAGATATAAGATATATATATATATATATATATATATATAATGATGCGTATCCTCTCTCCATCCCCACTGTAAATGATCATACTGCAGATTGTATAGGATGTTTGACTTGCTGCCCAGCCTGAAGAAGAACCCTGTGAGGTGCGAAAGCTTGTACAATACCACAGTTCGATTGGTTCAATAAAAGGCACCAAACTACATACTCCCAATTCAAGTGAGGGTATCTATATATCTACAGAGAAACAATCCTCCTTGCAGCAGATGTATGGGCGGGCGCTCTGTTCACCCACAGGGGGATCCTCTCAGATCGCAAACAAACAAGGAAGACACTGGTGCTGGAGGCGAGTTGTAGATAAATGTATTTAAAATCACAAAACAAGCATAAGTGACGGACATTGAGTAAATAAAAGTGGGCACCACACTGCGCTCTGAGTAGCAGGGGGTCCGCAGATGGAATTCCGTTAGGACCGGGGCACCGGGCCCGGACCACAACTTGCGCTCCAGAATAGCCGGGGCATACACGACCTCACAGCTGAGAGACGGAAGAACGTGATGTCAATCGTGAGACACGCTGCAGAACAACGGAACAGCAAATACCCCAACGCGTTTCACACGCTTAACGTGCTTCATCAGGGGGGGAGTGTTGTGCTTACTTTTATTCACTCAGATGTAAGTTACTTAAGCTTGTTATGTGTTTTTAATACATTTATCTACAACTCACCTCCGGTGCGCGGTGTCTTCCTTGATATATAGATATATAGATAGATACAAACACACACACATACATATACATATATATATATATATATATATATATATATATATATATATATATATATATATATTCATACACAGACACACACACACTCAATGATTTGCAGCACCAGTATTTCAGATTTCTATAGTATATTATACCAGTGTTTGTCAACTCTATAATTATACTGTGAAATTCTGCGGAACCCCAACCCTCTCTAATAGCGCGTCTGAGATCAGATGCATTGTAAGGAACCCCAACCCCCTCTAATAGCGCGTCTGAGATCAGATGCATTGTAAGGAACCCCAACCTCTCTAATAGTGCGTCTGAGATCAGATGCATTGTAAGGAACCCAACCCTCTCTAATAGCGCGTCTGAGATCAGATGCATTGGAAGGAACCCAACCCCTCAATAGCGCGGTCTGAGATCAGATGCATTGTAAGGAACCCCAACCCTCTCTAATAGTGGTCTCTGAGATGAGATGCATTGTAAGGGAACCCCAACCCTCTCTAATAGCGCGCTCTGAGATCAATACATGTAAGGAACCCCAACCCTCTCTAATAGCGCGTCTGAGATCAGAGCATTGTAAGGAACCCCAACCCTCTCTACACAGCGCGTCTGAGATCAGATACATGTAAGGAACCCCACCCTCTCTAATAGCGCGTCTGAGATCGCTACATGTAAGGAACCCCAACCCTCTCTAATAGCGGTCTCTGAGATCAGATGCATTGTAAGGAACCCCAACCCTCTCTAATAGCGCGCCTGAGTCAGTGACATTGTAAGGAACCCCAACCTCTCTAATAGCGTGTTGAGATCAGATGCATTGTAAGGAACCCCAACCCTCTCTAATAGCGCGTCTGAGATCGATGCATTGTAAGGAACCCAACCCTCTCTAACAGCGGTCTGAGATCAGATGCATTGTAAGGAACCCCAACCCTCTCTAATAGCAAGTCTGAGATCAGATGCATTGTAAGGTATCCAACCCTCCCTAATAGCGTCTGAGATCAGATACATTGTAAGGAACCCCAACCCTCTCTAATAGCGGTCTGAGATCAGATACATTGTAAGGAACCCCCAACCCTCCTAATAGCGCGTCTGAGATCAGATGCATTGTAAGGAACCCCAACCCTCTCTAATAGCGCGCCTGAGATCAGATGCATTGTAAGGAACCCCAACCCTCTTAACAGACGCGTCTGAGATCAGATGCATTGTAAGGAACCCCAACCCTCTCTAACAGCGCGGTCTGAGATCAGATGCATTGTAAGGAACCCCAACCCTCTCTAATAGCAAGTCTGAGATCAGATGCATTGTAAGTATCCCAACCCTCCCTAATAGCGTGCTGAGAGAGATATTGTAAGGAACCCAACCCTCTCTAATAGGCGTCTGAGATCAGATGCATTGTAAGGAACCCTAACCCTCTTAATACGCGCCTGAGATCAGATGCATTGTAAGAACACCCAACCCTCTCTATAGCAAGTCTGAGATCAGAGCAATTGTAAGGTATCCCAACCCTCCCATAGACGCGTCTGAGATCAGATACATGTAAGGAACCCCAACCCTCTCTAATAGCGCGTCTGATGAATCAGATACATTGTAAGGAACCCCAACCCTCTCTAATTAGCGCGTCTGAGATCAGATGCATTGTAAGGAACCCAACCCTCTCTTAATGCGCGCTGGATCAGATGCATGTAGGAACCCCACCCCTCTAATAGAGCGTCTGAGATCAGATGCATTGTAAATTCTTCTGTATTGGTACAACTTTCAAATGAACGGAGAATTGCAGGGAACCTTCTAAGGATAACCGGGGAACCAAGGGGTGCTAGAAACCCGTTGGAAAACACTGCTACACACTTTCCTGCAGCAGCACAATAATCTGCTTCCATGCATCCCTCCTTCTCCGCGACGTTCCCCCGGCAGGAATTCGGAGATACAATTTGAAATAATTGGGAGACTAAGGGGGGAGGCGCTAGGGGCGGGGTCATGTGAGGCTGTTTCCATAAGTGACATCTGCAAAGAGTGAGGGGCTTCAAAAGCTGGTCAAGACAAGCCGATCTCCGGAGAATGAGGCCGCTGCATGTTGACGAGGCTGATAAGAGGAGGGATTAGGGATATAATCACTGCACGGGCCCAGTTTGGAGCAGAGATTCTAGCCAGCTCTTTGTCTGCCAAATCTTCCATCTCCTGCGATATGAGCCCTGAAGCTGGTACCCAGGAGCAGGGGGAGAGAGAAGCGCACAAACACAAACCATGATCTAGTTCACGGGTGGACAATGCCAGTCTTCAATGGCCGCTACAAGGTCAGGGTTTTCTGGATATCCCTGCTTCAGCACGTATTTTTTTTTATTTTCTTTATCAAATGTTTTAAAACCCGGAAGTAATAAAGATTGAGAGTTACCTCTCGTTTTCATGTATGTCCTGGGCACAGAGTTAAATTACAAATAATACCATGGAAAAATACGGGATCCGAACCCACGCTCCAAGAGGGACATGTGGCACAAACAGCCCCTGCTTCAGCACAGGTGGCTCATCATGGCTCCGTCAAAGACGGAGCCACTGATTGAGCACTCGTGTGAAGCCAGGATATCGACCTGTAGGTGGCCCTTGAGGACTGGAGTTGGCCACCCTTGACCTAGGTAGAAAGAAGCAGCGTGTCTACTCCCACACCCAGTACCGCTAGGGAGGGGTTCGTTGCATCAGTCCTGAGCCGGTCCGAGGAAAACACAACTCCAAATAACACCATCCTTTACAACAGCTCCCCTACCTGAAATCCCCCCAACACGTTTCCAGAGGCAAACCTAGAACCATGAGACATGTAAACCACAGTCTCGGTTTTCATCTCAATGCTATTGATAGAGGCTATCAGAAAAAAGCACCCTCAAGCCTGCTCATACAGAACAGAAACATGTGTCATATTTCTGTGTTATATGCCAGGTTGTGTGTTCATTGGTATCTATTTTGGACCTTATACTTTATTACTTTATCTTCACGAACTGGGATTGAGAACAGAATTGGCGGGGACTTCATTTCAAATCTTTGCGCTGGGTCTTAGGTTGTACTCAAAACAAAAAGATTCGTTGGAGTTCGTGTGGCCTTTTGGGGGACCAATGTTGGCGTATATTTGAAGAAGAAATCTATGATTTCATCAGATCAGTGTCGGTTCCCGAAAAAGGTATCCCAACCTACATGGCATCTACATTCCACCAGGACCAATACGGCCATTAGAACGAATACAATAAAAGTGATCCAATGAGAGTTAGCAAAGGCTTCATAATGAGAGCATCTCATACAGGACACGTCCTGGGCTCGCTGGACAGAGAACGAGGTCCGTCTGCTACGTCAGCTAATAAGTTTAGTGTCCGGGAGAGGAGTCCGTCGGCTTTATCATCTTCTGTCTCCATGTCCCTTAGTCCCAGGCACGAATCTGGGAGGGGAACAGGACTCCGGAATACCAGGCCCCCCTCAGCTCCTCACTGCTAATATTGGGAGGAAAATCAAGGACCTGCATCACACAGCATAGAAATATACACTGTCCCCTTATAAGCCGAATCAAAACATCTGGGTCACAATTAAGATGGCTGACTCCGTTTCCTGATCAATGAGCTCAACGGACCGGTGGTAGGAATCGGAAGATAGGAAAATGGTAGTGTCGTGTTTGCAGAAAGAATATCGCATGAGGGCGGGGGGGGGCTTCAACGGCAGAAGGCAATTCGAAATGATGGCACAAAAGATAAAAAAGAAATGAATGACATCACTGAAGGAAATCAAGAATACAGGTTCTAACGTCCCTAATGTCCCCGGGTAATAAGAACATTACCCTACACCCCCTCCCCTAAAAAAAAACCTGCATATCTGTAAGAGGGGCGAAGATGCTGCAGTTAGCAATGGAAGTGTTAAGAACGGCACGTTCTGGATCCCCCCTCAAAAAAGTGCGAGTAAGGGCACATTTATAATAGATGAAAAGGATTTGTGTATGCAAATGCAGAATCAAATTCAGATAGCGCCTCTAATGCAGCTACAAGGGAGGCATCTGTCAGGAGAAAGTAGGTCAGCTCCCACCATCCGCACAGCACGCAGATTCAGAGGAACTGGGTCTCCTGTGAGGAGGATTCCTGCTCCGGGTCATGGAAGGTAGGGCACATCAGGAGTTGGGTAATCCTGCTGCAGCCACTTGGAACATGAAACAGGGCTCGTGTATCTAGGTCAGGGGTGGTCAACCCCACTGTTTAAAGGCCACCAACAGGTCAGGTTTTCAGTCCAAGGCTGAGCCACCTGAGCTGAAGCAGGGATATCCTGAAAACCTGACCTGTTGGTGGCCTTTAAAGACTGGCGTTGGCCACCCCTGACCTAGGTTTATTTAAGGCAGCGAGACCGCCTCACTTCGCATTCCTTTAACACATTGTAAGGAAGGTCCCACTGGGAATCAAAAGTATCGGAGGCGTGTGCCACTCACAGAACCACTCTTTCCTGTTTGACGTGTCGGTGCCTGTGTGTCTTGAGCACTGTGCTGGCAAAGTTTGATGTACAGTGCTGTGCACACCATTGTTATGCTCGTTATGGATGTTACTATTGTTCGTATTAAAAGCGTCTATCCCCACATGTGCCCTGCGTGCAGAGAGCAGGAGGGTGACCGTGCCGCAGGTGAGAAGAGCAGCGGAGAGAAACCTCCGCGGCACAAACACCTTAAACTGGGGCTGAGGGGGGTTAGCGCAGTGGGAAAGTCACTGCCGTGCAGGGGGTGATCCTACAGTACTTCAAATCCCAGCACCGGTTCTCCTTGTGACCTTGGCCACGTCACTTGATTGCTCCCCCTTGCTCATGCATCAAAATTAGATTGTAAGCCCGACGGGGCAGGAAAGAACTGTGCCTGTTAACGTCTACGCACAGCGCTGTGTAAACAGTCGGCGATATATAATGGAATATTTCTTTATTATTCCCATTCTGCACGTCGTTATATTTACTTTACGAACATATCAATAAAACATGGCGGGCTGTGGATTCCCCCCCCCCCCCCCCCAGCTCCTTGACACCCCGACATTTTTTTCCCCAAGGTCACAGCCAAAGTTCAGCGCCATTTTCTACCAACTCAAGACACTGGTTTGCGATCTCTGCGTTCCGCCCTCGCGGGACGCAAACCGCTTTACCCAATGCCGTCCCCAAGCAGCGCGTTTTACAGATGTGCGCCGTATCTGGCGCGCTCTTGGCTTCCGCTCTTGGGTCGTCGAGTTTGGACACTCAACTGCAACTTACCGCGACGAAGATCTATTGAAGGAATCTTACAGCCCTTGGGCAGAAGGATCCGTCACACAGGGACAAGTTCCGGCTGTGTCATCAAGAGGACTCGTTAAAAGCAGCAGTTCATTAATAAAGTCCCGATGGGCTCATTTGGCTGCAGAAGGCTGTTTGTAATTAGGATAGCCATGGCACATGCTCGTCTACCACTGGATATTTACCAACAATTTCATACACAAATATAGCAATAGTGTTCACTAAGCACACACAGCACTCAATGCCTTGTCCTTTCAAACCGGGGTGTTGTATCAGCGGTAGTCCAAAAAAACTCCCAGCATTGAGTGGAGTGGTGGTACATGGAACAGCTTCCCAGCCATTGAGCTGGAGTGGTGGATACTGGAACAGCTTCCCAGCATGAGGCTGGAGTGGTGGAACATGGAACAGCTTCCAGCATTGAGCTGAGTGGTGGATACATGGAACAGCTTCCCAGCATTGAGCTGGAGTGGTGGATACATGAAACTGCTTCCCAGCATTGAGTGGAGTGGTGGATACATGGAACGCTTCCCAGCATTGAGCTGGAGTGGGTGATACATGGAACAGCTTCCCAGCATGAGCTGGAGTGGTGGGAACATGGAACAGCTCCCAGCATTGAGCTGTAAGTGGTGGATACATGGAAACAGCTTCCCAGCATTGGCTGGAGTGGTGGAACATGGAACAGCTTCCCAGGCATGAGCTGCAGTGGTGGAACATGGAACAGCTTCACGGATTGACGCGGGAGTGGTGGATACATAGGAACAGCTTCCCAGCATTGAGCTGGAGTGGTGGATACATGGCACAGCTTCCCAGCATTGAGCTGGAGTGGTGGATACATGGAACAGCTCCAGCATGAGCTGATGTGGATGGAGTGGTGGATACATGGAACAGCTTCCCAGCATTGAAGCTGGAGTGGTGGATACATGGACAGCTTCCCAGCATTGAGCTGGAGTGGTGGATACATGGAACAGCTTCCCAGCATTGAGCTGGAGTGGTGGATACATGGAACAGCTTCCCAGCATTGAGCTGAGTGGTGGATAAAGAACAGTTCCCAGCATTGAGCTGGCAGTGGTGGATACATGGAACAGCTTCCGGCTTGAGTGGAGTGGTGGAACATGGAACAGCTTCCCAGCATTGAGCTGGAGTGGTGGATACAGATGGAACAGTTTCCCAGCATTGAGCTGGGGTGGATACATGGAACAGCTTCCCAGCATGAGCTGGAGTGGTGGATACCTGGAACAGCTTTCCCAGCAATGCGTGGAGATGGTGGGTACATGGAACAGCTTCCACATGAGCTGGAGTGGTGGATACATGGAACAGGCTTCCAGCAATGAGCTGGAGTGGTGGTACATGGAACAGCTTCCCGGCATTGAGTGGAGTGGTGGATACATGGAACAGCTTCCCAGCATTGAGCTGGCTGGGATGGGTGGATACATGGAACAGCTTCCCAGCTTGAGATGGAGTGGTGGATACAGGAACAGCTTCCCAGCATTGAGCTGGAGAGGTGGATACATGGACAGCTTCCCAGCATTGAGCTGGGAGTGGTGGATAACATGGAACCGCTCCAGCATTGAGCTGGAGTGGTGGATACATGGAACAGCTTCCCAGCATTGAGCTGGAGTGGGTGGATACAGGTGGAACAGCTTCCCACATTGAGCTGGAGTGTGGATACATGGAACAGCTTCCCAGCATTGAGCTGGAGTGGTGGATACATGGAACGATTCCCAGCTTGAGGCTGAGAGGGGTGGATACATGGAACAGCTTCCCAGCATTGGCTGGAGTGGTGGTAACATGACAGTTCCAGCATTGATCGTGGAGTGGTGGATTACATGGAACACGCTTCCACAGCATTGAGCTGGAGTGGTGGATACATGGAACAGCTTCCCGGCACATTGACGGTGGAGTGGTGGATACATGGAACAGCTTCCCAGATTGGAGCTGGAGTGGTGGATACATGGAACAGTTTCCCGCATTGAGCTGTTGGAGTGGTGATACATGGAAAACCAGCTTCCCGAGCATTGAGCGGAGTAGATGGTGGTGGATACATGGAACAGCTTCCCAGAATGGCTGGAGTGGTGGGATACATGAACCGGCTTACCACATTGAGCTGGTGAGGTGGATACATGGAACGCTTCCTCGCCAGAATTGAGCTGGGAGTTGGTGGATACATGGAACAGCTTCCCGGCATTGAGCTGGAGTGGTGGATACATGGAACAGCTTCCCAGCATTGAGCTGGAGTGGTGGATACATGGAACAGCTTCCCAGCATTGAGCTGGAGTGGTGGATACATGGAACAGCTTCCCAGCATTGAGCTGGAGAGGTGGATACATGGCACAGCTTCCCAGCATTGAGCTGGAGTGGTGGATACATGGAACAGCTTCCCAGCATTGAGGCTGGAGTGGTGGATACATGGAACAGCTTCCATCATTGAGCTGGAGTGGTGGATACATGGAACAGCTTCCCAGCATTGAGCTGGAGTGTGGATACATGGAACAGTTCCCAGCATTGAGCTGGAGTGGTGATACATGGAACAGCTTCCCAGCATTGAGCTGGAGTGGGTGGAACATGGAACAGCTTCCCAGCATTGAGCTGGCATGGTGGATACATGGAACAGCTTCCCGCATTGAGCTGGAGTGGTGGATACATGGAACAGCTTCCCCATCATGAGCCTGGAGTGGTGGATACATGGACAGCTTTCCCAGCATTGAGCTGGAGTGGTGGATACATGGAACAGCTTCCCCAGCATGAGCTGGAGTGGTGGATACATGGAACAGCTTCCCAGCATGGCTGGAGTGTGGATACATGGAACAGCTTCCGCATTGTCTGGAGTGGTGGATACATGAAACAGCTTCCCAGCATGAGCTGGAGTGGTGATACGAAACTGCCGCATTGAGCTGGAGTGGTGGATACATGGAAAGCTTCCCAGCATTGAGTGGAGTGGTGATACATGGAACAGATTCCCAGCATTGAGTGGAGGTGGTGGATACATGGAACAGCTTCCCAGCATTGAGCTGGAGGGGGTGGATACATGGACACAGCTTCCCAGCATTGAGCTGGAGTGGTGGATACATGGAACAGCTTCCCAGCATTGAGCTGGAGTGGTGGATACTGGAACAGCTTCCAGCATGAGCTGGAGTGTGGATACATGGAACAGCTTCCCAGCATTGAGCTGGAGTGGTGGATACATGGAACAGCTTCCCCGCTGACTGAGTGGTGGATACATGGAACAGCTTCCCGCATTGAGCTGGAGTGGTGGATACATGGAACAGCTTCCCAGCATTGAGCTGGAGTGGTGGATACATGGAACAGTTCCCAGCATTGAGCTGGAGTGGTGGATACATGAACGCTTCCCGCATTGACGGAGTGGTGGATACATGGAACAGCTTCCCGCATTGAGCTGGAGGGTGGTGATACATGGAACAGCTTCCCAGCATTGAGCTGGAGTGGTGGATACATGGAACAGCTTCCCAGCATTGGACTGGAGTGGTGATACATGAACAGCTTCCCGCATGAGCTGGAGTGGTGGATACATGGAACAGCTTCCCAGCAGATGACGCTGGGAGTGGTGGATACATGGAACAGCTTCCTCCAGCTTGAGCTGGAGTGGTATACATGGAACAGCTTCCAGCATGAGCGGGAGTGGTGGATACATGGAAACTTCCCATGATTGAGCTGGAGTGGTGGATCATGGAACAGCTCCCAGCATTGAGCTGGAGTGGTGGATACATGGAACAGCTTCCCAGCATTGAGCTGGAGTGGTGGATACATGGAACAGCTTCCAGCATTGAGCGGAGGGTGATCATGGAAAGCTTCCCAGCATTGAGCTGGAGTGGGGATACATGGACAGCTTCCCAGCATTGAGCTGGAGTGGTGGATACATGGAACAGCTTCCAGCATTGAGCTGGAGTGGTGGATACATGGAACAGCTTCCCAGCTTGAGCTGGATGGTGGATACATGGAACAGTTCCCAGCATTGAGCTGGATGGTGGATACATGGAACAGCTTCCCAGCATTGAGCTGGAGTGGTGGATACATGGAACAGTTCCCAGCATTGAGCTGGAGTGGTGGATCATGGAACAGTTCCCGGCATTGAGCTGAGGTGGTGGGATACATGGAACAGCTTTCCCAGCATTGAGCTGGAGTGGTGGATACATGGAACAGCTTCCCAGCATTTTGAAAGAAGTAGAAAAATAAAGATTAAGTGTTAAAACCACAGGGTCAGTTTCAAGGCTTGCAGGGAAATATGTGAAACCCTTTCACCGCCGCCAGCAAGGTGCCTGCCAGTGAAACGGTTAATGGTTGCAGCTTGGGAGCATGGCGTATGCATCAGTTCGGTTAACCCTCTCCTTGCTGAACATTGCCCAGACCACATAGAGCAGCTTTATGATCCAATACCCCGCTCCCATCACGTGGCCATATTCCAAGGTACCGCTCGTTAGTCAGGCAGAATAACGACCCTCAGGGGAGGCCTGTACACGCGGGATATCGGAGGCTAACGCATTATTGGCATTACCTGGAGAATTTGTTGTTTTTGCTGGTTTAAATGTAAAATATATATATATATATTTAATAAGATGCCTTAAGTGTCAGTGATCCGTCCGTGTTAACTGCCTGTTATGGCATTTCTATAAAGTAAAAAAATATGTATATTTCTATCATCAGCGGATTGGTTTCACTTCTGGAAAAATCAAACATAATTACAAGCTCGCTTTGCTCTGCCTTTCCGGGGAAAATATCTGTTTTTTAGTATCTATTTCCTATCCCCTTCAATGCAAAAGAGACACCAAATCCTAAATATATGGATATGATCTGTTTACACACAAACTGTATACACACACACACACACACCAATATGAACCAGGTGAAAATTAATTCTCAACGTTTCGGCTCCCAACGGAGCCTTTATTGTTGAGAATACATTTTCACCTCGTTTATATTGATGTGCCTGTCCTGTTTTTCCCCCATCACTGTGCGGATTTGCGGACACTTCGACGGCAGGCACCCAGAAAGATCTCTGTAAACATCCACGTGAGTGCCACGTTTGCAGACACGTCGTCGTTTGAATGATCAGTATTATTCGGCTAAGTATAGCGCTGCGCTGCATGCACGATCAGACCTACGCAAGAAAAAATATATATTATAATACAAGTATATTATAATACAATAACAGCCGAGTATTATTTGCGGGGCACACTATAGGCTGTTGCCAGTGTGAATCTCCGCGCTGACCACTGCATCGCCTGAAGGAAACCCAAGACAATGTACTTTGGCATTTCAATATTAACACTAGTAATATTATTATTAAGACATCAAAAGCATTGGTTTCATTTGGGCCCAAATGTCTCCGGAGGCACGGCCAGGCTGTCTGGCAGCTGTTTAAGCTCCGGGCACCCGCAGGGAAAGGGTTAATGTGGTCTCTGCGCACAGAATGATGTGCTGCGAAACATCAAAGACCATCTTAAAGACACCCTGTTACACCTCCACTTACACTCCGGTTTAGCCTGACACACGAGCAGCATTAGCCAGCAGCGAATCATTTGTCGCTTGAGACATTCTGAGCTGCGCCGTGCGTTGGGGGAGGGGGGGGGTGACACATCTGAAGAGAGGGCCGGGGGGGGGGGGGACAGCTCTCCGCCAGCCCCCCCCCGAGACCTCATTACTGGAGCGGTGCATCCCAGATGCCATGAATTATTCACAGCATGCCCACGCCTGTCGCTATCAACACAGGAGCCAGGCACATCTGAGGCCTTCCGTCATACATGCATCCCCACTAAATTACCAGTAACCCTGTATCCATTGACTACTATAATCACCGTCTTCTTTTACAGCCAATGAAAATACCATTCGCGTGTCTCCGATAGGTCTGTAACCTTGCCTTTCGCCATGATCTCTTGCAGCTAGGGATTCTGGGTAATGACACACAGTGTGACCTTTTACATATTCCGCATCGCAGTGCAGTAGGGGAGGGAGGACAATCACTTTGTAGGACGAAAGAGTACATGTATGTTTAGACAAACTGAGGCAATAGAGAAGCAGGTCCCTGCCCCGAGAGCTTACAATCTAGAAGGAGCGGGAGAGCGGAGGCGCAAGGAATAGTGGGGGTGAGCTTCTTGGCAAGGGCTTTGGCTACCCAACATCCCTCAAGATCACCTTCCCGTGCGGAGGGCGGCTCTGGTCCCAGATCTCCCTCCCATCCTCAAAACAGGTGAAGTCAGAGGCAACGTTAAAATAAAATAAAAAACACAGCAATCTGTCATTTGGCTGTTTCTGGCCTCTCCAGCAGGGAAAGGGTTACACCCCCCCCCCCCCCCCGCCCCCACTGGCACCGCTGCATTTAGGAATGGTCACCGTCCCTCTCCCAGTAATTGTTTGCTGTTCCCGAGGAGGAAGACATTTTGGCATAAATGCAGAGTTTACATTGCTTATGACATCAGTTGAAAACAAAGCCCAGATAAGGTGACAGGTGTAATTGGGAGAGACATCCCGGCTGCCCAAACCTGTCCTACGCTGTCACACCCAGAGCTGACACTTCCATCACCCGAGCGCGCAGCTCAAGACGGCTCCAGAACAAATGCCTCCTTATAGCACTACTCTGTGTATAGTGTAGCACAACATTACACAGTAAGTAAGCACTTTGAGGAATGACCCCCGATGACTCCCTGCTACAAAGTCTCCTGATCAGCAAAACAAACCGCCCCAGATTCATTCCCACTTACAGCAGCACTCCAAACGTGCGCAGCAATGCAATCCCCGCAGTGATAAGGAATAAGCTGCGCTGCCGAACCATCCATTCTTCTGTGATCGATTGTTGAAGATTCGGCTCGGGGGGTTCACTAAATAGTCAGTCAGTGCAGCAGAAGAGGACCAAAGATGCAACATTCTGTGGGGGAGATCATGTGACCAGGCAGTCACTAGATACAATTGGTGCACTGCTAGAGGGGGCAGGGCTCAAAAGGGGGTGTAAAAGAGCCAGTTTCAGAAGAGGAAGGGGATGTGACTTTGTAAATGGTTGCTATAGAAACAAAAACATGTTTGTTACATTATAATACATAAAAAATGTCATTCAGAGAAGTTTAAAAAAATGCTACAATATTTTCTTAGTACAAAAAAAAAACAAAAAACACACACATGTAGGATATTGCTTGGTCTGCAGGTTTAAACCAATGGGATTTTCCAGATGTGGTGCGGCAATTTTGCACTAGTTTTGCTGCGATTTTGCAGCCGGGACACTGATAACTAACTCCAAATATGTAATCAGCAGTGAGAGCCCAGAGACGCGCGGTGATCGGTCTCTGAAACAGCCGAAGCCACTTTGTATTCCAGGGTCAGCTCCCTGCACTCAGTGGCTACCATACTACATTGCAAGACACAGAGCCCCCCTACTGAGATAATCCAGTTGCTGGGGTTCCCCGTCATTTGATCAATTGTCACATTTATTTCCAATAAAACAGGATAGAAACTGAAAATAAGTATCTGATTACAATGTCACACTCACACACACACACACACACACACACACACACACACACACACACTCACACACTCACACACTCTCCGTGTTATTGTCATGTCTAACATTCACTAACATTCACGTAATGCAACAGCTTTGATCAGCGATACATTCTGAAAACATTGCAGCATTTGGGACGATGCACTAAAAGCTCACATCGTTTGTTTTTTTCCATAGGGCACCCTTTGTCGGTCTGAGGCACCCCTGGATGACACGGCACCCCGGTTGAGAAACCCCATTTGCTGTGACCTGTGCCTGAAATGTATCTATGTGCAGCTTTGTGTACACAGCAAGTGACACATAATACGAATGTATTCTTATGATGACAAGGCGCAGGGAGTAGCAGTGACTCCTGTGACCAGCTTTGGATCCGTCACAATTATGTACGTACAGTATAATGATGGGGCCTTAACAATCCTCTGTATTCATACTATGTGACTGCACACGGAAAAATAAACTCTGCCATTCCCTTCACCTGCACACACACAGCTAACAATCCATGTATTCCATTCAAATACTCTATTCTTATACACTCAACTAAACTGGCTGCAGAAAACATAAAATGAGGGTTAGACGCAATCCGGAGGTGGCGGGTAAAAGGAGGGTAAAAACCCTGCACCATGCAACTACAAGAAAAGCCCAGAGTGCTTGTTGCAAGTCTTGTATGGACAGGAAGTTAAAAGTGACACGCTTATTCATTAATGCGCCCAAGTCCTGTTCCAAGTCACTGGGAGTTACCTCCAGTCCGGGTGCAGTAACCCGTAACAGAGCTTGATGCATCTGGGGGCTCGCCTGTTAATTTGCCTGTCTCTACCCAGAATCCTCCAGTACCGTTTAAATACTGTATGACAACAGGGTGAAAAAGGAAGCTAATTTAGAGACCTGTGGAAGTCAGGCAGGTAAACTTGTGGGTATTTGCCAAACTATGTCAAAACGAGACACCGAATTATTAACCTTCCTTACACAGACAGGAAAATGGATCTTCAGTCCATTGCAGCTGGGCTGTCCGTTTAGTCAGAACCAAAGCTGCACATTCTCATGCAGTCCTACTCCAACTCCAATATGGGTCAGAGACTGTGACGAGTCTAAAGATCAGTGAACTCCACACAATGTGTGCGCGCCGAGGTCTCCTCAATAATCATTAAATGGCCTCGTATTTTAAGAGCCCTGATATCTTAACGTCCTCCTCGTTAATAAAGAACACCCTGACACGCAGTGATTGAGGTCAGCAGACAGTTGCACTGGGAGCGTTTCATTTGTCAAACCAAAAACGCACACAAGTTTCTCGGTTACTTTAACTGAATTAACGTCTCTCAACCCACCACCTCCGACCATCCCCTGCCGCCTGCTCCCTATCCCAGGTAGAATAAGGGTCAGTGATCACCCACACACATTTTACCCGGCACCCTCTGCCTGACAGACGTGCAATGAATGTATTATTTCTTAAGAGTATCTTTCTGTAATGTGGCCAAGGAATACACAAAAAGGACACGCACCACATGTACTCCTTCCATTATACCATTATTTTCCCCGTTACCAAATACAGCTCAACCCCCTTATAGCGCTGTGCTTGGGGACCAAAGAATCACATCGCGTTATAAATGGATCGCGTTAGAAATAATGTACAATTGTATGCATTGTACAATAAAGTATTTAAGATCCCAATAATCGTGTTGTAAATTATTCATAAATACGAAAATTGGGAGCCACGCGGGCATCGCGCTATAAGCGGATTTGCGTTGTGACGGATCGCGTTATAACGGGGTTGAGCTGTAGCAGTCAGCAGGTGCAGCAAAGCGGGAATGGATGGCGTTGTGTTACTGTAGTGCCGGGGGATGGCGTTGTGTTACTGTAGTACCGGGGGATGATTTGTGTTACTGTAGGAGTATGTTGTAGTTATTGTAGCACCTGTGGGACGTGTTGGGTTACAGTATGAGTATGATGTTACGTTACTGTAGAAGGATGTTGTGTTATTGTTGCACCAGGATGATGTTGTGTTACATTACCACCAAGGGGATGGATTGTGTTTCTGACATACATATATAGTTTGCAGGTCCTTTCATTCTGCTGGATATAGACCCACTGTGGTCTTTCTCCCTCCTAATAGAGGTAAATGGGAATTTTAATCCTAATAGAGGTATATTAGTATTTTATCTAGTAGTGTTAGGACTTGCGAACGGGTGTCTGCCTTGTCGCGGATCACAAGCTTACAACTCTTTGGCCAAAGGGTTAAACTAAATGACCCTATTTCAAGAGAATATATAAGTATTTTACTGTGTATTTCTGTCATGTTGGATGTGGCATTGGGCTTCTCTGTCGTCTGTTGTATACATATAAAGGATCCTTATTACTATGAGAATGCATAATGAGCGAGACGCCCAGAGCTGTCCACTCATCACTCCAACCCCTGGTCCTCTATCCTGGACATTTAATTGCTTGTGTGAGCAGGTGGGGGAGGAGGTGTGAGCAGGTGGGGGAGGAGGTGTGAGCAGGTGGGGGAGGAGGTGTGAGCAGGTGGGGGAGGAGGTGTGGTCTGGCCCGGAGATTTCCAGGTTGGGGACACAGATTCATCCTTTTCATCTCCTTTACATAAAACTCTCCATCATTATTAACAAACAAATACCGTATGACCTTCAGGGAACATCGTAATAGGTTAAGGGGATAAATAAAGTGCGTCTGTGAGGCTCGATCACTCTGAAATTTGTACATGAAGAAAGGTTACAAAACGCCAAACACAACTCAGACACATCTCAGGGTTGTGTTTCATTCGGAAATATTTATCTTTCATCTCAAAAAGGAACACGTGTGGTCCTGTGTAAGTGCTTTCCCTGTGCAAATGGTCAGAGTCCCCGTTTATTATTTATTTACTTCCTTCAAGGGTGACACTTTCAGACACGGGCAATCTGACTATCTATAACTGGATACACTGTCAAGTTGATTATCGATCCATTCTGACATGTGAGCTTCTCAACAGCCCGAGCGCGGGCAGCGGTTAGGGCCGTTTTACATAACAATATCATCATCATTTGTTCAAAGCAGAAGGAAGGCAGCAAACCCGTCAGCGGAACCACTGACCATCACACTGTGTGCTACAATGCACAGAACAAGCACACAGAGCAATGTAACCTGTCATATACAGAACAACACATCTCGGGCTGTTTAAGTCATAGGATCCTATGTAAACCAGTATCGCTGACCTGAGGAATAGAGGAGACCTCTCGAAAGCTCGTCTTATATAAAAAAGGGTATCACCTAATACGGAAGTACTCATTTATTCTGCACTATATACATACACATATAGAATATGGAGGGGACCGCAATCCAGGCACAAAATCAGCTTGCACGGGTGCCCGATACCAGGAGATAACAGCTGCAAAGGACAGCAGGACGTTCCTCACAGGACATACAGAAGCAAAGTGACGTTTATTGCGTCAACGTTTGGGTCCTGTCCGTGAACTCGCTCTAGACGTATGTATGTATGTAACGTGTGTACATATACTGTATGTATGTAATTCACTATAATTCACTGTCATTTCACTCTATATTTGTGCTCGGTTTGTCACTATGTATCTGATGAGGTGTCCATATTGCAGCAGTGGGGGGCGGGATTTTTTTTGGGGGGGGGGGCGCGGGCGGTTGCAGAGGCCCCACGCTCTTCCCGAGGCATTTAAATTAAATGTGCGGGGGATCGTGTGAGGCCTCTGCAACTCGCTTACCTTGAGGCCATGGCTACGCGGCGCGTCATGCGGAGTGATGTCACACGGCCGTCTCCATGGCACGGGGTCACGTGACCCCGCAGCGTCCTTTGATGCCGCCATACCAGGTAAGGGGGGCGCGAGAGCGAGGGGGGAGCAGGGAGGGAGACACAGCTTCAAAACATTGCGCTCCCCTGCCATATGGGCCCTGAAATGTTGCATTCTTCATGGCTTCTTATACACATACCTGTGCGGCCTCCCACTCTCTGCACATGAAACTGCAGGGGGAATGTAACTCAGTGGGATTGGCAGGGGATACCTTGCAGTGCTGGCAATGGCCAGAACAATCAATCTGAATGACACAGAGATAAGAGCGGTATGCGAAGGTTGTACTCCAGGAATGTGTTTAGTATAAACATAGCACTTTGTTACGGTAACCAGCGCATAATGTTGTTTCCAAAAATGGCCCCATCTAACCAGCAGAGGCAGACACGTTCCCTTACCCACACGCTGCTTCCCGGGCCTGTAACACGAGAGCAAGCACATGGGACAGTTATGAAACTTAAAACTCGGGCTCCAGGAACATGTGGATCATATTAACAAACAGCAGGAGCACCACGCACAGAACGCAGGGAATTACTGAGAAGCACACGCTGCCCAGGGAGCCGGCACACAGGGGCAGAGCGCTGGACACACCGCGGGGAGTGTGCAGACACGCATTGCGATACACGCTGCTGTGCGTGTTGTACACACATTGTGATACACGCTGGTCTGTGTGTTGTACACACATAATGATACCCGCTGCTCTGTGTGCGTTGCAGACACATTTTGATACACGCAGCTTTACATGTTACAGACACACTGTGTATTGAAGATACTCACTGCGTTTTGCATGTTACAAACACACTGCATTGCTTGTCACAGACACACAATTAGATTGCAAGCTCTTCGGAGCAGGGACTTTTCCTAAATGTTACTTTTATGTTTGAAGCGCTTCTTTCCATCATGTGTTATTTGTATTATTTGGTATTTATATGATTGTCACGTGTATTACTGCTGTGAAGCGCTATGTATATTAATATTAATATCGCTATATAAATAAAGACATACATACAGTGCTGGTGTTACACTTTGCTCTGCGCGTTGCAGATAAAGAACCTCAGTGCAGCCATACAGAGAACCCCAGGACCAGTCTGAGGAACAAGATGTAAGAATGGAAGAATAAATAACGGCAGTTCCACTCCTCTCCGGGTAAAGGGACTGTGGCAGTGCTGGAGAAACCCCACAGCACCAGCAAACCTGCTCTGAATGAGAAGGACACGTCTCCGCGGTCACCGACTCCACACACCATACTACTGTATGTGATCTCCTGGCTGCTGACCAGGGGCCAGCAAGTCCACTTCCTTTCAGAAGCAATGGAAGCTTCCAGCTGTCTGTTCCCTTCCTGTCTCTCTATCCAAGGGACCTATTTGTTCACATTCTGTGTGTGCGAGTTTATTATTACTATACACTGGAATATCTGTGATACAAGTACGTTTACAGAAATGATTCCATCAGTGCTGGTTCACATAGGAGAGGGTACTGTTGCACCAAAACTTGGGTATCCGGATAAGGCCCCATTAATGCCGGTGATTGAAGGCAGGACGGGGAGAGAGGGGGGAAGATGTTAAATAAAGAGATTGAGAAGGAGGGAGGGCTGGGGACATGAGAGGGAGAGAGAAAGAGAGAGAAAGACAGAGGGAGGGAGAGAAAGAGAGAAAGACAGAGGGAGGGAGAGAGAGAGAGAGAAAGAGAGAGGGAGGGAGAGAGAGAGAAAGAAAGAGGGAGGGAGAGAAAGAGAGAGAGAAAGACAGAGGGAGGGAGAGAGAGAGAAAGACAGAGGGAGAGGGAGAGAAAGAGAGAGAGAAAGACAGGGAGGGAGGGAGAGAGAAAGACAGAGAAAGACAGCGGGAGGGAGAGAGAGACAAAGAGAGAGGGAGAGAAAGACAGAGGGAGGGAGAGAGAAAGAGAGAGCGCGTGCGAAAGAGAAACATCGCGCGAGAGAGACAGCGCGCGCGAGAGAGTGAGAGACAGCGCACGCGAGAGAGAGAGAAAGACACAGCGAGAGATCGAGAGACAGTGAGAGATAGACAGACAGCGAGAGAGAGACAGCGAGAGCTCCTGGAAATTGCTAATAAACATTTTAGTCTCTCACTGCTTAGGACAGTCCTCATTACACACACACAACAAAGCACATGGATGATGCATGACCTGCTATATGAAGCCTGCAGCTCTTTCATTTCTCTGGGTGGGTGACATGTTCAATGAGGAGGGAAGGGGGGGGGGATGGTATTCGGGGGAAATTACCCACAATAGTTTATTTATTTTGCTAATCAAAGCATGAGCGTATATTCTGCAATGTCTAGCAGCTGTCAGGCAGGGCACACAATAACAGCCTTTACAGCACAAATACACTGCAGCTAATTACTATTAAACAAAGATGGGGGGTGCGGAAGAGCGCAGCGTTTCTATGTTATAGCCAGGGATTCCCGTGTTGGCTTTGAACCGAAAACACCCCCTAAGTGGTGTCATGTGAGTGGTTCACCCTCATTGGCTGAACCGCTCACGTGACCCGGCCGTCGCGCGTCCAAATCAAAATGATTTGTCTCCTCCAAAGTCGCGAGCTCTCTGGCCGGCCTCATAGAGGTACGGCCTTTTGATCACTCTGTGCGCATCGACGCGCGTGATCGCGGGTAGTATGGACGCGGCTTAAGGCTGCGGTCCCAGTCATGACTGTGACATGCGTGCCGGCGGGGGGGGGGGGGACGTCGCGTGCACAGCGCTAACCGCGATCTGCAGTCTGAGGGAGCTTGCGACGGGAGGGGGCGTGGTCGGGGATTTGCGGGGGCGTGGCCATCACGTCACGTGGCTGGTTTGCCCTCATTGGGTGGACCGCAGGTGGGGGCGTGGCCACGCCTCCGTCGCTAGGAGTAAACTCAATTTCCCCTGCCTCCCTGAAAAGCTGTCGTGCAGGGCAGGAGGAAATTGCGCGTCAGGGTAGCAACTGGGACCGGAGGTACTGGGGGGCGGAGTTTCATCGCACAGCGCACGCCGAGACGTGCGCTGTAGTAATTACTGGGACCGCAGCCTTAGGCAGCGAAGTGACGTTGTACACACAAATCCATGTGTAAATATGGAAATGGAAATATGTATAGTACAGAGGTTATCAATGCTTGCAAGTAGCATTTCAAGTCTTCCAATGTATCTAAAATGACATTACAATAAACTAGTGGCCCTTCTGTGGCACCTTTGGAGAACCAGTTGAAGAGCCCCATCCTACAGGCTGTACATGTATGTATACATGTATGTGTGTATGCATGCATATCTTCATTTATATAGCATCATTAATGTACATAGCGCTTCCCAGCAGTAATACACGTGACATAATACACAACACAATGGGAAAATGGGAACATACTGGGAATAAGTGCTTCAGACATAAAAGCAACATTAGTAAAAGGAGTCCCCGCCCCGAAGAGCTTACAATCTAATATGTAAGTAGGAAGAACGTACAGAGACAGTAGGAAGGAAGGTGTTCAGGTAAGTGCGTCTGCAATGGGCCAAGGATCGATGCATGAAGTTTATAGTCTCGGCCACGGAGCTACGCATACAGTATGCATCATTAAGGAGGTGTGTTTTAAGGTGGGTCTTAAAGGTGGATAGAGAGGGTGCTAGTCGGGTATTGAGGGGAAAGGCATTCCAGAGGTGTGGGGCAATCAGTGAGAAAGGTTTAAGGCGGGAGAGGGCTTTAGATACAGAGGGGGTAGAAAGAAGACATCCTTGAGCAGAACGCAAGAGTCGGGGTGGTGCATAGCGAGAAATTAGGGCTGAGATGTAAGGAGGGGCAGAAGAGTGTAAAGCTTTAAAAGTGAGGAGAAGGATGGAGTGTGTGATATGGGATTTGATCGGAAGCCAGGAGAGGGATTTCAGCAGGGGAGACGCAGAGACAGATTTAGGAAAGAGTAGAGTGATTCTGGCAGCAGCGTTTAGGATAGATTGTAGGGGAGACAGGTGGGAGGCAGGAAGGCCGGACAGCAGGAGGTTACAGTAATCAAGACGGGAGAGAATGAGGGCCTGAGTCAGAGTTTTAGCAGTCGAGCAACAGAGAAACGGGCGTATCTTTGTTATATTGTGGAGGAAAAAGCGACAGGTTTTAGCTACATTGTGAATGTGAGAGGAGAATGTGAGAGAGGAGTCAAATGCGACCCCTAGGCAGCGTGCTTGTGATACTGGGTGTATGATAGTGCTGCCAACAGTAATGTGGAAGGGGGCAGTAGGGCCAGGCCTGGGAGGAAGTATGAGGAGCGCCATCTTTGACATTCGAAAAAAATACTGTGAATAAAGCGCTAAAGTGCCTAAATAACTAAATAGTGATACAATCAATAATACACTCTTTAAATAAAGATAGTCTGACTGATACCTACTGTCCAGTACAGACAGAATCAAACATAAAACAAAATAAACCTGGCGCCAAATATTGTCCAATAAGATAAGTCCTGTGATCCTCACGAATCCGCACAAGTGCTTTCAGGTCATGTTCCGATAAAAACAAACAGAAAACTGATCATAGCATATAACTGCTGGGTGATGTCAGCCTATGCTAAAGACACTTAGACTGTAAGCTCCTCGGAGCAGGGACTCCTCTTCCTTAATGTTACTTTTATCGCTAAAGCACTTATTCCCATGACCTGTTATTTATATTATTTATTTGATTACCACATGTATTACTGCTGTGAAGCGCTATGTACATTAATAGCGCTATGTAAATAAAGACATACAATACAATGCAAACTTAAAAGTAACAGACTGAAATAATTTATTAAAACATAATGAACTATGTCATTAAACAAGGGACCGCAGTACAATGAAAGAGAGCTGTAGATCCGGAGATGGTCGTTGACCCCAGATGAAGTCTTTTTGACGAAACATGTTGGGCCTTTTGATCCTTTGAGGCCACCGTATCAACCCTTTAAGGAATCCTGACTGGGAGACACCAACTGAGGAGACCACAGCCTGTTCCTGCTTCTGCGTGCTGAGCAGCGGAGCAGCTGATTGAGGAGCAGTCACCACGGGAGGAGGGTTGAAGTGCACCCAAAGTCACTTCTTGCTCACATACCAGCAGGGAGAGTATCACGTGAAATCATCTCGACAAAGGTGTTCACGAAATGGCGTTCGCCTTTGGCGACAGCGTCAGCATCACAAAGTGGTAGCTCTGCCGGACCATCCCCCCCCCGATACCTCTGGACACCGACCCCAGTTTATCACCGCCTGTTGTCACCCGGCTTCTTGTAAGTAGGGTTTTGATTTGACCATCTCCGGATCAACAGCTTTCTTTCATTATACTGCGGTCCCTTGTTTAATGACACAGTTCATTATGTTTTAATAAATTATTTGAGTCTGTTACTTTTAAGTTTGTATGTAGTGTCTTTAGCATAGGCCGCCTTTGACATGTTAAGCTTGAGTTGGCGGAGGGCCATCCAGAATGATATAGCCGACAGACATTCAGAAACTTTGGTCTGTACAGCAGGTGTAAGGTCTGGCATAGAGGTGATATTTAAACCCAAGAGATGTGATTAGGTCACCTAGAGAGAGTGTGTAGAGAGAAAAGAGAAGAGGTCCCAGAACAGAGCCCTGGGGTACCCCCACAGAGAGATCAATAGAGGAGGAGGAGGTGTTTGCAGAAGAGACACTGAAAGTACGATGGGAGAGGTAAGAGGAGATCCAGGATAGAGCTTTGTTACGAATACCAAGAGTATGGCGAGTACATAAACATAAGCAGCTAGCAGTACAGGAAGTGATGTCACTGTGACAGGAAGTCAATGTGGGAGATGTAAACACAAAGAAAAACAGCATGTTTACAGGAACCTACAGCACTAAACGTACCAGATACAAAGCCCCTGCACTACATCACAGCAGCAGCCGCACAAAACAGCAGTGAGATTACCCTCCTCATGGCAATATATGTATATCATGCACAGCAATGCACTCTTCTGGCAGCGGCATAAAGCAACATGGAGGGGATATCAGGGACTTGTTTACAAATGATCAAGATAATGAGACGGCGCGTAATCTCAGAGCAGAGAAAAGCAGCTGTAGCAGCCGCTCCGGTCAGAACCCAAACCAGAGGAGCCGACCAATCCGAAGAGACGAAATGTCCGACCAATAGCGTGCCAAAGAGAAGTAACATCCTGATTGGCTGCCTTGTCTCCCTCCATCTAAATTCTGCAGGCGATGCTCATTAAGCTGGTACGTAGCTCACTGCTTCCACCTACTGGAGAATCCCCGGCACAGCACATGTCGGGAACCTATACAGTGGGGGTGGTCAACCCAGGTCAGGTTTCAAGGATATCCCTGCTTCAGCACAGGTGGATCAGTCATTGACTGGTCCAGATGTTACTTTCAGCACAAGTAGCAATATTTGGACACATTAACTGCCACACAGAACAGCAGCTGGAGAAACACATGCAGCGACCCAGCAGTTTGTACTCAAATGTCTGACATTAAATAAATAGCCAAAGAAAATCTTTTAAAAGGCGACTGGCTATGGAAAGGGACAGATGAACAGGTTAGAGCAGGGGTGCGCAAACATTTTCCCCTGTGCCCCCCTGCCTGAAAGCGCCGTGAACTCCCCGTGAGGTTGAAAAAAGACATACATAGATCAAGTTCAACCGAGGCTATATTTAGACGGCAGATACTTTATCCTATATCCGTACTTACAGTATATTTATCCAGAGGAAGGCAAACAGAAAAACCCAGTGACATATCATCCAATGATATCTCATAAGGGGGAAATAAATTCCTTCCTGACTCCAAGAATTGGCAATCAGATTACCTTGAGAAAGCGCGAGCCCCGTGCGCGAAATGTACGTCGGCATGACGTCATCACGCTGTCGTCTTGGAGGTCGTTCCAGTTTGTTTGGAGTCAGATAGCACCATGTTGAATTGTTAGTTTACATCTATATGAGCTTGATTTAATATATAGGGCGCATGTAATCCTTACACCTACCTACTACACAATGATCACTATGCTGTGCATATACCTTATCTAGATCAAATAGATTATTTGCTATACAGCGGTTAGCGGTTTACTTATCAGCTCCTCAGCTCTGCGCACTGCATGCAATCAGTCCACACAGTGATTTGACGGTGGTTTGATTGGGATTATGTGGTAAATATTGTAGGCTGCATTCCTGTGCGACTAAAGTGTATATGTATGATACTGGGTTATTACCCAATGCAATCCTTTTTAATGCTATGAATTTACTATGGGTACATATGTCATTATGTGGTTTCTGAACCAGAAATGGGGATTGTGCCCTATTTTTATTAATTGACCTGGGTATTTATGTGACAGTCCTGCTCTATTAATCATTTCATTACTTGTGTAATATTGAGATTATGGGGGTGTGCATTGGTAACTAGATGTTATTTTGACGTTACCTTGGATGCACTGAGTCACCTACCACTAGCTATCCTTACTTGGGACCATTTTTGTTCCAGTTGTATAAATACTCCAGGTGTCTCACAACACAGACAGGACGACCGAGTATTCACTTTGAGGATTAAATTATGTAATACAAATACCTATTTTCATTTCCTCTCAGATGTAGCACCCTTTTAGTCGTTTTAATATATTTGTGTGTGTTATTATTTTTGCGTCAATGCTCTTGTTATAATTAAGTTTTTTTATTTTGAGCCTAATGAGGCTTTTTATTGGTTATTGTCCTTCTACAGTGTTGGGAACGGTTACTTTGTGTACTTAAATTAGCCATCTGGAATATTTTGGTCCGGGAGTATTTTACCCCCGTATTCATGTATCAGCTTTGAGTGCCGTGAATAGGGATCTTGGGGAGATCCTGTGATCTCCCCCCTTTTTGTGTTTTTGTGCAATCAAATTACTCCCTGGATCAACATCCTGCCCATGTTTACTTATTTGGTATATCCCTGTATACCTTTTGTCACGTGAGACCAGATTATATACACCTTTTTACCAGGCTCATTCATTGAGCAAAACAAGGTAGAGAAATAAATTGTAATTTATTCTGCATAAATTCGCATACACACAGTGAAACAAAATACAGACGAAAAGACACAATTACTGGGGGTCTGGGGTCAAAAACCAGACTTTCCTAAGTGCAGGGCACTCTATTGGGAGAGTTTTACCCTGACCGGGACTTAGCCCGCGATCTCCTGGAACTCAAATCGGCATGAAATTCCACACGCCACCGCTACGTTCGTTTCTGAGAACTTGGTCCCTCCTGACCGCGAGTCAGCCTGAGTCTCCTGGAACTCAAATCGGCATGAAGTCCCCGCCGTGTCGGCTACGTTCGTTTCTGAGAACTTTTGTGTAAAAGTCGGGACTTTTCAGGCTTGAAATCGAAGCCGGTTGCTTTGCTATTTTTGCACAAAGCATCTTCGAAAAGCCGGCCCGCGCACTTTCGGGTTGGACTCAAGGGGAACACACAGTCTGATTGGCTCATGGCTTCATATAGTATTCTCTGCTACATTCATAAAATAGAAGCTGACTGGACAGCCAATCAGCGCGTGGGAACTTTCTCAAGCAGCCAATCAGAGCCAAGCTGGGTAGAAAAGCCAGGTCAGAGGGGAATTTGAAATAGCCAAGAGACATGCGCAAGCTGCCTCATCTCCCCCCAGCTATCCCAATGTCACCCGCTGGGCGGGCGCCCCTAGGTCTGGCAGAACAAGTGGCATCCCGGAGGACTGACATTTATCTCCAGACCCAGTACTCCGCCTTTCCCCGCAAACCAAATGCCGTTCACACCTCTGGCTGCTTTGAACTCCGATGTCCAGCAGACATACCGGCACCTATGGGTTTGCTCAGGCAGCCTGTTTGGACATCGGTTCCGAATGTAAAAAACACACAAATACATTTTAATAAACTCTGAGTCTCGGGGAACCCCTCCAGCTATGTGGGACTTTAGGTGAGGATCTGGGGGTTTGAAAACTAGGAGTCTGGGGGACACTGTATGGCCCCAGTGAAACTCACCCCGGGTACCCGAAAATAGTGCGAGTAAGCAGGGAAGAATTATAGGGCCACTGGTAACTTTGTCCCCAGACCTCCTGCAATCACAATGACTTGCTTTTTCTCCCCAAAACCCTACCTAAGACTTAGACTCCCAAAGTTAGGAGTCTCTAGGGAACAGAAGGGGAAACAATGTGGTCTCTTTATTTCTGTCTGCCTTATTCCCCCAAACACTTTCCCTTTGACTCAGTTTGGACTCTCAGTCCCCCCCAACTTTATGTTCAGTTGGGCTCCCACAAACCATATACTGTTTGTGGGTCACCGTGGCACTAGCTGGGGTACTCCCCTTAACCCAGGGATTCCCTCAGCTAAAGGGATGCATAGTGATCCCTTTGCCTCATTCTCCTTTCTGAGTTATGCTGAAGCAGGGCAGCCTAGTGGCGAGTCGCGGTTACATTTTCAAGGGGAAGTAGTGCCAGGACAAAGTGCCTACATGTATCCGAGAATCAGGCCTGATTCCCGGGTACATTAATTGGGGAACCGGTAACTCTGGACCCCGACCTCCTAGGCACATTCGGACAACGGTTACTCTGCAAAAAAAAACAATTGAAACTCATACCCTAGCAATCCCTGCTCGATGGCATGCCCGGAAAGGGAAAAACGCAAAAAATAGGGTTATTACACAAAGTACAATGCAATAATACAATGTTACGGAGTCCGAGAGCTAACTCTCTTGGACCTTATACACGGAGCAGGGGAAACCAATCACACCTATCCTTTGTAAAAAAAATATGTCCAACCTTTAACAAATCTATTTTATCTGCCATCACAGTCTCCATGGGTAATGAATTCCTCATATTAAAGCTGCAGTTCACGCTGCCGTATAAAAAAAATATATATATATATATATATATATTTATATATATATATATATATATATATATATATTTGTTTTCCCCATTCAATATGCGCATTAATACAATCTGCACACTGACAAGTGATTAGCTAAGCTGCAGATCGATCTGTTCTCCTGTAATCAACCACTTGCTCCGGGTTATTTAATTCAGTTCTTGCACAGCATTGTGGGAAATGTAGTCCTGGAATATGATTGACTGGGCAGCTACTAGATACAATCGGTGCACTGCTAGAGAGAGGGCGGGTCTCAAGAGCCAGAGCCTATCAGAAGGGGAAGGGGCTGTCACTTTGGAAATGCTTCCTACATTAGAAACATTAAAAATTTCTTTAAAACATGTGTTTTTTTTTAAATAAATGCTACAAGTATTTTCTCAGAGTACAGAACTGATTTATTTTAAAAAAAACACACATGTAGGATATTGCTTGAACTGCAGCTTTAACTGCCCTTACTGTAAAGAACCTTTTCCTTTGTTGCTGGTGAAATCTCCTTTCCTCCAACCTTAAGGGATGGCCCCGAGTCCTTTGTACTGCCCTTGGGATGAATAGTTCTTTTCAAAGCTCCCTGTACTGTCCCCGAATATATTTGTATATTAGTTATCATATCCCCTCTTAGACGCCTCTTTTCTAATGTAAATAGATCTAATTTAGCAAGCCTCTCCTCATAAGGCTTCTGCCACGTTGCCGCTGATCGCGCTCATGCTTGTGAGCGGTGACATCACCATCTCTCCCAGCAGGAGCGCAGAGTGTCCTGCAGAATTTTGCAAGCGCGAGCGGGGGGAGGCGTGGATAAGAGCTATTTCCATTGGCGGATCATTAACAAATCGGGTGGTGGAATCCGGAGTGTATATGGGTAATACATTTTTTTTATATAAATCAGCAAAACGTGAATCGCCCTTTTTGAGATCGATTCGCTGAAATCCGCGGACCAAAGGAAACGTCCGATCCGCACGCGGATCTGCCCCAAAATTACGCCCGTCTGTATTGCACCAAGTATAAGACACATTCATACTCCTGTCTCTGTACATTCTCCCTACCTACCAATTAGACTGTAAGCTCCTCGGGGCAGGGACTCCTCTTCCTTAATGTTACTTCTATGTCTAAAGCACTTATTCCCATGATCTGTTATTTATATTATTTGTTATTTATTTGATTACCACGTGTATTACTGCTGTGAAGCGCTATGTACATTAATGGCGCTATATAAATAAAGACATACAATACAGTACCATACAATACATTCAATGCCAGTGACATCCACAAGGGGGCAGTATGAGAACAGCTTCATAAGAAATACATGGAGACTTGTGATTGTCAGAGGGAGCCAGCAATGCAGAGCTGCTTTACACGTGTATGTATAGCGTGATTTATACAGCGCCATCCAAGTACATAGCGCGTCACGGCAGTAATACACGTGACATAATAATATAACACACACAGGGCTTCAGATACAAAAATATCAATAGGAAAGGGAGTCCCTGCGCCGAAGAGCTTACAATCTCACCACACAAATACATGTATACACGCACAGACAAGTTTAAGTAGGAAGTACTGTACGTGTTAGCTGAAGTTTATGGCACGTTCACCGCCTATCTCGTCTCTTATCCTGTTCTCTGTTATTTGGCCTTTTGTGACACTGTCATTGTTGTGGAGTAAACAGAATTGATAATCATTCATTTCACACTAAGAATCTGTGCGGCAGATCAACACAGGATTCACACGCAAAAACTACTTCCAAATACTTACTTACACGTGTACGTGTGTGTGTGTGTGTGTGTGTGTGTGTGCACGTGTACGTGTGCGTGTGCGTGTGCGTGTGCGTGTGCGTGTGTGTGTAGTCCCAATAACTTCCTGGTATTGAAGTGATCATGTAAATGAGAAGGATGCAGCAGTCAGTTCTCGGAGTCCTGGTGCTGCAGTGCGTAACTCACACACACACACACACACACACACACACACACACACCTCTGCTGCACACACAGTGTCCTGCAAACGCCTTGCACATGTGTTCCACAAATCAGTCCATACTGTATATTCCCATATTGCAGTGCAATGACTTTACTTCAAGCGGTAACTGCTGCCTGGTGCGATGTTTCCCCCGGGGGTCACAGGGGCAATAAGGCACTGCTGGACATGGGTTATCAGAGTGCCGGTAATAATACTGTGCTGCAGTACTAACCATGCGCAGATTCACAAACAGCAACCCGCAGCAGGCCAGACTGGATCCAAAATAATCCCAAACCACATCATCTTAACCCCAACTTCACTGGCGCTGCGCATGAGTTACCCAGAGGTGGCAACTTCAAGGTCTCGTCCATTGTGAGCACCTGCCCCTGAAATGAAGCGTCACCATGCGTGCGATACGGATTGTGGTCACAAGGAAGACACCCCGCCCGTGCCTGGCTATGCTCAGCTATGCATTCTATAGCAGCTTGTCCATCTTTCTGCTCTAAGCTCGTCCTCCCCTCCTCCTCCTCCTCATAGCCCAGAGCTAGTGCTCATCCTCTCCTCCTCCTCCTCCTCATAGCCCAGAGCTAGTGATCATCCTCTCCCTCCTCCTCATAGCCCAGAGCTAGTGATCATCCTCTCCTCCTCCTCCCCATAGGCCACAGTTAGTGATCATAAAGGCGCACGGCAAGGTGCTGTAAAAGATGCATTTGGACCCGTACATTTCAGATTCACAGCACCGAGCCCAACACCCACAAGTGGCTGTTTCTGCATTTTGAATAAATAATGATTTAGAAACAGTTTAGTTTTTTTGGCAGATTATACAAATAAAACACAACAATGGCCAAGACTGCTACTTTAAGCATTGCTGTAAAACTCTTCCCTGATCACTGCATATTAGGAATCGCTTATGCATTCGTTCCTCAGTTGGTTACCGAACCTTAGCTTGAAGCAGCAACCCTACTTTACACCTTTTTTTTTCTTCTTTTCTTATTTTAATATGCAATGCACGTGACAATGTATAATTCTACATTCTTACCTAGGTTGGCAATCGTTTGGTGCTCCTGTTCTAAAACTGTGAAATCCTGATTGTGTGCCTAACATAATGGCCACCTTGTAATTTTGTGCTGCAATCTGTGAAATGCTGCAGCTGATATGTAGCATTATATCACCAAGTACAACACATTGTTGTTACAGCTTTCAGAGTAATAGACAGTCTGCTGCTTGGAACACAGCAACAGTTCTGTTTGTGATACTTTGTTGCCAAAGGGCAGAGCTAAAAAAGGTGTGTGTTTGAGAGGCTGTTTCATAAGAGGAAGTGGATGTAACTTCCAAATGGTTGCTGTAGCAACCAAAAGATGATCAGAACATTAAAAAATATCATTAAACCGTGGCATTAGGCATTAGACAGTATTACTGTATCTAATACTACAGAATGCATTTATTTAATAAAAACATACGATTTTTCACGTTTTGCTGCTTTAAATGGAGTGTGTGAAGAAGCGGTCACATTTGGTCTTCGGACGGGATTATACAGACCGCTTGCGTGCGAGAGCGCACGCGCATGGCGTGCAGCGCGTCCCTAGCACAAGCGATGTGTAAACTCTCCTTCTGAGCAATGTTCAGGAGATGGGTGGGGGGGGGGGGGGGCATGGGGGGGCGCGGCCGTGATGTCACATGGCTGGCTCGCTCTCATTGGCTGAACCGCCGTGACCATCGCTCGGCCGGCGCTCCAAAAGACCAAAAAAAAATCTTGTCTTTTGAAAACGCAGTCCCGCCATCGCGCGGCTCACAGGGAGCCTGCCGTACGTTTTTGCCGCCTGCGCGCCAACGCGCGGAGTATAAGCTCAGCCTTCTGCTTGTCACTGATAGTTGTGATCTTGTTTGCAAGTACAGAACCATAGACAATGAAACAGATCGGAAAGGTAGCAGCGGGTGTGTTACACGCTCGCGTCTTCAAGTGTGGTCAAGTGTAACTTCAACTTGGCGGCACTGCGCGTGTTACACGGCTTTATTCCTCGCTACACGAGTGACCTTTTCCTTCCGTTCTCACCCTGTCTGATCAATAGAGCGCGGAGAGACAAAATACACAGATAACAGATAAGCACATGCAAACAGGGAGGCAGGGAGGCGAGAGGCAGGGAGGCGAGAGGCAGGGAGGGAAGAGCAGGGAGGCGAAGCAGGGAGGCGAGAGGCAGGAGGCGAGAGAGGCAGGGAAGGCAGAGGCAGGGAGGCGAGAGGCAGGGAGGGAGAGGCAGGGGAGGCGATGGAGGGCGAGAGGGGAGGCGAGAGGGCAGGGAGGCAGGAGGCGGCGGCGAGAGGACGAGGAGCGAGAGGCGAGAGGTCAGGGGGAGACGGCAGGGAGGCGAGAGCAGGGAGGCGATGAGGCAGGGAGGGATTCGAGGCGAGGAAGGCGAGAGGCCGGGACGGAGGCGAAGGCCGGAGAGGCGGAGGCGAGAGCGGGAGGCGCGAGGCGGGAGGCGAGAGGAGCAGGAGGCGAGAGGCAGGGAGGCGAGAGCAGGAGGCGAGAGGCGAGAGGCAGGGAGGCGAGAGGCAGGGAGGCGAGAGGCAGGGAGGCGAGAGGCAGGGAGGCGAGAGGCAGGAGGGAGGCGAGAGGCAGGGAGGCGAGAGGCAGGAATGGAGGAGGAGGAGCAGGGAGGCGAAGGCAGGGAGGCAGGGAGGGAGAGGCAGGAGGCGGGAGGCAGGAAGGGGAGGCGAGAGGCAAGGGAGAGAGGGCAGGCAAGGCGAGAGGAGGGAAGGCGAGGGAGAGGAAGGGAGAGAGCAGGGTGTGGAGGCAGAGGCAGGGAGGGAGAGGCAGAGGCGAGAGCGCAGGGAGGCGAGAGGCGGGAGGCGAGAGGCAGGAGGCCGAGAGGACGGAGGCGAGAGGAGGAGGCGAGAGGCGGGAGGCGAGAGGGCAGGGAGGCTGAAGGACAGGGAGGCGAGAGGGCGGGAGGCGAGAGGCAGGGAGGCGAGAGGCAGGGAGGCGAGAGGCAGGGAGGCGAGAGGCAGGGAGGCGAGAGGCAGGAGGCGGGAGGCGAGAGGCAGGGAGGCGAGAGGCAGGGAGGCGAGAGGCAGGGAGGCAGAGGGGAGGAGGGAGGCCGGAGGCGAGGCGGCAGGGAGAGCGAGCGGCAGGGAGGCCGAGAGGCAGAGAGGAGGGAGGCGAGAGGCAGGGAGCGAGAAGGCAGAGGCGAGGAGGCGAGAGGCAGGGAGGAGGAGAGCGCAGGGAGGCGAGAGGCAGGGAGGCGAGAGGCAGGGAGGCGAGAGGCAGGGAGGCGAGAGGCAGGGAGGCGAGAGGGCAGGGAGGGAGCGGAGAGCAGGGGAGGAGGGAGGCGAGAGGCAGGAGGCGAGAGGCAGGAGGCGAGAGGAGGAGGCGAGAGCAGGAGGCGGAGGCAGGAGGCGGAGAGCAGGAGGCGGAGGAGGCCGGGTCCCAACACACACAGATCAATGTTAATTCTGACTATAAATACGCATGCATCGCAGTTTTATTTAATACATTTACATAGATAATGTGAACACATTAATGCAGCAATTCTCCACATCAGTCTCCAAGCCCTTTCCCCCACTCCAATCATACCAGAGGTCAGAATTTAAGGATATCCTGCTTCACAGCAGGTGGCTCAGTCTTCAATCTTGTGTAGACTGAGCCACTGATTGAGCCACCTGTGCTGAAGCGGAGACTGATTGAGCCACCCTGTGCTGAAGCGGAGACTGATTGAGCCACCTGTGCTGAAGCAGGGATATCCTGAAAACCTGACCTGTTGGGAGTGTGTTGAGGACCCGGAGCCGTGAACCCCTGCATTAATGCGTTGCAGACTCCCCGGCAGACGAGTTAAAAACGGTTGCAATCGAGAGAGAAACAAAAATAATAACATAATTACTGTCCAATTAAAACCGGAATTTTCCCCCTCCGGAAAAATATTCCGCACAGAAAATGAAGCCCTCTTAGAAATACAGGTTCATACCGTCTCACCACCTCCCGTTTCTCATTAGGGAGAGCATTATCGCCCCACCAAACAGCAGCGCAGCAGCCATTTTAAAATGGTTAACACCCGTGTATTACCAAGAAGATGCCGTCTCTACACCGGGGCGGCCAACTCATCCTCAAGGGCCACCAACAGTCAGGTTTTTCAGGGTATCCCTGTTTCAGTCGAAGACTGAGCCTCCTGTGCTCAAGCAGGGACTGATTGAGCCCCTGTGCCCGAATCCTGAAACCTGACCTATTGATGGCCCGGCGGACAAAGTGTTCCACCCCTGATCCACACTGCGCAGAGGAACCGACCCGCAATGGCAAGAACAAGCATTGGGTACAAGGCGTCAAATCGATAGAACAAGATGTGTTTGTTAATTAAACAGGGACATCTTGGAATGTGATGATGGACGGACACAAGTAGTACTGCCGAAAGGAAGCCGTCCCAAGTGGGAAGAGCGGCCATGTGAGGAGACTCTGTCAGAGAGGTCGTCTGGCTGATTAGAGAGAGTGCCGGAAGCAGAAGAGAGAGCGAGAAGAGCGAGAGAGTGCAGCGATACGGTTGGAGGAGAAGAGAGAGCGAGAGAGTGCACAAAGCAGCGATTACGTGGAGGAAGGAGATAGAGAGCGAGAGAGTGCAATCGATTACGTGGGAAGGAGAAGACGAGACGAGAGAGTCAGCTATACGTGGGCAGGAGAAGAAGAGAGAGCTGAGAGAGTGCGCGATGACGTGGGAGGAGAAGCGAGAGAGCGAGGAGTGCAGGCGATAGTGGGAGGAGAAGAGAGAGGCGAGAGTGCAGCGTATACGTTGGAGGAAGTCAACGAGGAGCGAGAGAGGTCAGCCGCATTAATGGAAGAGAAGAGAAGATGAGAGTGACGATACTGTGGCAGGAGCTAGGACGAGATGAGTGGCAGCGATTCCGTGGGAAGGAGAAGAGATAGCGAGAGGTGGCATGCGTTTACGTGGGAAGGAGAAGAGAGTCGAGATAGTGTCAGCGATTACGTGGGAAGGGAGAATAGAGAGAGCGAGAGGAGTGCACAGCGATTACGTGCGTGGAAGAGAGGTAAAGCGAGAGAGTGCACTCGTATGTGGGGAAGGAGAACGAGAGAGTGCGAGAGAGTGCAGGGCGATGTACGTGTGAAGGCAGAAGAGAGAGCGAGAGAGGTGGCAGCTTTACGGGTGAGAAGCAGAGAGAAGATGCAGGATGGAAGGAGTAGAGTCAAAGTCAGGATTAGCGTGGAAGGGAAGAGAGAGCGAGAGAGTGCAGCGAAATGGAAGAGGCGGGTGGCAGAGAGACGATGTGGGAGAGAAGAGAGACGAGAGATGACGTTCGGGAAAAGAAGGGGCGAGAGCAGCGTTTACGTAAGGGAAGGAGAAGAGACGGCTGCTGGAATTCGCCAAACGGTTACCCAGGTAGCGGCCCAGTGGCTTGGGGGGTAAGGGTGCTTTTTTATACATACAAACACTGGGTCGGAGATGGGGTAGCACAGGGCTGAGGCAGTTGGCCAACATGTAGGAAAGACTGAAAACAGAAAAATCCCTCGAAAGATCAAAACCGATATCAAGCTCTCCTCCAAACGGTCAGGTTTCAGGATTATCCCTGCTACAGCACAGTGTGGCTCAATCCGTCCCGCTCAGCAAGGTGGATAATCGTCCCTGCTTCAGCTCATGGTGGCTCAATCAGAGACTCGACTTAAGCACCTGCCTGAAGCTGGGATATCCTGAAAAACCTTACCTGTTGGGGGGGGGGGGCGGGGGAGCACCAAAATTCCTATTACTATTCTTAAAACGAGTAAGGTAAAGGTGACGCTGAGTTTTAGAGGTCGTCTTTCCCGCTCGGTCGAGCTCTTCCAGGGTCACTGGTAAGTTCCATTACATATTCGGGCATGCCCCAAACTACTTCCGCGACACCTCCGCTCTGTCGTTCCAGTTGTATGATGTTCGTGAGCATCGTAGCAGAACCGGCAAACACCACGTACAGCAACATGTAGCACATTACGCCAGGATACACACATCTGTAGGTAGGAGGGCTCGCTCAGACACATGCTGTGGGGACGGTTTCTCCGACTCAGCGTCACTCGTTGCTTGTGCGCTAGGCACTGGCGCCGGCCAGGACCCAACCAGAGAGCTCGGCTCCCACAGCCGGTCTTTCACCCGGGTCGCATCACAGCCTGGGTCAATAACATTAAAACAAACCTTTCTGCAGTCCCAGCAGACTCCGTTTGCAGGGACGCGCTAGTATTTAATTAGGGAATCGTGCTCGGGGATCCAGCGGCTCCACACCCAAACAAACGGTGCTCGGAGTACGCCACAAAGTGTTTCCGAAGAGGAGTTGGTTGTGTTACCCTTAGGAGACCAGATGAGCGCTCTGCAGTGAGGCCGCGTATATTTCTTATGTAGATTGGTGGTATGTAGGGTTTTATCAACCGGGTTGATTCTTATCAGTTGGGGGTTCACTTAATGGTTGTCAGTGCAGAGAAGAGGACCAAAGATGCAAGTTCTGTGGGGAAGGAAGAGTCATGTGAGTCCAGACAGTCACTAATACCATTGGTGCACTGCTAGAGAGAGGACAGGGCTCTCAAAAGGGGTGTGCCAGAGCCTGTTTCAGAAGGAGGGGTGCATTTGTTGTAAATGGTTGCTATAGAACAAAAACGCGTGTTACTATAATACCTTGAAAATGTATTTCAGCGTGTTAAGAAAAAAAAATTCGACACGTATTTTCGTAGTTAGTACGAACCGATTATATAGATATATTATATTAAAACAAAATACACCATGTAGGTGATTGCTTGGTCTGAGCTGTTAAGCTTGTTCGCTAAAGGCATCACTATCTACACTCTCCCGGACCAACACGGATACTGGAGCTTTAAACTACACTAAAATAACAAACACATTGCAAAAATATCAATGAGTAATACTCCCAATTTTTAGGAATCTCTCCCGAGACCCTCTTATCACACAGGAGGGGACCCCGTCTCAGTGGCTCCTGGAATAAGACCCCAAGAAGAAGTGCGGGAACAGAAGTTCCAGAAGCCTTGTGGCCCGGTAGAGCCGGAGCAGATCCCAAAGATGCGGACAGCACTTGCCGGCGACCGAGGCACCCGCGGGGTGCTGCTGCCAGGAAACCCCGTGACACACGGCTGCAGTTTTGGCACAGAACTGGTGCTCCATTCACTAGTCTGTCCCTGGAGGATGCCAAACCCTGGGTGAGAGAGGGGCACGGGGGCACGGCGGAGAAGGAGAGAACACAAGTGAAACCGGATAGAACAGAAAAATTTTCCCATGGCAGTGTGTCGGATCCCGCAGCCCCCCGATATCAGGGCATTTCTAAAGATGCCTGCAATGAGTCCAACAATTCAAAACCGTGATCTCCACATTAAAGGGCCGCGCTCTCTCTCACCCACACTGGGTCTGGCCTCATCCTCAACCCAGCTGCTCAGCTCAGCCCTCCTCCACAGGAACACCAAAAGGCACAGCTGCATAAGCAACACAGCTCTCACTACCTGGCTACAGTCAAAGACATCTGGAAATGAAGTTCTGGGCATGTAAGCAAGATAAGTTATGACTCCCATGGTTCTAACGCCACGCTCACGTGGGCCACTGAGGGGCAATGCAAAGCCCTCCCTGTAGCAATGCATAACCTTCCCAAGTAGACTATACTCCAAATGAAGCATCAGACCCAAAAACTTATTTTTTTACCTATCAGCCTTCTCCACTGCCTTCGCTCAAGTCTTCCATATTCAGCTCCACCTACCTCCACCCAGTCTTTCTGCCCCATCCCTCGTCAAGAATCCACATCCCGCCCTCCCACCTCCAGCCTCACCTCCAGCCCTAACCTCACTCGTGCAGTCTCCCACATCGCCAGCCTCTCCCTCCTGTCGACCCCATCGCAGCCTCCACTACCTCGTTAGCTTCCCCATTCCTTAGTCATCAGCATCCCCCTCCCACGCCTGCCTCCCCCTCGTCAGTCTCCCCCTCCCAGCCGGACTCTCCCTCCCTCACCAGTCTCCCCCTCCAGCCTCTCCCTCTTCAGTCTCCCCCTCCCAGCCATACTCTCCCTCCCTCACCAGCCTCCCCCTCTTCAGTCTCCCCCTCCCAGCCAGCCTCCCACTCCAGCCTCTCCCTCCCTCGCCATCCTCCCCCTCAAGCCTCTCTCTCCCTCGTCAGTCTCCCCTCTCCAGCCTCCCCCCTCCCTCGTCAGCCTCCCCCCTACCTCGCCAGGCTCGCCTTTTACAGCTTTATTCAGAGACTGATTTTTTTTTTCTTCCTGTTTCTTCCCTAAACGAGAACAAAAGCACTCTCTGGACTGGCAGGCGCGGGGTTCTGTGCGGCTCCGAACGAGCGATTAGATCTCAGGAGTGGTTAAGCTACAGCAGTGCCAGTGTGGTGGGCAGGGCTAGCAGGGGCACACAGGCCCTCTCACCGCGTGGCGCCGAGGTTATTGCGCCCTCATGTCCCAGTAACACTGCCATTGCTCCCTGACTGTGGGCTCTGGAAATGGATTCTCACAAGATTTTTACCTGGACCAGATCCCCTGCTTTAAAGAGGCAATCCCAAATGTGTGCTGTTTTTTTTTTTTACATGGGGTTTAAGCAGGGTTCACGTAATGGCCGCTTTTCAAATCTCCCACGCACGACCTATAGGTAGCTGTGACGTCCTCAGGTCTGGCTTCCTATTGGCTAATGGAAGATTTAAACTTTGCCAGCATACTGGCACCCCATTTGGAGGTGTGCATCTCGGGAAGGAGGGGGTCCCCAGAGCAGAAATTAACGGGGTTCCGCTCCAGAGACCCCCTGCTTCAATCCTATGTTAAAAAAATAAGAATGAAAAAATGGCTTTGATAGCTCCTTTAACAGCCAGAATGAAATAATAATACTAATACTAATAATACTAATAATAATACTAATAATGTGCTCATCAATGTAACACTTTTACAGATTTAGCTTCGGTTTCAAACCCCAAGGCGTGTATGGATAGATTTAAGTACAGAACAGCAGAGCAGAAGACACCAGTTAATTCTGCCTCCATTAGGCCGCAATTACAGTGAGCGAGACGCAAACAAAACGCAGGACCGCTATCAGGCCGCCCATAGAGCGCGCGAGCGCAGGAGAGCGACCGCGGCACAGAATTTTGAGCCGACAAATAATTTTGTTTATTCGTGTCACGGCCGCGTCACGCTAGCGGTTCAGCCAATGAGGGCGAACTAGCCCGGTGACGCCTACGCCAGGGGTGCGCAAACTGGGGGGGGGGGGGGGGGGGGAGATTTTGCTCCATGCTGTTCCTTGTTGCTGTTTTATTACCCTTCCAATGTCTTCAGACATCCCTTTCTCACCCCACCTTATCTACATCTTTCTTCCCCCCCCCCTGCTTTCCTAACCTCTATTTTAGCCTCAGATTCCTTTGTATACCAGTATTGACGACCTGAGGAAGAGAGAACACTCAAAAGCTTGTCCTACGACATAAATTATTAGTCCAAATAAAAGAAAGTATCACTAATACTGAAGAACGCATTTATTCTGCACTCTCTCTTTCTCCGTATACTTAATGTGCACACTAAGAAACCTGTGACATTTTGAAAGCTCTGCTCTTGATATAATAAAAGCATTTCAGAAATGCAATGACTGTATTGGAAAATGACGGTCCAGATTATTATACAGATAAGAAATAATGGAAGATGGAGCGGGCGGGGAGAAGTGAAGCAGAGTTGGGAGAGGACGGATACCCCAGAGGGGAAAGCATGAGACCGGTACGCCCCGTGATCCCAGGCCGTGAGCTGCTGGATAACGAGGCGGTCACATTGTATTCACGCTTCACCACCAAATAATCACATTATGTTATAAAGTTGAAGTATTGTACTTTCTAGATCTCAGTGCTCTGGGTTGAGCCATGTCACAGCAGAGATTGATATGGAGTATCAGGGTATTAATGCTAGCAGGGGATACCTTCCTCAGGATGCTGGGGCAGGGCGAGATGTCACAATGTATCACATCACACACAGCAACAGTAACTAAGCAGGGGGGGCGGGGCTTTTAGCGTCCAGTCCTGACAGAGCCAGGGTGGAGAAACGGTAACATTATACGGGATGTGCTAATTGTGAAAGGTAATAAAAGCGATACTCCCGGAGAGGAGATGCACGAGACCTGAGAGACGCAAGGGGTAATTCAACGCAATCGGAAGCGGGCGCACAAGCAAATTCCCGGATGAAAACGTTCATTGACGTCAATGGGATCGTTAGCCGATAACGGCCACGTCAGACAGTACTGAGTGACACCTGTATCCCGGGAAGGCCAGACAGTCAGAACATGCTTCTGCAAGTCTGAGCCGCAGGACCACGAGCCAGGCGGAGAGCGCCGAGGACAACATACCCCCCCGGGGCGGCACTGACACCGTCTCACATACAGTGAAACCCGAGAGTGCACAGCAACTGTATATCACTAACACACCCAGCAACAGGAGGCACTGGAAGAAAGCACCGCCATCTTTAAAAAAAACGCGTTGGAATACAGAGGTTACGCCAAGATCTCCAGGGTCTAGAGTCAGGTTGAAGAAAATCAAAGGTTTTAAGCATTTCAATTTTATACATTACTTAAAAATCTCGTGTATTCTGTGACACGCAGTCTCACAATCTGTGCATCAAATGATGGAAGCGCCACAATTAAATAATAATAATAATATAATACCTTCTCCATTCTCTCCAGAGGTGGCTGAATGGGTGTGTAGTAAGTACAGCGCTGCAATGTTTGCCGTGCCCTCCAGCAGTGACGGTGCGGAGCACAAGATTTGTGATGAGAATCATCACATCCATCATTGTATTTACATAGCGTCAGTGTCCCCAGCGCGTTACAAAGTGACAATACAAGGTAACTCGCGAGCTTCGTAGCACCAAGTAATCAGAGCTGTAATTAGTACGCCCCATACTGCAAGATCAGTACTGGAATCTGCCCGGATAACTCGCCAGCGTCCACTGCGCACACACGCTGACCTCAGGACACGCCAAGGGAGTCACTAAAAGTGCAGCCAAGCGTGGCAGTGTGGATTTTACACTGAACGGCACTATATAAAGGTAACAACCTCTTTTACTATTTGTAACAACGTTGCAACGGTTTTTACCAGCTTTGCAAATTCAATGGATGAGCAGTAAAATGTGCGACAGAAAATAAAGTTACGTGTACACACACACACACACACACACACACACACACACACACGTATCCTGTGAACAATATCATTCACCTGTTCCCCCTATCACATGGTGCGATAAAGAATAAGGACGCGTCCATGGTGAGCGCACGTGACCGTGCTCGTGGCTTCACGCGCGCCTGTAGCGATTTGTGGCCTAGGGGTAGACGCGACCGTTAGGTGTGGCCGTGACGTCACAGAGCTGGTTCGCCCTCTTTGGGTGAACCGCTCACGTGACCCCGGCGTGACAGAAACAAATGTATTTGTCCGCTCGTGGATCCCGAGCACCGGCGCTTCTCATTGCGCGCTCTACGGCCTGCCTCAGAGGCCACTACAGGTACGGCATTGTGCAATTTGTGTTTGAGCCGCGGCCTCACGCCATACGACGCCGCCGGCGTTTTTCGGTACAATCACAGCCTTAGCGACACAGTCCCTGTTCTCTGCCTGGCAACACGACAGGAGGTGTCAGATCAGGTAAGAAGATAGATACAATAGAATGGTAAAACAAACGGTCAGTTTGAGAGACACAGAGACAGGTAGAGACAGTCCCAAAGGCATAGAGAGACAGCCCAGGTGATAGTGAGAGGTGTTTAAGAGAGACAGCCTGACACTCACAAATGGTGAAAGAGGCGGCTGCTAGCCAAGGAGAGAGAAAGTGGGACCGCAGCAGAAACACTTCCCCCTACACACAGAAAGAAGTGTGTTGGGTAGAAGAGTCCACGGTAAGCGAGATCCAGATACTTTCTGGGCTGTTAAAGAGCGACCGGATAGAGACAGCCGGAGGCCTTTTCCTGCAACTGGAGTATCCTTTACTAATTACCCACGCACCTCACAAATGTTTAACCTTCAAAAGGCCTGCAACCTGACTACACGCCAACATGCAAAGAGCTCCCACGCTGGGCTGGCAATAATATCGGTCCAAGTGGCTTCTACATAGGTCACTGGGACTAATACAATGGAAAATAGCCCTGGTTTATTGTGCGTTGCAAAAAAATATATATTTATATTGTTTTGTATAAGGGTCATAAATCAACAGTAAATATCTCTCGAGACAAGTCTCGTCTGGTTTAATTTAAGGGGTTCAATCATGGTGTTCTATGGGAGGAAGGAGGAAGGCCCCCCATAGCACTTATAGACTGGAAAGAGGGGCTACATACACACACACACACACACACACACACACACACAAGAAACTACTGGGACCTGTAAGTGAGATATGACCTGCCCTGTGTGCACTAGTGGAATACCTGTGTGTGTACATGTACAGCTGCATGCAGAATAACACACAGCTGAGCTGACCCTCCGGGAGCAAGCAGGTGGCTCCGGGTCTGAATGTGCTGAAGCTGGGATATAAAGAAAACCTGACCTGTTGGAAGGTCTTGAGGGAGTGGGGGAGGCAGTTAGTGGGGGGAGGCAGTGAGTGCAGGCAGGGAGTGGGGAGAGACAGTGAGTGCAGGCAAGGAGTGGGGAGAGGCAGTGAGTGCAGGCTGGGAGTGGGGGGAGGCAGCGAGTGCAGGCAGGGAGTGGGGGAGGCAGTGAGTGCGGGAGGAAGTGAGTGCAGGCTGGGAGTGGGGGAGGCAGTGAGAGCAGGCAGGGAGTGGGGGGGGGTCAGTGAGGTCAGCATGATGGGAGAGGCTAGCGAGTGCAGGCAGGGAGTGGGGGGAGGCAGCGAGTGCAGGCAGGGAGTGGGGGGAGGCAGCGAGTGCAGGCAGGGAGTGGGGGGAGGCAGCGAGTGCAGGCAGGGAGTGGGGGGAGGCAAGTGCAGACAGCCCTTATATTCTTATGAAGGAATGGGGGCTTCAAATGTGAGTTGGGAGTCGGCAGGTACACTGGCTTTTTAGCAAAGTGACAGCCTGTGAGCAGATGCTGCTTCCTAACACACTGCAGCTGTCCAACCCCCAAACCCTGGCACCAAGCAGAACAATGGCATCAATACCAGGAGCAGGGGATGCACTTTCCAGAACAGACTACAATTAAAGAGCAGATTACATGCACTTGCATCTTCCCCTCCTCACACAGGCTGAGGTTAGATTGCAGGAATAACCTCAGCAATGAGGAGACCGGGGCAGGGCCATTTCCTGGGACTTTATACCCAAATGTCAACCTGGGGCATCTTGTGCTGCAGGATCAGGAGAGAGGCCCAGGACAGCTCAGCCTCACACAGGCCAACACGCCTGGGCCAGGCACACTGCGGGGATTACAGAGCACGAGCGGCAGCCGGTCCCTCTGATTAATGACGAGGGAAGCTCCTCCGAGATTACCCGGGATATTTGCTAACCTGTGCCAGGTCATAAGCCCCCTCCCTTCTAACCCCGGAACACCCCGTGCCCCCCCCCCCATCCCTTGCATGAGCCATATGGCTTCTTGGGCGGCTGTAAGGTGTTTTACCGCAGAGCAGCGCTTAGTAAATATGCGTTTCAGTAAAATCCAAATGTAACGCAAGAAAAGAACAATATGTTTTTATATTTAAATTCCCATTAACATTTTTTTTTTTTTTTAATGTATTTGTATTAGGCTTCCAGACGCAGCACCTTGTCATAGTTTTGACATGTTCATTGTTTAGTCAAATCTGTTTTTTAGGTTCTTTTGGAAAGGCAAAAATAGATGCATTATTAACCAGGTCTTTCATTTTTGTTGTATTTTAGAACATAAAAAAAAATTCAAAATTAAAAAAAATGTCATGAATTTTGGTGAAGATTTAAGTTGGGTTATAAGGTACTTCTTAGACATTCCACAGGAAACGTCATATTTAAGAGGGAACGCAAAAAAGATTCCTCTGCCATATATTAGGGAAAGTTGTCTGTCTGTCCGCTGTGCATTTGGACACCTCTTAAGATATAGTAGCCACGTTTTGCATGATGGCTCCTGACATCACGGAGCAGGTTTTTGTCTATGGTTGGATACAATACATAAATGACATCACTGATGGCATCACAGATAACATGATCTCATCACACAACCCTCAAGCTCCCACTTCATCTTGGTCACTCAGAAAATCCCATTTGCAACATCAGCAGAAATACAGGAGCAGCCCAAGTCCTTAGGCTGCGTCCCTAGCGCAGGCGACGGCGCAAGCGACACTAGGACGCTAATGTGCATAGCGCGCGAGCGCGTGGACCAGCGCGACGGGCCGACAACCTTGCTTGAATTTGCCGCGTGGGACGGCCGGGTCAGGTGAGCAGTTCGCCCAATGAGGGCAAACCAGCTCCGTGACGTCACGGCCACGCCCCCTGACACGCCTCTGCCAGCAGGACACGAAATCTCTCCTGTTGCCGGCGAGCGTGACGCAGCGCGAACGGTCGCACACGCATTCACTATGTACGAGGCCTTAGAATACCCGAGCAACACCCGCTACTTTCAGCTAGTAATAAATAATCAAACAACAGAGAAGATAGCCGCACTCCTGTGATTAATTATAGCTGGGGTGCGCAAACTGGGGGGCACACCCCTCCATGCTCTTCCCCAAAGCATTTAAACGAAATGCTGGGGGGCCGCTTTAGGCCTCTGCAAGTGCCCTTACCTTCGCTTCTGGCGATGCGTCACCATGGCGTCACACGACCCCGTGGCATCATTTGACGCCACAGACAAGGTATGGAGGGGGGGGGGGGCGAGCAGGGGGGGGGGAGGGAGGGGGGGACAGACCGAAAAGGTTTGACAACCCCGGGCCTATAGGTGGGGGGGGGGAGGGTGCACTAGGGTAAAGGGTATAATAGAAACCAAAAATGTCTCACACCTCCCGGTGGAGAGACACCATGAAGTCCCACATTGGATGCACTCCACACACTTATATATCAGTGAGCTAGTGTTGCATGGTATAAGAATCCATAACGCCACAGTATACGCTAGTATAGAGAAGCACTGGTGGCAGGAGCGGAGGAATGCTTTTCTAGGGTGTTGAGTGCATCAAATTTGAGGAGTTGGGGGTGTTTTACCCGCTACCGGGAGCTTTGACACATTTTTGCTTTCTATTCTTAAATAATGATACAATCATATTTCTGGGACTGGAGCAAGTTGTGCTTCACTGGGCATCTTAGAACACACACACACACACACACACACAAATCACACACACACTACACACACACACAACACACCACAACACTCGTCATCACCAACATCACACAGCATCACACTACACTCAAATCATCTATCTCAGTCGACACGACACACACCACACACACACCCCCACACTACACACACAGCAAACACAAGACAATGAGCCTTTCCGACAGCACTTGTTTTCTTGGATGCGCAGCCTGGGGAGCTCCTTTAATAGCTGCTTGTGCCAATGGAATAGAGCCAAAATAACGACACAATGCAGAGAGTGGCAGAGAGTGGCAGGGCGTCGTTATAGCATGGCGATAAAAGGACCTCTCCACACCCTCTTCAATACCCAAGCGAGGCGCTCCCATTAGAATGTGTTTTAATGTCCGACACGTGGATATGATAGGGAGGCTCCAGCTGGGTTCACTGACCGTCAGATCATTCCAATGTCATCTCACGGTAACCCAACTCCTGCAGTGAACCAATAATTTTAAAATCTCCCTTGCCAAATACTTCCAGGCAGTGGGAGCTGGGGATCTGTCCCCACAAAACAGCCTATTTGGGGACAACTTTGGGACCTCCCAACATTTGCAACTGTTGCAAACCAAACACGTCCCCTCATTAGGCTCATTATGGCAGCTGAGCATCAATTATTATACAGCGAGAGCACATCAAAATATCACGTGTGAGCACACTCACACGTCTCACACAGGGCAGCAGCCCCGCCTTTCACCATTACAGTAGCTCTTAGCATACCGTGCTGCCACTGCAGCCAGGGATTCTGGGTAATGACATGCAAATGATCGCACAGTGTCACCTTTTGCTTCGTGTCCAGAGATGCAGGCATGGACTCCAGACATGGACCTATTGGGAAACACTCCCCGGTCTCCAGCGTTTCCCCCCCATATTCAGGATATTCATGTCTATCCCAAGCATTATTTTTATATATAACTCCCCTCCTATAGCAGGCTCTGCTGGGAGAATGTTCATCATGTATCCACTACTTTCAACGATGGTGTATATAGCGTCCTCACCTCGCTGCGGAGCCTCCAGCTTTGCTTGGTGACCTGCAGTGCGCACAGCTTGGGATGCTGCGTGCACCGTTACTCCCCTGTGGTGGCTGCTACAACTAATTTGCTTCAACTGCCTCTGCTCGCTGCCATGGGTTTGTGCTAAACGGTAGCTACAGCAGGTCATGTCAGTCACGGAGGGGGTAGTCATGCCATAGTGCCAACTCCTATTTGTGTGATATTGCCCCGATCGGCACTATCACCGTTAAATGAATAACCCCTTAAATGTCTTTGGCACCATAAGAACGTCTCTCTGTATTGTAAGATGCATCCACAGACCGTCATCTTGCATTCCCTGTCCAGCCCAGCCCACCCCGTGCACGTCATATAAATCACTGGCCATGCTGTGCTATCTGTCACCCACATACACCAATTAATTGTAGCAAAACGACACATGTTATCCACGCGAGGGAGGCAGCGGGGCGAGTCATCACACAGCGTCGTGACATTCTCCCTGCTGCACAACGACTTCAAATGGCCTTTGGAACAGATTCTGTAACAACTCACTGGGATGAAGGGCAGCGCTTGCAGCAAAAATGCTTTTAATTAGTGTCATCAAAACTGGGAGAGAGGGAGGGAGCAGCCGGCTGAAGCAATTCTTCCAACACGCCACAGAGCGCACTGGTTCTGAGAAGTTAGTGCTCTGAGCAGGACTCGGCCCTTGTCCGACGCATTTCACTGCACATCGCCCACGCATTCCACTGCAAGCTTTGCGGTGTATCAGAGACATCTCTGGCCGTGTAGAAAGAAAAAAAAAGATCGGGACACGTGTTCCCCAAACAGTGCTCAAAGTGCAAGGAAGTCTGTTCTTATTCGAAAACTTTTAGTAGTTGTTGAGATAAAACAATCAGAGAGACATACCAAAAACTATAAAAAACCCAGCGCTCTCTGTCCACAGCTAGCAGTATATAAGCGAATCCGTGTAGGGAATTGAATAATTTAATGACACTAATAATAAACGAACTTATGCAACAATAGCCATACGCCAATGCAAGAATAATATCACCATAGAGAAAATCAAAATTAAGGGGTAGAGGGGAAAGAAGGAGAAGTGGCACTCGACACGGGCACCAGGAGAGGGTTTGCTTATACCTTGTTCCTGATTGACATCTGATATCTGCATATGTTCTGTGTCTTTTAACAATATCCTTTTATCTACAATTCATTGTTTGATATTTGATATCTGCTTATGTGATTTGCCCTCTTTAGACTTTAGATTTATATCATTAGCTGAGTTGTGGGATGATTTGACAGTGGGGAGGGAAGGCTAGGGAAGTACTCTGGGACCCTTTGGGGCCAGGGGGAATGGGCCAGATGAAGAGGTCGCCCCTCAAAACGTCCGCCCCCCTAGTTTGCTTTCCTTTTTTCCATTTTGTGATTTTTTTTGGCTTTTCTCTTTTGTGTTTTTTTTTCCCCTTTCCTTCTTTCCCCTCTACCCCCTTTAATTTTTGATTTTCTCTATGGTGATATTTATTCTTGCATTGGCGTATTGGCTATTGTTGCTATATTTTCAGTTTATTATTAGTGTCATTAAATTATTCATATTCCCTACACTGGTATTCGCTTATATCTGTAGCTGTGAGACAGAGAGTGCTGGTACTATTTTTTGGTTTGTTAGTACTTCTGAAGGGAATTAGGGTCCCTTCCTGTTCCGTGCACCCTGCAACCTTGCTGAGTCATTGTGTCAGAGTGCTGTCTATCACCCCCACCTTTTCTAATCAGAGAGACATGTTCTGTGGAATATACCATATAAATCGGGCTCCTAATGAAATCCAAGAGAGTCAATGTGCTCCAATAGAGGAGAGATAAACATATATAGCACCCGCCGGTATGACCGCAAGCTATGTAGCAGCGGAGTATGCGAGCTCCAACGTGGGCTAGAGCGGGACACTAGAAAATATGGGCAAGTCCATAAATATAATGCATATAAAAATTACTCACGACTTGTTGATTGGAGAAGCCGAAAATCGCGTGCTCTCAGCCCAGGAGAGATACAGGAAATGGTATCCCATAGGGGACAGGTTAGGCGGTGCACTGCATCTCAATGAAAACTGAATGACAGAAGCTGGAACGCTCAAAGGTTGAAAAAAAATCTTGGATGGATCCTCCGCAACATTGTATCACACAGGGATATGCAAGAGAGGCCTCTGACGCGTTTCGCAGTGTACCCTGATCCGCTAACAAGCACATGCTTCTGTAATACATCATTCAGTTGTGTCCACAAAGTCCCATACCCCCCCACACAAACAGTGCAACCGGTTTCTCATAATGAAGTCACACCTCACACAGCAACACTTCAATTGCAAGCTCTTCAGGTCAGGGAATCCTCACGTGCCTGCGCTTCATGTGAAGCCAGCCCGTCTGTCACCATGCAACACCTGCATTCTTCCGCACAGCCATACTGTCTGCATGGTTAAACCGTGGGGTCCTTGAATGGTAAAGAGTTAAATAATAACATTGTGGGAGCTGAACAGCTATGTAACATCCAAGAGGTTACACAGGCCTTCTACACCTCACACTTTTACAAAGCAATCCAAGCCATCTTTAAAGCGACCCACCAAAAATAAATACATCTGGTTAAATGGGATATCTTAAAAGAGCAACACATTGATGATAACCCTGCACCGGGGTTTAGGATTTATTTTGAAACACCGGTTGCACCTCCTTGGCCCTGAAAGTGTTAAGTGGACATTTTCAGTGCTGGAAGTGACATTGTCCATTCAATCCTGCTACACAGCCTGGTGTAATCCAAAGGCCTGGCCAGCAGCGGCAGGGTTAATTGCACTGGCATGCATTAGTCTCCCACACCATATTCAATGCCAACCAATCGCCTCTCTGCCTCTAAATATACCCAGCCACAGGACAATGCCCACACAGCCCTGCCCACCCTATACCCAGAGCAAGGGCGAAAACTAACAACGTATAATATAAACTAGACCAGACGATCACTCCAAATATTATACCCGCTGAATACCCCAATGCCCCATTAATACCAGCTGAATACTCCAACATGCCCCATCAATACTAGCTGAATACTTCAATCCCCCATTAATACCAGCTGAATACTCCAATGCCCCATCAATACTAGCTGAATACTCCAATCCCCCATTAATACCAGCTGAATACTCCAATGCCCCATCCATACCAGACTGAATTCCCATCCCTCACCATGCCCCCCATTATTATCTAGCTTAATACCTCCGCCATGCCCCATTAATACCAGCTGAATACTCCAATGCCCCATTAATACTAGCTGAATACCCCAATGCCCCATTAATACTAGCTGAATACCCCAATGCCCCATTAATACCAGCTGAATACTCCAATGCCCCATTAATTACAGCTAATACCTCCATCCCCACCCATTAAAGACCAGCTGAATACCCCAGAAGCCCCAGTAATACTAGGCTGAAATACCCCAATGCCCCATTAATACCAGCTGGAATACTCCATGTCCCCATTAATTACTATCTGAATACTACCATCCCCCATTAACTACTAGCTAATACCCCCAATCCCCCATTAATCCTAGCCTGATACCCCAATACCCATTTAATACCAAGCTGAATACCCATGCCCATTAATACTAATACTAGCTGAATACCTCCACTGCCCCCATTATTACTAACTACTACTGTAATACTGTCTCCACCTGCACCATCAATACTAGCTGAATACCCCAATGCCCCATTAATACTAGCTGAATACTCAAATACCCCATTATTACTAGCTGAATACTCCACTGCACCATCAATACTAGCTGAATACTGTACTCCACTGCACCATCAATACTCCTGATACCCCAATGCCCCATAATACGGAGCTGAATACCTCAAAAAAATGCCCCCATTAATCTAGCTGAATACTCAAATACCCCATTAATACGAGCTGAATACTCCAATGCCCCATTAATACCAGCTGAATACTCCAATGCCCCATTAATACTAGCTGAATACTTCAATGCCTGAAATATAGCTGTTGAATTCTCGAATGGCCAAATGATACCGCTGAATACTCGAGTGCCTGATTTATACACACTGAATACGTACAGCAACAATACCCCAATACAAGATAGACCTCACGCGCTTTTGTAAGACCGTCAGTTACACGAGAGCGGGTACGCACAGCGCTCCAGTTATAAAGTACTATCCGGCAATTGGGACGCTCGGTTGATAATAAGTGCTGAGGCAGGTTTAGAAAGGGTACTCAGAACAGGTACTCTGCATCATTGTACATGCAATCTTAAAAGTTTCATTTGCTGGGGGGGGGTTTTACCTTTGTAAACCTAGCAAAATAGAAGCAGAAGGCATCATAACCAGCCACGCCAACCATGTTACATTTTTCCTTTCACACGCGGCATTTACAGGCGCAATGAGACGCGGCCCGGAAACCACTGCAAACTTATTGCTGGTGCTAGAGGCATAGGGAGGTGAGGCGACTTGCCCAAGGTCGCACAGAAGCTGCACCTGCGTTTCCACCACTTTCAAGTAACTGTGTGCCCTTGAGGCTTTTTCCTTTTCCATCCTGCATTTTGTTTTTTTCGTGTATGGGTCCTAGACAAACATCTCTTCCTCCCGCCCCCCCCCCTCTTCATATCTCTCTCCATCCTTGTCTCTCCCTCCTCTTCCCCCCCTCCTTCTCCCCCCCCTATTCATCCCTCCCGGAGCTCCTCCCTCCCACCCTGCCCCCCTCCTCTTCCTCCCTACCTGACCTCCCTTCCCCATCCTTTCTCTTCCCCTCCCCCCCCCCTCTCTCTCGCTTCCCCCCACCGCATCTCTCTCTCGTTCCCCATCCCCTCCTCTTTTTCCCCCCCCCTCTCTTTCCCACCCTCCTCTCCTCTTCACCCCTCCGCTCCCTATGCTACCCTCTCTCACTTACCTCTTCCACCCCCCTCCCTCTCTTCCACCCCATCTCTCTCCCACCCCCCCTCTCTCCTTCGTTCCACCCACACACTTCTCTCTCTCTTCCCCCCCCTGCCCTTTCTCTTCCAAGCCCCCCTCTCTCTCTTCCACTCCTCCTCCCCCCCCTCCTCCTCCACCCCCTCTCTCCTGCCCCATCCCCCCTTCTCTCTCTTTCCCCCTCTCTCATTCCTCTCCCCCCCCTCTCTCTCTTCCCCCCCGTCTCTCCTCTCTCATCCACCCTCTCTCTTTTCGCACCCCCCCTTCCTCTCTTCCCCCGCCGCTTCTCTCTCTTTCCCCCCCCCGCCCTCATCCCTCGCTCAATCTCTTCCGCACCGTCGAATGCCTCCCCCAGTCTCCCCTCTCTCAGGGCTTTCCCCCTCCCCTCTCTCTCTTCCCCCACCTCCGCCGCTACCCCACTCTCTACTCTTATTCCCCCCCCCTCTCGTACTCTTTCCCCCCCCCTCTGCGTCTCTTCGCCCCCCCCCTCTCGGTCGGTCTTACTCCCCGCCCCCCTCTCGATCTCTTCCCCCCCCCTCTGCTTCCTCGTTCGCCCGCCCTCTGGCTCTCTTTGCTCCCCCCCCGCCTCTCTCAATCTTCGACCCCCCTCTCTCCTTCCCCCCCCCTCTCTCCCCCTGTAAGATTTTCATGTGCACACAGAAGAAGCAGTCGGACTAGAGTTGATGCAATCATTAAACAAGTGATACACTATGGAGGAAGCCATCTTAAAAAGGTGACCCACAGCACACACAAAATACAGGCGCCTCTCTTCACACATCCAGTCGCCCGGGGATAGCAAGGAATCAGGTGTGAAGCCTGTAACATTTCTTGTTCTTGCCCAGCACCAGAGGTGCGCAGCTCAGCACTGAAAGGGTTACCCCATAAAGAGCACATGATTGGATGAGCAGACACTTCCCCGCCAGAATCCTCCTACCCAGAACCGCCCTGCACCTCGGAGAAGTGAGCCCATTGTGCTCTGTGGCTCACAGATGGGGCATTAGCCTGATGGAGCTGTGATTAAGTTCTAGCCTCTCCCCTTGGCTCGCCTGCTCACAGCTGTGCCCGCCATACGCAACCGGCCAGATTAATAGCTTAGAAGGGGAACAAATGTAATTAGGCCGTCTAAGCGGGTTTGAGGGGGGACAGCTAATCACGGCAAAGTTTGGGAAATCAGCACAGCCCACAACAGCAAAACCTGCACATTACAGCTGGGGCAGGAGCCGCCTCCCAATACATCGCACAGTCCAAAGCACGCGTCGGATAACCGCGCAGTCTGCAGAGACGTGACGGCGCTTCTGGAACCTGGTATTTCTGACTGAATGGCCTTTGCTGTCAAGTGTCTTTCTGTACCACGGAGACAGTGACCTAATGAAGAAGGAAAACAAGAAGCTGCAGGGAACAAAAACTGCAGCCATGAAACATTATCGGCCCCTGGAAGCTCTTTAAAAGCTTAGGCGATTATCAGCCATCTGAGAGGGGGATATGGATTTGTACACATTGCAGGCCGGTAAGAGCAGGGCTGGTGGTGAATAAGCACAGAACACATACAGGTCCCCGCCATGCACACTCCATATCTGCTGCCTTAGGCCGGAACCATGGGGCGAGCGAATTAAATGCAGGGGGATCTATGGGGCGGGCCATAGCGCGTGCGAGCGTGCACGCGAGGAAGCGAGGCTGGATTTTGAAAAACCAAGTCGGTTTTTTTCGTGCAACGGCGGCGTCACGTGAGCGGTTCAACCAATGAGGGCGAATCAGCCTCGTGACGGCCACGCCTCCCCGCCGCAAGCGATCTGAAGTCCACAGATCGTTCAGGTGACAGGCGCGCGCGAGGCCAGGCGCTCCGTCACGCGCCTGCACTATATCTGAGGCGCGTGTGCGTGTGTATATTTATATACACAGGCACCATTACCAGTGCTGCCACGGAAACCGGGGGAGAGTAGTGATTGTTTGCCAATATGTGGCATATCAGTGATGTAATACAAAGAGGATGATGTCTCATTCAGTAAGGTAACGTCACAATGATTATACGGGAACCAACAGACAGTCTCGGTCACTGAGGGGCCGTCTCTTATTCTCCGTACGATCTGATTTTATGGAATCTCAATCACTAAAGTTTAAATTTTTCCATGGGACAAAAGATAGACACGCGCATACTAAATATATAATCATTATCATCCCTCGTCGATCCACTGCTGGATGAAGGACTCCTCCAATAATCTCCCAGATACTGCGGTTGCAAATCTCGTCCTGTCATTTTACTTTTGGTCGTCATCTTGGTCTTTTGGTATCCCGTCGAGTGCCATCTTTGGTCATTTCGTCTTGCGATATGACCAGCCCACTGCCATTTTAATTTCTTACCCCTACTAAATGTATACAACAAAAGACAGGGGTGCCCAATGATACATCAAATTGACAAAACATATAATAGTAATGAGTACAAAGTTCAAATATATCAATAATAATGACTTGGTTATTTAGTTAAACCCTTTGGCCAAAGCGTCATAAGCCTGCATACCACGTCAAGGTATAACCAAATTAATGCAGGTCCTACACTACACTGTGAACACTTCCTTTTACCTCTGTAAGAGGGGAAGAACCATCATAGGTCCTGTTCTTGCAGCAAAGTGAAAAGACCTTCCAAGTTAAATTCAATTATTATTGAAGTTTTTGAACTTTGTACTTATTACCATATATGTTTTGTCAATTGGATGTAGCATTGGGCACCACTGTCTTTTGTTTTATACATTTGCCACACCCAGTAGCACTCTTTTTGACATAAATATATATTCATGATGTGGTGGGTTTAGGAGTTTGAGCTAGCTGGGAATGTCCCTACTAAATAATTACCTGCCCTCAGTTGTGTAACTACAACACCCACCACTGCGATGTTATTTGGACTAGGTTGGCTATCCCTTGAGTCCAGACAAACTTACATCTTTCCGGTCTTAAACTTCAAACACTTTGTGAACAAGTTACCCAATTATTTGAACGTGTCTCACCCCAACTGTACCCACCACTTCTCTTCAGGAACCTGCTCATGGTTCCAAAGTTAAATAATGAATCTGGTCGCTCTTCCTTCTCACCCCATTTCTAGAACCATTTACTGGAGTCTCTCAAAACCGCCTCCTGTCTACGCTCTTCCAAGACTTTGGCCGTTTACGACTTTAAACACGATTGTAACGGTAACCGTGTCCACTTATTATTGACATAACTGAAAACGAGAGGAGACTCTCAAAGTGTTTGTTTCCTGCGCTTTTTCCTGGTAAGAATACGAACATTTATTTCTAAGATATTTGATATCGGAGACAGGAAGTTTGTCTCAAAGCTCAGTGAGCTGTTGGGCGACTCTATACTTAGCACCTTCACAACAGCTCGTAATGTTCTCCACAACAAATAAGATGAGAACTTTCCATTCCACAAGCTAAAAGGAAAAAAGACCGTTCAGTCACTTTGTATTTTGCAAATGGCTTTTTTTTCCTTATTGATCTGGACAGACTGGAGTCTGAAGATGGAAAGGCACATTACCGGTTAGAACATCAGTGTCACTGTAAAAATAAAACCTCTGCTCTAGGTCTAATCTCTCTGATTATTTCACAAGCTTATATTGGCTTTTACCTGGATGGGATGGTAGCAGTTCCCCCTATATCCTCCGCCTGCCACCGTTTTGTTTGTTGGCCTACGTTTTCCCCCATGCATAGAAAGCCGGAGGTCTCCGGAGCCGAGTCCCATTCATTTCAGTTCTGAGGACTCCCTGGTTCACGAGACACTTACCAGTAACGGCGAAGCTGGTAGCACCCCCTCCTCAAATCACCTGCGCTACACGGCCCAATAGGAAGTTGCAACATCATCAGCTGCGGCGGCTCCCAATTGGGCCACGTGACCCGGGAGATTTAAACAACAGGAAGTACCTTTCTGGTATCTCGGAAACCGTGCGGTCCCCGGAGCTAAAATTATCACGGTTCAGCTTTGAGGACCCCCTGCAACCCACCTGTATATAAAGAGAGGGGGTAAGGGGGGAGGGAGGACGTAATGGGAACTGCTGCTTTAAATACATGTTTTTGAGGATTCTTAGAGAGGAAGCTCTTGGGGCTGACCTTCCTTGCGTTGTGTGTATGCACACACACACACACCTCTTACTATCCCTGTAAAGCTTCTCTTTTTGGGATTACAAACAAAAAGGAGGGTTAACCAAATGGGTTAACAGGTGCACGGAAAGGCAATGAGGGCACAGCTCCCATGAACCCGAGCATTTACCCATCCTGCACGAGTCACACAACGCTGATCCTGGCAGGAGGAGGATGAGGAAGGAAGGAACGAGAGGAGCGGAGAGCGAGAGGAAACCTCGTTTTCGTTTGAATGGAGCACACAGCTGCCCTCCTCTGCAGCTACAGCGAAGCCAACAAAAGACGACTGTCAGAGGCACAACTTACAAGCGAGCCGGGGAAGTGACACAGAGAAAGATGACATTGAGTAGAGAGAGCGATCCTTTCAACGCGACATGAAAAAGAACTGATTAGCAAAGCCCACGCTCTCTCCCAGTCAATCAGGAGGCTGGTCGGAAGTTGGGAAGGATCAGACGAGGTTACACAGAACGGCAACGAGAACTCGCTCGCACCTGGCAGGGGGAGGGGCCTAAGGGCGCCAGCACTGTGTTTGAAGTGAGAGAATCTGGCCCTTTTCTCTCTGTGTCTCATACCCTCAATATTAGATTGTAAGCTCTCCGGGTGAGGAATCAACGCAGATTCTATTTAACCATCTCTACTTACTTAAGCATCTCTTTTCTGAATGCACAAAGGTCTTGAAGTTGTACTACTACAAAAAATGGAGGACTTTAATTTGTCACTGTGCAGCCCTGTGCCCCCTCTGTGTCTGTATAACGATGGCCATGTCCTGAGCGTTCATTAGCTCAGACTTCTAAAGAGACAAATTACCATCAAGTGGAACCTTCTCACGTCGAGGGGCTTCCCTGATGAACACAGCTCTCATATCTCCAGGGTAAGGTACCAACCTACAGCTATTAGAACATCCGCACTGGCTGGTTGACATTCACCGCGTTCCAACTTCTTACTTCCACCTTCCCACTATGCCCTCTCTGCTGCTTTTTCTGTTTACGGTTTCCTCACTCCTTTGCGAACGTCTCTGTTCTCTCCAACTTCCCCACTCCCCACTGCACCTTTATACACCTCTCTCCCAACAACTTATTTTCCCCTCAATAAAAAGCACCCCCACAAATCCTCTATTCAAACCCTCTATCTGCTCCTTCCTGCTGCTGGAGATCTCCCCTAGGCCTGAAGCCAGACATACACACCTGCTCTCACCCACGCCTCCCTGCCATCTCTTCCCCTGTAAATTGTGTTAACCCTCTCATTTTAATACTGACTAACCTTAAAACTTGCCCCACAAATCAAGTATCCCAATAGCCTGCACTCATGGCTATTGTCCCACACTCACAGTCACTTATACCACCCACTGTGGCCAAACACAGCCATCTACCGCACTTATTCCCTCACCTGCTGTCTCGGTAAGTTCTGCATCAAACCTCTAGATTGTAAGCTCTTCGGGGCAGGGATTTCCTTTCCTATTGTCTGATTTTGCTGCGCTTATTGTAATATTATAATTCCCTGTACTGTATTCTTTGGGAAGCGCCGAGTACACTTTGGCGCTATATAAATAAAGACATACAATACAATGTGCACGGTCCCATCACGGTCCAATATGATTAGTGAACCCAATTAAGAAGACACTTCGATCCGGTTCCCTGAGGAAGTCCAACATCTGATCAACTCTGGGCTGTTTATTCTTCACTCGGCGCTGAACAAGGAAAGTGGGATGATATATTGGGGAATGAGCAACACCTCTTTCATACGCCGGAACATTGGGACCTACTAATGAATCTCCGACATTGCCGAAGCAAAAATCGTCCGGAAACGGAAAGCAATTTGGCGCGATTAAAACCTGGCGTGGTCACCGTATCTGGAAGAATTCTCATTCCCCCAAAAATTGTGCAGTTCCACATTTTTTCAATTTCACACGGTTCGTGGCTCGATTTGCTGCAATACCACATGCAAATCTGGCCACTACCCATTGCATGCCACGGAAGACCGTAAGGCATGACATAATAACCACAAAGGTTGGCAGGGAGTTAACAATTCAAGCCCTTGAAGCAGCATTGCCACGAGCCCGCTGTAATGCTTTTTTTGTTTTAAGAACTACAGCCGTTCCTGACATTTACGGCAATGCCGCTCTCTAAGCTGTCGACCGCTCCGCTCTCCCGCCATCTATCGGCGAAGAGCCCGCTTCGCAGCGCAATATGGCCGCCTATTTCCAAAGAGGAAGTGCTGTCACTTCGTAGGTTGCTGCTGTAGCAATCCAAGGAAGCTTACTACATTACAAAATCAATAACATGGGTGTACGGAGAGGAGGGGGATACAGTATTATCAAACCCAGGTGGCTCAATCAGTCCCTGCTTTAGCACCAGTGACTCACAGGCTTAGTGTCCTCGACTGTGCTGAAGCTGGGACATCCGGAAAACCTGGCCTGTTAGGGAGGCTTGGGGACTGGGGTTGAGCCCCCCTTATCTAATACTACACAACTGATCTATTTAAAATATATATATGATGTTGAATGAAATGCTGCTTAAACTTGATCGATATTTAAAATATATCTAAATACTTTAAAACAGCATAATTCCTATGTATGTATAGATATATCGATCAGACATTTACATTCGTTTTCAGGGCTTTACTTCAAGGCCTACACTTTTATATTAAAACCATTTTCTATTCTGAAATAAGCTTTATATTTTATTAAAAAACCGGCGCAGAGTCGAGTTCTTTCACTGTATCGCGTCTCCTCCACAAGCGCGTACGTGTTTCTCAGGCTGGGGCCCTGGTGCCCTCGCCCGCACGGAGGCGTGCGGAGCCTGGGAAGTAAGCGGGTGTTTGCATGGCCATGGTGGACGGGGCGTGGGGGGCGTGCCTAGGGGCATCACGGAGCTGGTTCGCCCGCTTCCGTCCGCACACGCCGCACGGAGCGATCACGGCCTTAAGGCAGCCTGATCGCTCAGCGTGCGGACGCACGTTCTGCGGTACCATGGCCCCAGCCTGATCGCTCAGCGTGCGGACGCACGTTCCTCGGTACCATGGCCCCCGCCTGAGAGTCTCTAGCATGGTCCGCGGGTGCTCAGATTTCATATAATCTAAACATCTTTGTGTTTCTAATCCTCGACGTCTTTATCCCAACCAGACATCCTTCAACATAAGGAAGAAGAGGGAGGAGGAGAAGGAGGAGGAAGGGAGGGAGAGGGAGGGAGAAGAAAAAGGGAGGGAGAGGGAGGAAGAAGAAGAGAGGAGGAAGAAAAATGGAGGGAGGAGGAAGAGGAGGAAGAAAAAGGGATGGAGGAGCAAGAAGAAGGGAGGAAGAAGAGGTAGAAGGAGGAAGAGGTAGAAGGGAGGAAGGAGGAAGAGGTAGAAGGGAGGAAGGAGGAAGAGGCAGAAGGGAGGGAAGAAGCAGAAGGGAGGGAAGAGGCAGAGTGGGAGGGGAGGAGGAAGAGGTAGAAGGGAGGAAGGAGGGAAGAGACAGAAGGGAGGGAAGAGGCAGAAGGGAGGAGGAGGAAGAGGAAGAAGGGAGGAAGGAGGAGGAAGAAGGAAGAGGAAGTCGGGAGAAGGGAGAAGGGAGAAGGGAGGAGGAGGACTATTTAATCTGGTATGGCCTGACGCAGTGAGAAAAAAATACCAGACTAACAAAAATATAACATAAACCGGTATCAAGTGCAACAGTAAATTAAAATAATGTGCACTAAAATATGGGAGTTAATGTTAAAAAATCCAAATGGGGGGATACTGAGCAGAGCCCCCCGCCTGACGCCAACTGGGAGGCAAACTGTGAAACCGTCCCAGCGGACTCGGCGTACGAGTACTCTGCCCGGATACGGGAGTGCACCCGCGCCCGGAACACTGCCACGATGTTTGTTGGGACCTCCCTCTCCAAACACTGCTTCCTGGTCTTATAAATGGCTACCTTAGCCAATGCCAGGAGCAGGCTGGCGAGGAGATCCCCAGGCTTATTGTCCCGGGACACTGGGCACCCAAAAATAAAAAGGTGAGGGGAAAAGTGCAGCCAGAACTGCAGGAGAAGGCCCCGCAAGGTGGATAAGAGGGGCTGCAGTCTGGCGCAGCTAAAATAAATATGGTACACGGACACGCCACAGAAGGGGCAGGCGGGGGAGTCCGTGAAGTGGGCCAAGCACTAGGAGGACTATTTAATCTGGTACGGCCTGATTGGCCGGCGAAGCTATTGAAAGAAGTCACCGTATCACATTATACCTAACACCCCGACCACTGCCCAGACCTAACCGTATCATATCTACTAAGCGGTGCTATGCCATAAGACACCTTCCTCGGAAGACCTGTAAAATGTCATGGCATAGCACCACTTGGTAAACATGTTCCGCGATGTCTTTGCGTTGGTCTGTAATATGATAAAGCTCTTCTGTTATACCAGGACAATAAATAAAAATACCACCTGTGGTGCATTTGTCCGCGCGTCTCAGACAGGTCTGCAGCCCTGCCTTTCCCCATTATCTCTTAGCAAACAGTGCTTCCCCTGTAGCCAGGCATTCTGGGAAATAAGATGCAAATGAGCACAGTGTCACTCTTTACGTCTTATCCATTTTAACATGGATCCCTAAGAGCTCCTGCCTGCCGTATTACACAGCTGTGCAGCACAGCATGGGTTAAAGAAGTGCACAGCCAGTAACCCTGCTCACAGACAGCCGTCTCACCCTTTTGGGTGAGATCAGTGCAAGGTTGGTTTCCGACTATGTCACGTGAAGCTGGTAGTGGGTATAGCCAGACAGTAACAAAAGTAATGGTGGGTAACAAGTGGCAAAAACCCTCCACCGTATAGTAAATACAAATACCACCTGTGGTGCATTTGCACATCTCAGACAGGTCTGCAGCCCTGCCTTTCCCCATTATCTCTTAGCAAAGTGTGCTTGCATTGCAGCCAGGGATTCTGGGTAATGCAAACCCAACAGCTGTTTTGTTTAGACGAGTCTGCAAACTTTTATACAATCCAAGATAACGTAACTTCTGCAAGGTCAAATGTAGCACACACCGGCCCCCTTATGCCTCAATTTCCCACTTCAGAGACCAGTGCCTTGACCTCATCTCCTCCACCGACAATATGAGGCTCATGTAACAGACTGATGGGGAGCTATCATGACGGAGGAGGCTGGTAGCAGAGCCTGGCTATCAGGACAGTGTTTATACTGTGCCTGCCAGAGCAGAGGGCGCAGGAGGAATGTGACGGGAGCTGGCGGGACCCCACACCCAGTGACCTCGCCTACAACCGGGACAAGAATTCATCCACAACTGGGAGGTGGTGAGGAGGCCGCCGGCACCGCACAATGCTGCATTATACTGCTAATTAATGGCCCTCTATCCTTCACCCACCGAGTGTAAAGAACCAGTTCAGGAACCAAACAAAAGTTTTTGTGGCAAACAAGAAATAGGACTGAAAAGATTCACTGCCGGCTGAACGAGCAACTCGGCCTCTCCAGCAGCAGCCAGCGCCAGGGGACGGCGGCCTCTCCAGCAGCAGCCAGGGGATGGCGGCCTCTCCAGCAGCAGCCAGGGGACGGCGGCCTCTCCAGCAGCAGCCAGCGCCAGGGGACGGCGGCCTCTCCAGCAGCAGCCAGGGGATGGCGGCCTCTCCAGCAGCAGCCAGCGCCAGGGGACGGCGGCCTCTCCAGCAGCAGCCAGGGGACGGCGGCCTCTCCAGCAGCAGCCAGGGGACGGCGGCCTCTCCAGCAGCAGCCAGGGGACGGCGGCCTCTCCAGCAGCAGCCAGTGCCAGGGGACGGCGGCCTCTCCAGCAGCAGCCAGCGCCAGGGGACGGCGGCCTCTCCAGCAGCAGCCAGGGGACGGCGGCCTCTCCACGCGCCTGCTCACTGCCGTCGGGTGTGATAAAGAAGTAGCCGGTTATAGAGATACATTATATATTCCATGATCATTGTAGCTGTGCATGTCACATTTCATCTTTCTAAGCCAGGGGCGGCCAACTCCAGTCCTCAAGGGCCACCAACAGGTCCGGTTTTCAGGATATCCCTGCTTCAGCACAGGTGGCTCAACCACCTTTTTTTCCTTTTGTCTTATTGTTATATGTAAAACATGTGACAATCATTCTACATTCTTACCCAAGCTGGCAATCGTTTGGTGCTCCTGATATAAATCTGGAAAGATCCTGATTGTGTGCCTAGCCAAATGGCCGCCTCCTAACTTTGTGCTGCAGTGTGCGAAATGCTGCAGCGGATATGTAACATTATATTACCAAGTGTAGCACATTGTTACAGCTTCCAGTGCAAAAGACAGTCTGCTGTTTGGAACACAGCAACAGATCTGTATGTGTTGTATTGTATTGTATGTCTTTATTTGTATAGCGCCATTGATGTACATAGCGCTTCACAGCAGTGTGATACTTTGTTGCCAAACGGCAGACCTCAAAAATGGTGTGTGAGAGACCGTTTCATAAGAGGATGTGGATATGACTTTCTCCTCATCTAAATGGTTGCTGTAGTAACCAAAGGATGATCAGTACATTAAAAAAACAAAAACACATTAAAAATGGCATTAGGAGTTTAAAAAAAAAAAAAAATGCAGAGTATTATCTAATATTTGTTTTACTCTGTGCCAGGACATACTTGAAAACGAGAGGTAACTCTCAATGTATTACTTGCTGGTAAAATATTTTATAAATAAATAAATAAATAATATTACAGAATCTATTTATTTAAAAAAAAAAAATAATAAATGGCCCTTTCCCGTTTTTTTGCTTTAAAGGGACCGTCCTACTAATCCCCCCCCCCCCCCCCCCCCCCCAAAAAAATAAGTTATTTGGAAAACCTTTATTTATTTAGCACTGTAGTCAGATTTTCCTATAAAGATTTGATTCCCTCGATAGTAAAAGTTTAATGCGTGTTCTTTTTGTTTCAAATGAGTTTTATTCTAATTTTATGTTACAATGAAATATTCTTTCCCATTATACTTTTAAAGGATTAAATCGCCCTAACTAACCTCCATTTTTTTTTCTACATGATTGCTGGGCAGTCGTCCGGAGCTAAGCGGCACGATTTTCAGTTCCCGGGCCCCCTGCTTCCCAAGATAGTTACTGTTTTCGAATGGGGCTTTAAATGGACATCAAATAAGAAGCTAAACCGATGATGTTTCAGCATCCTATTGGCGGGAGATTCAGCAGCCATTTTGTTTCCCCTGACCTGAAGATTTAAATCCTGTAACTTCCCCTGTAAGTTCTTATGGGGTTCCCGGAACTGAAAGTAGTAGCTTTTAGCTCAGGGAGACTGCTGGGTCCCACCATATAAACAAATTAGCATATAAAAAAAAATTACTAGGAGGAACTGCTCCTAAAAAAACCAATTATGCTACCATTGTTAGTCAAACACCACAAAACGCTTGATCAACAATTAACCTACGTGTAGCTAACAGTTTACAAACTAAAGGGTTAAATGTGCAGGATGCAGGGGTGTAAAAGTATTGTGAGCCCCATAATAAACACTTTATTTGCAGAGCCACAATGTACAGCAAACACAAGTCCCACCTGTGGTGCATTTGCACGTCTCAGACAGGTCTGCAGCCCCATTACCGCTTAGCAAACAGTGCTTCCACTGCCGCCAGGGATTCTGGGTAATGACATGCAAATGAGCACAGTGTGCCCGTCTTCACTTCTTATCCATTGTAATATGGATCCCTGTAAGCTCCTGCCTGCCGTATTAGACCTCGTGCAGGGTGGCGCTGAGCAGGCGCACTCACACATTGCTGCGATGAAACACATTGCTGCAATGTGTGTGGCCAGCGTGAGCGAGCGCCTGCTCGGTGCTTAGCTGCTTGCAGGAGCAAGCAAATTTGATTCTGCTGCTCCCTGGCGCGTCATGTGAGTGGTTCGCCTAATGAGGGCAAGCCAGCTCCTCCCAACATGCGCCCCGTAACACGCACCCCCCCTCACCCCCCGCACACCTAGTTGGCCATAAATTGCCCGGTCAAGCAAAACGCGTGACGTCACCGCGCACGTGCGCTCCCTGCCTGGCCGCAGCCATACACAGCTTTTCAGCACAGCCTGGGTTAAAGAAGTACGTAGCCAGTAACCTACTCACAGACAGCTGTTTCAACCAGAGACACAATGAGAACTTCCAAAGCTCAGTCAGATGTCTTTCTCCCAACCAGGATGGCCCAAGTTGAGCGAGAGAAATGTGTGTGAGCACCCAGTGCACAGGGACTGCAGGCGGCAGGTGTTTCGCTAATAATAATAACCGTTTGTACTTGTACAGCGCTGCTAGTTTTACGTAGCGCTTTACAGAGACATTTTGCAGACTCAGTCCCTGCCCCGTGGAGCTTACAATCTATGTTGGCACAGGGAGATAAAGTGACTTGCCCAAGGTCACAAGGAGCTGACACCGGGAATTGCACAAGGCTCCCCTGCTTCACACTCGGGGGCAGTCAGTGTCTTTACTCACTGAGCCACTCCTCCCATAAAACGGAAGAAGGTTCTAGATCAGGAGTGGCCAACTCCAGTCCTCAAAAGCCAACAGGTCAGGTTTTCAGGATATCCCTGCTTCTGCACAGGTGGCTAAATCAGCCCCTGCTTCTGCACAAGTGGCTCAATCAGTCCCTGCTTCAGCACAGGTGGCTCAGAGGCTCAGTCATCAACTATGCCTCTGATTGAGCCACCTGTGCTGAAGCAGGGATATCCTGAAAACCTGACCTGTTGGTGGCCCTTGAGGACTGGAGTTGGCCGCCCCTGCACTGGATGAACTCATGTCTCGTTTCCACTATAAAATTTCCACTACAAGAAAAAGAAAATGTAAAACGGTCTTCCAAAAGGTACAGATGTGTCATAAGTTATAGCAAGCGGTCACCATGGGATCAGTGAACAGGAAGGGTGACGCACACAGCACCATTAGCAAGAGAAGCAAAACCCCTCTCTACCCCAGTACCACGGACAGAGCAGCGATTAACGCCAGCCCTGCCAGGGACCCGTGCAGAGCAGTGTGCAGGAAAGCCGAGCGGAGCTCCTCCTCCCAGCAACAAAAGGGTCACATTGACAACCGTGACCAGCCAGCGAGGAGGTGATGCCAGGTTGGAAGCCACTGATGGAATGTAAGATGTGGTGTTGGTGACACCGGGCCTTCGCATGATGTGATGTCTGCACAGGCCGGAGGTTATGTGCCAAGTCTCCACAGCGTCCTTCAAGTACTGGGCAGGCTGCAAAGCAAAGCCAGCAGCTCCAAACTCAAACTGGTTTGGAATGACACACAATAGAACAGGGGCACGCTAACTTCTGGTGCTGCGCCCTCCTGCCGGCTCTCCCCCAGTGCTCGCGCCCCCCCTTAACCTAAGGGCCGGTGTCAATTGACGCCGTAGGGTCATGTGACATCAGGTGACCCCGAGGCGGCATTTGACGCCGCGTTGCCATGCTATTACCCTTTTGTGACTGGCAAACTAGTTGATAATACGGCGTAGATCAGGGATCTGCAACATGTCGATTGCGAGCTACCGGTAGCTCGCCGGCTGCTAGTGAGTAGCTCGCCGCAGTGCCCACCGATAGCTGCTGCGTGCCTCTTTCTTCGTGCCGGTCCACGGCGAAAGTCGGGCCTGCCCGGAAGTGAGGCCCAACTTCCGGATCCGCAAGCAGGATCAATTTAAAAGAAAACATGTCAGATTTGGGTTAAAAAAAACACAAACCTATCAATTACCCCGATGACACCTCTAAATGGGTCACTGGAATAAGTTCACTTAGGTCTTAGGTCATTGACCCTTTAACCCGTAGAACATCCTAAAAACACAGACACACACACACACACACACACACAGACACTACACGAGCTGGGATCTGATCTACTCAATACGGCCAAACGGTCTCCAGAAAACGCAGAGCAGGTATTCAATGATATTAAAATACTTTAATCACCTACATTAAATCTATTCAATATGCTACTGCCATTAGTTCACTTTGCTCTTAGGAGAAACGGACTCTTTAGTTCAGGGATGGCCAACTCCAGTCCTCAAGGGCCACCAACAGGTCAGGTTGTCAGGATATCCCCGCTTCAGCACAGGTGACAACCAGTGGCTCAGTCTGTATGGTTGATGGCTGAGCCACCTGTGCTGAAGCAGGGATAACCTGAAAACCTGACCTCTTGGTGGCCCTTGAGGACTGGAGTTGTCCGCCCCTGCTGAAGTGCATCCATATTTTACCCCTGGCACAGATCGGTACCAAAATCTCACCAAAGCCACAAACCGATTAGAACATCGGTGAATTAGAAACCCATGTGGCTTACACACAAGGCTCCCCCGTAACATACCAAGACATTATGCCAACCCATCTCCGTGTCATTGAGAGTGGAATCCGGTCCTGGTTCTCCAAATCGCCACTTCCCATAGGAATGGAGGAATATGGAGGACCGGAATACACGGGACCTGGATCACCCCCTCATGGTGACTTGGAGCCACGTTGGCAATACTGTGCATTTAGCGCTCATTACAGTGCGGCCAAGTGCCCCCCAAACATTCTCACACAATCCTAAAGAACCATTTATGTTTTGATGGTTTTCCTTGGTGTCATTTTAAATCAATCAGCCCTGGGACTGGAAAAATGACACAAAGACCCCCAAAAGTAAGCAAAAATAAAGAAAACAAAAAGGGATAAAGATCGGGACCAACAGGTATAAACGGGTCTCAAGGAGCAACAGAGTTTGTTACTTTTAGGTTTATTCACTCACAGGTGAAAATGGGGGTAAGTGCAGATATATATAGGATCTGTGTGGCTTCAATATTTCTTGCCGAATGCTGTAGACCCCAATTCAGAAAACTGCTCCGGGTCTATGGAAATGAGGTATTGAAAGCCATATGGAAATCCCGCACATGGGCACCCCCAGACTTCCACACATGCAGGTTTTTCTATGGCTGATAAAAAGGTGAAGGGTCACAGAGATGGGCGAGCAGGAGAAGGCGCGAGGTTCGTGTGGGAAGAGTAATGCCCGTTCTGTACTGCATGCGGCCGTGCCGCGTGCTTTTTCCTGTTATAGAGCCGGGAGCTACAGGTACTGTGTGTGAGTGTGTGAGTGTGTGAGAGTGTGTGTGAGTGTGTGAGTGTGTGTGTGTGAGAGTGTGTGTGTGTGAGTGTGAGAAAAAGTCTAAATAGATTTTTTAAAGGAAAAAAAAAAAGTTTCATAAATATTGTTTTTTATTTGTGCACTCATTGACACACACACCACACACACACACCACCCACACACACACACACACACACCACACACACACACTCGCCGCCGGCGGGTCCTGCAGCACAGTGCGCAAAATCATCCTTCCCACTGTCTTCGCCGCTGTCTGTCGGCTCCCCGCCGTAAGCGCGCGTGGCCCTTGTATAGAAGGGCTGGCTGACCTCAGCCATCTATAACTGCCGTGTACGCGCACAGCGTACCACGCCCCGGTGTACCACGCCCGGCGTACCACGCCCTGGCACTATAGAACCAGCCTTAGGATGTTGCAGTAATCAAGAAACTACGTTTTCATTCCTCTTGGACAGATGAAAGAGACGAGCAGGTGAAATCAGAGCATTTTGGTCAATATTCAGCAATTTTATTTTGAAGATTCTCCCGAGAAATGATATCATCCGAATTTAACAGGCGAAATCAGAGACATTCAGCAGCCGCTAAATATAATCCCGAAAGGGTTAAATGATACGGCTCAAAGAGGAGAGGCAGCGTGGGGGTAAAATGAGTCTGGCCCTGAAGGCTGGTACTAGGGGTGCTGCAGCCCCTCACATAGTCTTACATTAATTACCATAATATAAACATGTGTAGTCACTGATTCTGTATGTTCAGGACCCCCGTCCAAAAATACTTCCTGCGCTCCTGGACCTAGTTATATTGTCAGGCTGCCAAGGCGCCCAGATTTGCTCCAGTTGTTTCCGCTCAAAGAATTTAAAGTTTGCCGTTTCAGAGCCAAGAGGCGGTGTCCTGGGATGTCACAGTGTATATCTTATTAACCCCATACCCCCCCCACCGTTACCACACTCATACCAGGAGTCCCCCACCACGTGACACAGCCCATAAGTGCCCGTCTGCACCGGCGCCCAAACGCCAAATCAAAGACCGGAGGGGAAACGATGGAATCGCCAACCGGTTGGTAACCACCCAAGGAGAACGGAAACTTCCGACTTCTTACATACGGAATATGCTTCAATATACAGCTTGTCCTCTCCCACTGGCAATAAAACGGATATTTAAGAGTCACGCACACTCATCTACTGGTATATAGAAGCATAGTTGAACCCCATGTGATAACAGTATTGCGTGTCACAAGACAGCCGTCACATTCAGCTCCCAGCTCCCTGGGCACTGGTTTTTCGCTTGGGCTTCCGAGGACCGCGACCTCCGTCCTGAAGGCGGCTGGGACTGTATGGAGATGAAAGAGCTGGGAGCTTCAGAATAATCCCAGGCAGAGGAAATCTGCTTTCTCTTAAGCAATATCTCCGCACAGAGGACCCTTTATGAAGGGCCTCTTGGACTCATTTCAAGCATAGAGCTACGGCCAAATAGCCACAGGCCGATGCCGTTTTCCCCGAAATGAAATGCCTGCTTTCTATTTTAAAATAGGCTGAAATACCCCAAATTCCTACTTGTGTACAATGCGGGTTTTATTTTCTCTCGCGCTGGGATCCCACCAATCTTCTGCACATGCAGCCAACACATCGAAAATGAGACAACAGGAAACACGGGTCAGACACCAAACTCTCCGCAGAAAGCCCCCCCCCCCCTCTGAATGAAAGCGGTGTACTGAATCATTAGGAGGAGAATCGATATACAGTTCCCATTGCCCAAAAACTGGAAGAAAATCCCAATCTTAAAATATCCCAAACAGAACTCCGCAGAAACATCTGTATCAAGCGCCTCAAACAGGGGCGCTGCTCCAAGAGGACGCAAGTTGCCCATTTTAACCCTGCGCCTATCCAGATCCGGGGTGGTAAACTCCAATCCTAAAAGGGCCACCAATGCATCAGGTTTCTGGATATCCCTGCTTCAGCACAGATGGCTCAGCTGAAGCAGGGATATCCTGACAACCCGACCTGTTGGTGGCCACCCCTGATCTAGATGGTAAGCTCCTTGGGGCAGGGACCTCCTTCCTATTGTCTCCGTTAGTCTCCACATACATGTATTTTTTGTCATGCAATGTTATTGTCCTCCCACATTGTACTGCACTGTGGAATATGTTGGCGCCATACACATAAAAGACTAACAAAGTTCACCTTTCCTGTCTTGCCTTCAAATGCTTTCTGGGCAAGCTACCCATCTATCTGCACAAGCTCCTCACCCTTACCACATGCAGCACTTATCTGAGATCTGACTCCAAAAGACTGTTCATGGTCCCAAGGTTCAGCAAAGTATCCGGCCGCTCCTCCTTCTCTTACCGTGCACCCCAAAACTGGGACAACCTACCGGAGACTCTCACATCCACCACCAGCTTAAGTTCTTTCAAATCTAAGGCTGTCTCACATTTTAATCTGGTCTGTAACTGTTACATAACGTAGCAGGGGGAGATCCCGCTCTGGAGAAGGCAAGAGGCCCCCGCCTAAAACTCACTGCGACAAACCCCGCAAAAACCCCTGCCGGCCCCCCCGAGATGCAATAAGTTTATACATTCGGAGCAGAAGCAAATTAAGACTCAATGAAAAGTTTTGCTCTGATCCATTTTGATATGTAACCCCCACAGACTTAATAATTCATTATTAGAGCTTGCAAACTGAGCCAGGCAGCAGCCCGACGTGAGAATCTGTTTGCTCGCCATGGTCTAGCTGACTTGGGCATTTTCTGGGTGAGAGAACTGCAAAAGCACAGGAGGCTCCTGCACTGAATACTGCGCTGGCTGCCGCCTTCATGCACACGCTGCCCTGCTAAGCTCCTCGATAAACACAGCGTTCATTAGCACACAGAGTCTGCTTGGCTCAGTGAGCACGGTTTTCACAGGATCTGCAATGAGCACATCTGCTTTTCAGAACCTCTGCAAAAAATTAAAAAAAATAAACTCTTAGTCAAGACCCCGTCATGAGTTGCGTTGCGGATATTTCAGAGCGCAAACAGAGGCCGACACGGGAAAAGATAGAGGCATCAGGCAGGAACCCTCATCTAGAGCGTGGGACTTTTGGGGGAAAATCCACGGTTGCGTTGCAGTTGTAGCCGAACACAAGAAAAGTCCACATTTTTGGCAATAAAAAAGGCCGTTTTCAGGATTCTACAAAAATCTACCATTTTATCTGTAGAATGTTTACCAAATGTTTCCAATTCAAACACCCATAAACTGGTTCCCTTTATGCACGGTCGGTGAAAACGGAGACATTCATTCACCCCGTAATTATGCCAGCGCATGTTTCTTGGGCGAGTGCTTTGCGTTTGCGACAACACACATCACTAAGTGGGGCTGGGGAATTTTATTGTGAACACAGGGAAACAATTAAACTGTTATGACTTCCAATGTTTATTTGCATAAAGAATGCAGCTGCTCTCTCAGGCTTCCCAATAGAGGTATGGAAACAGAGGACAGAGAGACGCGGAGCCTTGCGATGAGACCAGCGTCTGCCCTCCAGACCAGATCCCCCTTATCCAGCAAATCGGGAATAAAGAGCGCAGCACACAGAATGAAGCTCTGCAACAAGATTTCTTTTTCACATATACTACATTTGGAAATGTGTGCGCATGTATTTTGTGATGTAGTCCTCTTATCTAGCACCAAGTGAATGAGACACAACTGGGCCCCTCCTGGCCTACGAAGATACTATTTTACTAGTAACCTTCCAACATTTTGTGCATAGCAGTAGGTAACTGTAGTTTCTCTAGGCATGCTGGATGGAGATAGGTCCAAGCAATTCCTATCTAGGTCCCCTAACCTTCTGTATGTGTACACACACACACACACACACACACACACACACTTTTTTCCTACAGGTACAGCTGGTTTTAAGTAAGAACACTCCTCCTTCACAAAGCGAGCGAAACGCACGTCGGAATCAGACGCCGACGTCCTCACGTTGGGCCTTTCCTATACAGGCATCACTCAGCCGGAGTGGGACATTTGGCAAATCGCCAACGCCGCTCCGCCACCACGACAGCTCACCTCCGGTCGCCTCGTCGCCTTCACCATTTTTGCATGGGAAATGTAAAAAATATGATTCCTGGCTGGGCACACGGGCGCGCTCACAAATGCCGGCGGAGCGGCAGGGCTGGGGAGATGTGCCCTGCGGCTGGAGAAATCTGCGGTTGCGATCACAAATGCCGACGGAGCGGCGGCGGCGATGGGGAGATCTGCGGCTGTGCCCTGCCGCTGGGGAGATCCTCCGAGTCCATTAAAAAACCGGCGAAGGCGGCGAGGTGAGTTGTTCTGGTTTCGGCGTGCCGGTGGCGATTTGGTTGCGGCGAAGTGGACGCGGCCAAACGTCCTAGATCGTCACTCAGCCTAACATTGGTACAGCCTTTGGATTATATCAAAACACTTTTCCTCTGTGTACAGTATACGAGGAGCGTCTTTAAACCGTGAGTTAGCTCTGGTTTTAGATCAGACGACCACAGACTCATCAAACCCCTATTGCCAAATCTGATAGGAAATCAGCTGATCACAGGGGGATTATCCTAGAGTGGACAGACGGTCTCCTTGGACATCTAACCTTGGGGGTAGTAAGGATACGCAACAGTTTAATAATATTTTACCTCGGTTACTCTGTATTATGTGTGTACTTTCTTATAGTTACTTTTTTCCCTAATTTCTGGACATTACTATAGGTCTATGTTGGTTTTTTAAACTTGCCAGTAAAGTATTTGCCTTTTAATATTGTCTTGAGTACTTAATCACTGGATGAATACTATTTATTCTACATAGAACCTATATCCATTAATAACCTATGCAGCGTGGTTATTCTGCATATAGTGGTTACCTTACCCGTCTCATCCAGCACTGACCCCTCACCATTCTTATACCATCATTCCTTAGGTCAGAGTGCATGTTATTTGGTGTCCTATAAACAGCTCGTCTATATGGTACTTCCCGTGTTGTACAAGCGGTACTAATCAGAATACGTTGCGTTTGCTGAACGCTGCCTCAATTCCATTACTTCATTTAATTATTATTTACAAACATACAAATTCACTTCCTTTTTAAAGGAAAATTGATTTTACAAAGCTTCTCCCTCCTCTGATTTTTGCAGCATACGTATTGTTTAAATATTTCTACAATCCCGTCCTCAGACCTTTGTACCGATGTTTAATAAATGTACGGGTTTTTTTCCACATAAGGCCGCGATTATGGTAAGCGCGACGGCGCGCGAACAAACTGCAGCAGCTCTATTGGGCCGGCCATATTGTGACCGAGCGTTCACGCGGCAGATTTTTGCGTCACGTGAGCGGTTCAGCCAACCAGGGTGAACCTGCCTGGTGACGCCTCCATCTGAAGAGCACACATCGTTCGGGCGACAGGAGCGCGCACCTACTATAAACGCACCCTAAGTTACTGTACCAGAGGCCACAGTTGTGTAACAGGGATATAAACATCATTAACCGGGCTTTTTAACAAGTCACTGTTAACAGGTGTAGTTCCAGATGACTGGAGGAGAGCAAGTGTAGCCCCACTTCACGGAAGTAGGGAAGAGGCAGGTAACTACAGGCCAGTGAGTCTGACGCCAGTGATGGGGAAATTAATGGAAACATGGCTGAAAGATAGAATTGTTGACGATCCAAAGTCAAACAACCTACAAGATCCCAAGCAGCATATTGGGGGGCGGGGGGGAAGGTCATGTCAATCAAATCTAATTGATTTTTTTGACTGGGTGGACCAGAAATGTAGATTTTAGAAAGGCCTTTCACACGGTCGCGCATAGACACCTGATAAACAAGTTGCAATGCTTGCTATTGGCCTCTAAGGCCTGTAATATAGTGGGCGCGCTTGCTCCGCCGTGCGAGCGCGGCACTTACAGTCGGCTGTGGGTAGCCAGTCGTCCTATACTAGGGCAGTGAGCGTGGAGCCGGACGACAAGGGGGAAGATTGCGAAAAGTAAGTTTTCGCGCCGCTACCGCCGCTGTAACGTGTGTGTGTGTGTGTATGTGTGTGTGTGTATACAATGTTAATAAATAATTAATTCTTACACAACTTGTCTTTTTTTAATTTTAAAAATATATCATAATTTAGTAACACACAGACACACAGAGACACACAGAGACACACAGAGACACACAGAGACACACAGAGACACACGTCGCTCCCAGCAGCACGGACCATGCACACAAAAAGCGTGCGTCAGGTGCACGCGCGTTTGCCCGCACCAACTATAGAACAAGCCTACAGTGGTACAATGGCTAAGACGCTGAAAGACATACGACAGAGTTGTACTAAAAGGAGGACTTTCCGGGGGGGGGAGCCAGCCCATGGAGTACCTCTGGGACCTGCACTGGCACCGGGGCTCCTTAATATCTGTATTAGTAACATTATCAATGGATGGATTCTTCACAGTAGTTCGCCTCTCATATAACTTAGTACTATATGAGTGACTGTCCCAGTACTTTCTCTTTGCATTTAGTCTTTTGCTGCCTGCCCTGGTGTCTGCTAGTACCCATCGCACACTGTTCCTGCCTGGACCTCCTTGGGACCTTTACTCTCCTTTTGGATTCCGGAAGACTGGGACAGTCACTCATATACTACTAAGTTATATGAGAGGCGAACTACTGTGAAGAATCCATCCATCCAACGACAAACATCCAGGACGCAGCAAGAAGAAAAGAAGAAAGAAGAATTTAAGGATTAGAAAGAAAGAAGAACCATCACCTAGAAGAAAGATACGAATGTAAAAGAAACCTTGATGGGATACAACTCACACAAGGCCGTGTAAGCTATTTATTTATTGATTTTATTTTGTGTACCTGGACACATTTACCCATATACTTTAGCTCCCCATCCAAGGAGTTGCCCATCTCTCTCTGAGGGTTCAATGAAGGTGTAAACACCCCATTGACCATCAGCGAAAGAAAGTATACTTCAACCCTATCTTCCCTCACACTGTGCTCCCCCATCTCTTCTTGTGTTCCATATCTATCAAGGGTCCTGGATGGATCCTAGTGGGGTCTTTTGAGTCACACGAGGACATTACAAGCGAATTTTAATAAGGTTGTATTACACCTTTCTCATTTTAATAGGATATTCAGATCTAATATAAATCACGGTCAGAGTTAGCGCCCCGGTAACACACCACAACAAATTATGCTTGACACGCAGCTGGGGATCGTTGCACGTCGTCACGTGCGTACGTCGCGTCCGGGGGGCGAAGCCACGCTCCGTTGCGGGGGCTGAAGAGCTGCGGGTGCGCGCGCGCTCTGTAATCAGAGCGGGGTTGCGCGCACGGGCGGAGAGTGAAGCAGCGGCAGCAGGAGCACTAGGTAAGGAGGGAACACGTCGCAAAGGACGTGTTCCCCGATTCCTTACAGAGACCTCATCTACAGCACTGTGTTCAATTCTGAGGACCATATGTCCGGAATTAAATGGGAGGTTGTTCAAAAAAGGGGTTACAAAGACTGTGCATGATCTACAGCAGCGTCTCGTCAGGAGAGACCACAAGACCGTAATAAGTACAGCTGAGATCCGGGGGGCTCAACTCCAGTCCGCAAGCCACCGCAACAGCTCAGGCTTTCTGGATATCCCAGCTTCAGCAAAGGTCGCTCAAATCAGAGGCTCAGCCGAAGGCTGATTGAGCAACCTGTGCTGAAGCTAGGATATCCTGAAAACCTGACCTGTTTGGGGGGATTGGGGATGGGGGGGGGCTTGAGGACTGGAGTTGAGCCCCCCTGTGTTAGAGGATAGAACGGAGAGGTGGGATAAGATAAAAACTTTCAAATACATAAAGGGATTCAACAAAGTAAAGGACGGAAGCATATTCCAAAGAGAGAGGTGTGCTAGAACAAGAGGTCGTTCTCCGAGGCCGAAGGGTGGCAGCTAAGGGCAGAAAGGGGGGTAGATTCGTGGAATTTATTTATCAAATGTGTTACCAGGAAGTAATACACTGAGAGTTACCTCTCGTTTTCAGGCATGTCCTGGGCACAGAGTTATGATGACAAATAATACATGGTTACAAATACATAGTTACATTTAGGTGAACAGGACATATACATAGTTACATTAGGTGAACAGGGCATACATTATATACAAGACATTGCATGCACAGTTAGAGATAATATATGTTATAGGCGTGTGTAACAGTTACAGACCAGATTAAAATGTGAGACCGCTTTAGTTTTGAAAGAACTTAGACTGGTGGCAGCTGTGAGAGTCTCCGGTAGATTGGTCCCGTTTTGGGGTGCACGGTAAGAGAAGGAGGTGCGGCCGGATACTTTGTTGAACCTTGGGACCATGAATAGCCTCCCAATGGATGTAGTAGGGACCATAAGGTAAGGGAATTCATACATGCTTGGGATCGACATGAGATTATCCTAAATACCAAGCGAAGAATGAAATCAGGTCGGAGGTTTGACAGCAGATAGGAAAATGGGCAGACACGGTGGTGCCGAGCGGTTCTTATCTGCCGACAAATTCCGTGGTTTTCTGATTCACTAAACGCTCCTATTAGGGGAAGAGGAACTTGATCATGCGTTAGATGCCATAGACTTATACAGCAGTTAGCGCAGAATCCAGCTCCGATACCCGGAACTTAGGGAATCTTTCCCCCTGACCAACACGTGGAGCAAGAAGCCAGGAACAACTATAATAAAGGTAAAGGAACATTGGGTGCAAGAGGTATAAACATATGCCTTCAAGACCACCGCAGGCTCTAGTACACCTGGCGTCGCACACCGCCAAAACCAAAAGGGAACAGTTCCGCGCAACAAATTGTGAAAAATATATTCATATTTACAGAAGAGGAGTATATCTCAATCATAAAAAACACTTGTATCAAATCAAGATGTGGTTAACCCATAAACCGTGAGTGATAACAATATATCTTATATAGTGTCTAATATATATATATATATATATATATATATATATATAATTAAATAAGAGATACACTTGATAACTTGTGATATACAACCACAGAGTCTGCTGCCAGTCAAGAAAGATGGCTCAACATCTTGTGGAACGGATGTAAGGAAAGGCTCCCTCCTGGATCTCGGTTTCCGGCCTCCGATAGTGTCGGTTGCTCCGTAGTGGATCAGCGTTTGTTATATGGCCCGTATAGTAGTATACTATCCAGATCGGAGACCCAGAAGGGAGCATTCCCTTACGTGCAGGACGTCCATCTCCATACATCTAGGAGCGGATTTTCGTGCTGGGCCGTTTGATGACGAGATCAGCTGTGTGCCGCATGGGAACATGTACCTGACATGTAATGCTTAAAGTAACTGTATTGGATGTACGTGCAACACTTGTACATATAACATCATTTACTACCCCATGAGAGTTGTGCGCTGTTTTGTGTTTCTTTTGATCAGTCACACACCACCACCCACTGGGGAAACTTTGTGGGCCGTTCCCTCCTGGGTCCAATGTGCAGTAGTAGGATGGATTGGTGGTTCCTGTTTGGTAATTACATTCGGCTGTTTTCCCTGCAATCGTATACTTTTTTCCCCTTTACAAAATGCAACGCCCAAAGTGTCCCTTATCTCTTATGTCGCTAGCCAAGTCTCGGGCTGCTCTCCCGTTAGAAGAGAGATGAATGGAAGGGGAGGAGGGCTCCCCGGAGTGACAGTCATACCAGCGTTCACAGCCTGGATCCAAAGCGAGTGTGAGAGATCAAACACCGATGGATGTTATCAACTTAGAGAAATGGGGATTGTCCGAGAAACTCTGCATCCAAGTGCCCGAAACTAGACATGTGTCTGTAAAGCCAAGTCACCACCCAGCTTTATTTTGCCCTACATTTATTAAACATTGGGCGGGAAAACTATTTGCACCATAATATAAATCTTTGCCCATGTGCATGTCATTTCCCAGAATCCCTGGCTGCAGTGGAAGCCCTGTATGCCAAGAGATAATGGAATGGGGAAAGGCAGACCTGTCTGAGACATGTGAATGTGCTCACAAGGGGTATTTTCATTTGATGTACGCCACACTACACAAAGATTTATACAACATTTGTGCTTGGAAGGCAGAAAGTGGGAGTCAATTACTAAAGCAAATCCATGCTTTCTTTCAATGAAAATGGGAAGAATACGTGTAACACAAAGTAGTGCTACTGTGGGCCTGTACACAGATTTTTAGGGGTACAGTATATGGCACGTTCACTGATGCACAGAATAAAGTATCTGGTACAGAAGGTCCTCCAAATCTGGTCACGTGACCGGCATTATTCACATGGGTCAGACTGTTAGCTCTGCCACCAACTGCTGGTGTTAGGTTGCAAGACAGTGTGTGTAGGAGTGAGCAGTGATACTGAATTCAGACACCAGCCCTGCTTCCTAAGGGATACATCGAGACAGGAGCATACTGTTCCTGTGCACTGCAAGCATTAATGTAGAAGACAGTAAGCTCTTTTCAGCCAGGTGTACCTGCAAGCTGAACAATGATATCCTGGCTCACATATAGAGTGATAACAGCCAAGTGCAGGACCATTTCCAGGTAATCCGGGCTACGCGCCAGCGCTAAATATGGATTGATATCTAAAGTGAAAGGAGAAGGCTCCAGGCCCTATTATCGCCTCCCTCCCGAGTGACTAATTCAGCCCTTTGCTTCTCCATGAATACAAGGATGCACACAGAATGCCTTACATAGTAATACAGCGTCTGTGCCTCCCACACTGCACGATATGTTAAAAGAGGCTCTCATCCCATCCGTGACTCCCTCCCAGTGATCAGGAACCAAGTAACAGGTTTCCATCCCTAATAAAGACCTCTGGATTTCTCTGTTGTCCCATAAATCTGGGGTGGTGGTTAGAGAAACGAGGGCCTAAATTCTTCAGACTTTTCACAGGCAATGTAGAAACTGAATAACTATTCCAGCAACACAAAGCAATACTCACACACTGAAAGACACTGTATAATGTGCCATAAATGACAGCGTCCCTACAAAATGTAGCATACGGTTTCAGAAGTTACAGTACCATTATTTTAAGGCGCTGTGGCCGGAATTCCCAACGCTGCTATAAGGGGAATCGGAACGTGATCCTGCATTAGGTGCCAAAGAGTTGAACAGGAGGTAGCGCAGAATCGAGCCCCAATACTCAAGTCGGAGACCCAGGATCAGTTCAGACACGAGTGTAGAGTGTAAGCTCTGCAGAGCAATAAGAGACTGCTACCGTCTGACACACACACTATAGGGCACGTGTCAAGTGCCGGTACGGGTTACTGCAACCGTTCCGGCGTTAACGCCAGTCCCAATGTGCATGTCCCCCTACATATAATAAACCGCTTCATGTTACCCGAGTCATTTCAGCTGCCTTTACCTTTGAAATTACAACTAGACAGAAGTCCTCATACCAGGTACACGGGGTGTGGGGATCACACGGGATGTGGGGATCACACGGGGTGTGGGGATCACACGGGGTGTGGGGATCACACGGGGTGTGGGGATCACACGGGGTGTGGGGATCACACGGGGTGTGGGGATCACACACCGCCTGACATTGTTCTAAAGATACAATTATTCCAGGGAAATGTCATTTAAAAAAAACAGAATTACTAGCGCAACTGCACTAACACGTCTATTTCTATTTGATATTTCAACCAGCAGAGACTACCAAAGAAATAAGGAAGTAGGATAAAGAGGAAGAGCTTTTGAAAGTGGATGATAAAAAAATATATATCAAATGAAGATCAGCAGGAAATAGGAAAAAAAAAACAAGAATTTCCATCAAGATTTACTAGATTTTCAAGCCAAAAAAAAAAAAACGTTTGCGACAAATGTTATGCACATTAAAAAGGCAGTTATTATTATTTTGTGCAATTTGCTTTGGGGCCTAATTGTCAGAATTCTTCTTAGCGATTACGCTATACAAAGTCTCCATTTCTTTTGCTTGGGGAATACGATGGCGTGTATGAATCGGCCGGTACACAATTAATTCATATTCGCACCCACTACATTAAAAGAACCTCAGAGAGCAGTCAGTTTGCCCCCAGCGTGGATTAATAAACCAATCAAATAACACACAAGTGCTCAGACTGACGTGTCACAAAGATCCTGGCGACATCCAACAGAACGCCACGTGCTGCAGATAGTCGCTCCCCACCTGCCCATATGAGCCATGTCTCTCCGGCTCACATCAACTCATGTCCACAGAGATGTGAGAACAGCTCTCTGCTGATCCCACAGTTTGTTTGCTTATTAAGAAGAGGTCTCGCTTCCTCCTGTCCTCTGCAGCTGTCTGCGGTGACCTCTGACCCACCATAAAAAGAAATCGCCTGCAAGGTTTGGGGCGAGAGAGAGGGGTCAGGGAGTCAGAAAATGACCAAATTTAGCTCTCCAATTGCCATGGGAAAAATCGAGGGTTTACCGAACGGAATAACCCTGCAAACTAACAAAGAGAATTATCGGACAGTTTGCTGACATCTTCTAATTAATTAAAACCTACAGCACCCTCCCCAAAGTGAGCACGCAGACAAACATCTTCTTACACGCCACACACTGACCAGGCAGTATAGGGTCTCTATATGCGTAATGTTGGATCGGCAGAATTCGGTCGGCCCCCTCGTCACTCCCACTGGCCTTGAACGATCGTCATATCAACAGCACGAGACATGAACCAAGAGCGTCCGAACATCCCAAGCAAAAGCTGCACGCGCAGATATCAAGACAAGGAATATATTGCTTATCATTATGTCATTGGCATTCTGACCAGCAACTTTGATAAACTGCATAAACCATACACATATTTAGGCATAGGCGTCCTTCCTAAAGGCACCAAAATTAGATTCAAAGCTCTTTAGTGCGCATATAATATGCTATGTACAAATCTGCATGCTCTGGTGTGTGTGTGTGTGTGTGTGTGTGTGTGTGTGTGTGTGTGTGTGTGTGTGTGTGTGTCAAGCGTAATAATCAAAAATGAACAGATACCGTTCTGTTGCTAACAAAATGCTTTTATTTGTGCGAGCTTTCGAGATGCACTGATCTCCTCTCCCGGCGATGTTACAATGAATAAAGCAGGCAAGGGTTTTACTTAAAAACAGTGCATCCTTGAATGTATTTGACTGAAGCCTATATATATATATATATATATATATATATATATACACACACACACACACACCCCAGTCTGCACCCTGCACCCTTTTTCCGCTTCGAGGACGATCTGTGGGTTTTGCGGTTTCGCCTCAGAGGGGATGTGAGGTTTTCAGAGCTACGCTTCCTAACCGATGGGTTAACTAACTTATCAGCCACATCGCCACATGGCGTCTAAACCTCCAGCTTTTTACACGCCGCTTCAAAACATCGAAATGAATATATGAAACTCATTGCGAAATACTCATTGGTTAAAGTGACGTGAGAAAGCAGTGATACTGTGCCGGACGGAAGGGACGACTGGAACTAATGATCCGGAAGGCACACCCTGTTGATGACATTTCAAAAGGTTTATTCTATTTGATATATTCTATACAGATAAAAAGGACAACCCATTTGTTACGTAAATCCTGTGTCCATATAAAATTAATATTTGTAACTTTAGAGCAATTTGAAGCGTTTGTTCTTTTTTTCCTGATTATTCCTTTAAAAAACAACCCGTAATGATGCACAGAACCCGACACAGAGCGACGCCGAGGCCTGGATCCTATCCACATCGTGTGCATGGTGGGTTGGTAAAGACATGACATTGGGTGGGTTGGTAGGGACAGGACTGCTAGACATTGGGTGGGTTAGTAGGGACAGGACTGCTATACATTGGGTGGGTTGGTAGGGACAGGACTGCTAGACATTGGGTGGGTAAGTAGGGACAGGACTGCTATACATTGGGTGGGTGGGTTGATAGGGACTGGACTGCTATACATTGGGTGGGTGGGTTGGTAGGGACAGGACTGCTATACATTGGGTGGGTGGGTTGGTAAGGCAGGACTGCTATACATTGGGTGGGTGGGTTGGTAGGGACAGGGCTGCTATACATTGGGTGGGTGGGTTTGTAGGGACAGGACTGCTATACATTGGGTGGGTGGGTTGGTAGGGACAGGACTGCTATACATTGGGTGGGTTGGTAGTCACAGGACTGCTAGACATTGGGTGGGTTGGTAGTCACAGGACTGCTATACATTGGGTGGGTTGGTATGGACAGGACTGCTAGACATTGGGTGGGTTGGTAGGGACAGGACTGCTATACATTGGGTGGGTTAGTAGGGACAGGACTGCTATACATTGGGTGGGTTAGTAGGGACAGGACTGTTAGACATTGGGTGGGTTAGTAGGGACAGGACTGCTAGACTTTGGGTGGGTTAGTAGGGACAGGACTGCTAGACATTGGGTGGGTTGGTAGGGACAGGACTGCTAGACATTGGGTGGGTTAGTAGGGACAGGACAGCTAGACATTGGGTGGGTTGGCAGGGACAGGACTGCTATACATTGGGTGGGTTGGTAGGGAGAGGACTGCTAGACATTGTGTGGGTTAGTAGGGACAGGACTGCTATACATTGGGTGGGTAGTAGGGAAACAGGACTGACTAGACATTGGGGGAGTTAGTAGGGACAGGACTGCTAGATAAATGGGGTGGTTGGTAGTGGGACAGGAATGCTAGACATTGGGTGGGTGGGTTGGTAGGGACAGGAGAATGCTATACATTGGGTGGGTTGATAGGGACAGGACTGCTATCATTGGGGTGGTTGATAGGGACAGGACTGCTATACATTGGGTTTGGTAGGGACGGACTGCTAGACATTGGTGGGTTGGTAGGGACAGGACTGCTATACATTGGGTGGGTGATAGGGACAGGACTGCATAAATGGGTGAGTTGAGAGGGAGGAGTAACTGCTAGACATTGGGGGGTTGGTAGGGACAGGACTGCTATACATTGGGTGGGTTGGAAGGGACATTTCAGCTATACATTGGGTGGGTTGGTAGGGAGAGGACTGCTAGACATTGGGTGGGTTAGTAGGGACAGGACTGCTATACATTGGGTGGGTGGGTTGGTAGGGACAGGACTGCTATACATTGGGTGAGTTAGTAGGGACAGGACTGCTAGACATTGGGTGGGTTAGTAGGGACAGGACTGCTAGACATTGGGTGGGTTGGTAGGGACAGGACTGCTAGACATTGGGTGGGTGGGTTGGTAGGGACAGGACTGCTATACATTGGGTGGGTTGATAGGGACAGGACTGCTATACATTGGGTGAGTTGATAGGGACAGGACTGCTATACAATGGTGGGTGGATAGGGAGGGACTGCTATACATTGGGTGAGTTTGATAGGGACAGGACTGCTAGACATTGGGGGGGTTGGTAGGGACAGGACTGCTATACATGGGTGGGTTGGAAGGGACATTTCAGTATACATTGGGGGGTTGGTAGGGAGAGGACTGCTAGACATGGGTGGGTTAGTAGGGCAGGACTGCTATACATTGGTGGGGTGGGTTGGTAGGGACAGGACTGCTATACATTGGGTGAGTTAGTAGGGACAGGAACTGCTAGACATGGGTGGGTTAGTAGGGACAGGACTGCTAGACATTGGGTGGGTTGGTAGGGACAGACTGCTAGACATTGGGTGGGTGGGTTGGTAGGGACAGGACTGCTATACATGGGTGGGTTGATAGGGACAGGACTGCTATACATTGGGTGAGTTGATAGGGACAGGACTGCTATACATTGGGTGGGTGGGTGGGTTGGTAGGGACAGGACTGCTAGACATTGGGTGGGTTGGTAGGGACAGGACTGCTATACATTGGGTGGGTTGATAGGGACAGGACTGCTAGACATTGGGTGGGTTGGTAGGGACAGGACTGCTATACATTGGGTGGGTTGGAAGGGACATTTCAGCTATACATTGGGTGGGCTCAGATCGTTTATTCATATATAAAAAGTTTTACCAGGAAGGAATACATTGAGAGTTACCTCTCGTTTTCAAGTATGTCCTGGGCACAGAGTTATGATGACAGATACACGGCTACATTAAATGAACAGAAGTTATACAGACATTTCATGGACAGTTAGAGATAATATATGTTATGGGCGCATGTAACAGTTCCAGACAAGAATAAAAAGTGAGACAGCGGAAGTCTTGAAATAATTTAGACTGGTGACGGCTGTGAGAGTCTCAGGTAGGTTGTTCCAGTTTTGGGGTGCACGGTAAGAGAAAGGGGTGCGGCCGGATACTTTGTTGAACCTTGGGACCGTGAACAGTCTTTGAATCAGATCTCATGGGATAAGTGCTGCGTGTGGTAGGGGTGAGGAGCTTGTTCAGATAGACTGGTAGCTTGCCCAGAAAGTATTTGAAGGCAAGAGAAGGAAAATGTACACTGCGCCTGGACTCTAATTCTTTGAGCATTTCACAGTGATGTGTGTTGTAGTTACATTGTAGGGATTGTTGAGGGTGTTTAGTTTGATACGGTGAGCCTGGGGTGCTGTACCATATACTATAGCCCCATAATCTGTAATTGGCATTAGCATCTGCTGTTTTTCATCTTTTTTTTTTTTTTTTTTAAAAAGACCTTTCTGACCAGGAGACTTTGGGGGGATTTGTTTCTGTGTAGTTCCCCCCTAGTTTGGCATAAAGAACATGTAGTTCTAACACTCTGACAGGGGCGGTCTTACAGTTTAGGGTGAAGCAATGCACTTCATACCTATGACAGTACGCATGAACCAAGGGCATAGCATTATAATCACGACATGCAAGGCACAGTTTCGAGTATCATACTATGTTATTAACAAAGCGGTGTAACAGTTACAGACCAGATTAAAATGTGAGACCGCTTTAGTTTTGAAAGAACTTAGACTGCTGGCAGCTGTAGAGTCTCCGTGTTGGTCCCGTTTGGGGTGCACGGTAAGAGAAGGAGGTCGGCGGCCTACCTTTGTTGAACCTTTGGACCATGAATAGCCTCCCAATGGATGTAGTAGGAACCATAAGGTAAGGGAATTCATACATGCTTGGATCGACATGAGATTATCCTAAATACCAAGCGAAGAATAAAATCAGGTCGGAGTTTGACAGCAATAGAAAATGGCAGACACGTGTTGCCGACGGTCTTATCTGCCGACAAATTCCGTGGTTTTCTGATTCACTAACCGTCCTATTAGGGGAGAGGAACTTGATCATCGTAGATGCCATAGACTTATACAGCATGTACGCAGAATCCCTCCGATACCCGGAACTAGGGAATCTTTCCCCCTGACCAACACGTGGAGCAAGAAGCCAGAAAACTATAATAAAGGTAAAGGAACATTGGTTGCAAGAGGTATAACATCATCTTCAGAACCACCGCAGGCTCTGTACACCTGGGCTCGCACCACCGCCAAAAAACCAAAGGGAACAGTTCCGCGCAACAATTTGTGAAAATATTATTCATTTTACAAGAGGAGTATATCTCAATCATAAGAAAACACTTGTATCAATCAAGATGTGGTTAACCCATAAACGTGAGTGATACACAAATATCTTATAGTGTCTAATTATATATATATAATATATATATATATATATAATTAAATAGAATACCTTGATAACTTGTGATATACAACCACAGAGTCTGCTGCCATGTCAAGAAAGATTGGCTCAACATCTTTGGAACGGATTGTAAGGAGCTGTCCCCTCCTGGATCCCTCGGTTTCCGCCTCCGATAGTGGTCGGTTGCTCCGTTAGTGGATCGCGTTTGTTATATGGGCCCGTATAGTAGTATACTATCCAGATCGGAGACCCAAAGGGAGCATTCCCTTACGTGCAGCACTCCATCTCCATACCTCAGGAAGCGGATTTTTCGTGCGGGGCCGTTTGATGACGAGATCAGCTGTGTGCCGCATGGACATGTACCTGACATGTATGCTTAAGTAACTGTATTGATGACGTGAACTCACTTGTAACTAACATCATTTACTACCCCTGAGAGTTGTGCGCTGTTTGTGTGTTTTTTGATCATTCACCACCACCACCCACTGGGGAAAACTTTGTGGGCCGTTCCCTCCTGGGTCCAATGAGTGCAGTAGTAGGATTGATTGGTGTTCCTGTTTGGTAATTACATTCGGCTGTTTTCCCTGCAATCGTATACTTTTTTTCCCCTTTACAAAATGCAACGCCCAAAGTTGTCCCTTATCTCTTATGTCGCTAGCCAAGTCTCGTGCTGCTCTCCCGTTAGAAGAGAGATGAATGGAAGGGGGAGGAGGGCCTCCCCGGAGTGACACAGTCATGACCAGCGTTCTCACAGCCTGGATCCCAAAGCGAGTGTGAGAGATAAACACCGTATGGTGTTATCACTTAGAGAAATGGGGATTGTCCGAAAACTCTGCACCAAGTTGCCCGAAACTAGACATTGTCTGTAAAGCCCAAGTCACCACCCCAGCTTTTTTGCCCTACATTTATTAAACATTGGGCGGGGAAAACTATTTGCACCATAATAAAATCTTTGCCCTGTGCATGGCATTTCCCAGAATCCCTGGCAGTGCGGAAGCCTGTATGCCAAGAGATATGGAATGGGGAAAGGCAGACCTGTCCTGAGACAGGTGAATGTGCTCACAAGGGGTATTTCATTTGATGTACGCACACACTCACACAAAGATTATACAACATTTGGCTTGGAAGGCAGAAAGTGGAGTCAATTACTAACAGAACAATCCATTTCTTCCTTCATGAAAAATGGGAAGAATACGTGTAAACACAAGTAGTGCTACTAGTGGCCTGTACACAGATTTTAGGGGTACAGTATATGGCACGTTCACTGATGCCAGAATAACGTATCTGGTACAGAAGGTCCTCCCAAAGTCTGGTCACGTGACCGGTCATTATTCACATGGGTCAGACTTGTAGCTCTGCCACCAACTGCTGTGTTAGTTGCAAGACTTGGTGTAAAGAGTGAGCAGTGATACTGAATTCAGACACCAGCCTGCTTCCTAAGGGATACATCGAACAGGCATACTGTTCCTGTGCCCTGCAAGCATCTAATGTACGAAGACAGAAGCTCTTTTCAGCCAGGTGTACTGCACTAACATGATAGCTGCTCACAATAGAGTGATAACACCAAGTCAGACCTTTCAGTATCCGGCTACCGCGCCAGCGCTAAATATGGATTGATATCTAAGTGAACGGAGAAGGCTCCAGGCCCTATTATCGCCTCCCTCCCGAGTGACTAATTCAGCCCTTTGCTTTCCATGAATACAGGATGCACACAGAGATGCCTTACATGTATACACGCGTCTGTGCCTCCACACTGCACGATATGTTAAAAGGGGCTCTCATCCCATCCGTGACTCCCTCCCAGTGATCAGGAACCAAGTAACAGGTTTCCATCCCTAATAAAGACCTCTGGATTCTCTGTTGTCCCATAATCTGGGGTGGTGGGTTAGAGAAACGAGGGCCTAAATTCTTCAGACTTTTCACAGGCAATGTAGAAACTGAACTATTCCAGCAACACAAAGCCATACTCACACACTGAAAGACACTGTATAATGTGCCATAAATGACAGCGTCCCTACAAAAATGTAGCATACGGTTTCAGAAGTTACAGTACCATTATTTTAAGGCCTGGTGGCCGGAATTCCCAACGTGCTAAAGGGGAATCGGAAACGTGATCCTGCATTAGGTGCCAAAGAGTTGAACAGGAGGTTAGTGCGAATCGCGCCCCAATACTCAAGTCGGAGACCCAGGATCATTTCAGACACGATGTGAGTGGTAAGCTCTGCAGAGGACAATAAGAGACTGCTACCGTCGACAACACCCCACTAAGGGCACGTCCAAGTGCCGGTACTGGTTACTGCAACCGTTCCGGCGTTAACTCGCCAGTCCCAATGTGCTGTCCCCCTACATATAAATAAACCGCTTCATGTTACCCGAGTCTTTCAGCTGCCTTTACCTTTGAAATTACAACTAACAGAAGTCCTCATACAGGTACACGGGGTGTGGGGATCACACGGGATGTGGGCATCCGGGGTGTGGGTCACACGGGGTGTGGTGATCACCGTGGTGTGGGGGATCACACGGGTGTGGGAATCAACACGGGGTGTGGGATCACACGGGGTGTGGGGAGATCACACGGGGGTGGGGTCACACGGGGTGTGGGGATCACACGGGGTGTGGGGATCACACACGGGTGTGGGGATCACCGGGGGACACACCGCCTGACATTGTTCTAAGATACAATTATCCAGGGAAATGTCATTTAAAAAAACAGAATTACTAGCAGCAACTGCACAACCCGTCTATTTCTATTTGATATTTCAACCAGCAGGACTACCACAGAAATAAGAAGTAGGATAAGAGGAAGAGCTTTTGAAGTGATGGATAAAAAATATATATAATGAAGATCACAGGAAATAGAAAAAAAAACAGATTCCATCAATGATTTACTATTTCAAGCCAAAAAAAAAATAACTTGCGAAAATGTTATGCACATAAAAGGCAGTTTTTATTTGTGCATTTGCTTTGGGGCCTAATTGTCAGAATTTCTTGCGATTACGCGATAAACAAAATTCCATTTTTTGCTTGGGGAATACGATGGCGTAGAATGTGTCGCCGGTACCAATTAATCTATTCGCCCCCATACATTAAAAACCTCAGAGGCATCAGTTTGCCCCAGCGTGGAGTAAAAACCATCAATAACACACAAGTGCTCATACTGACGTGTCACAAATCCTGGCGCCATCCAACAGAACGCCACGTGCTGCAGATAGTCGCTCCCCACCTGCCCATAGCCATGTCTCTCCGGCTCACATCAACTCAGTCCAAAGATGTGAGAACGCTCTCTGCTGATCCCACAGTTTTTTGTTATTAAGAAGAGGTCTCGCTTCCTCCTGTCCTCTGCGCTGTCTGCGTGACCTCTGACCCCCATAAAAGAAAACTCGCCTGCAAGTTTGGGGCCAGAGAGAGGGGTCAGGAGTCAAAATGACCAGAATTTAGCTCTCCAATTGCCATGGGGAAAAATCGAGGGGTTTACCGCAACGAATAACCCTGCAACTAAACAAAGAGAATAATCGGAGCAGTTTGCTGACCTCTCTAATTATTAAAACCTACCAGCCCCTCCCCAAAGTGGCACGCGACAAACACCTTCTTACACACGCCACACACTGACCAGCAGTATGGTCTCTATATGCGTATGTTGATCGGCAGAATTTCGTCACCATCCAGGTCCCCGGCTCAACGGACTAGCACAAAATTCACGAGATGGCGAAGAACAGCTCACAACCGTTTTGCTAAAGGCGAAGAGGTCTCAGCATTCCCGGGGGTACTCGCCATGTCGAGGTGACCTTGACAGCCAAAGAAGTGCACCGTTGGGGGAGAGAGAGGGAGCCAGAGAGACAGTTAAAACACGGAACGGGCAGATCAGAAAGGCACTCAAACATTTTGAGTACCAATCTGCACCACGGGATGCCCACAATCGGGGAACCGCAACGGACAACCCTGCTAAAACAAAACAAAAGTCGTTTATGACATAACTGAACACTTCTAGCAAATAAACCTAAAGCACCTCAAAGTGACCCCGCAACTTCTTCTCAAAAAACTCAGCGTACAGGCTCTAGGAAGTGACGCAAATTCGGTCGCCCCCTTGAACGATCGTCATATCAACAGCCACGAGACATGACCAAGAGCGTCCGAACATCCAAGCAAAGCTGCCACGCGCAGATATCAAGACAAGGAATATATTGCTTATCATTATGTCATTGGCATTCTGACCAGCAACTTTGATAAACTGCATAAATCCATACACATATTTAGGCATAGCGTCCTTCCTAAAGGCACCAAATTAGATTCAAGCTCTTTAGTGCGCATATAATAGCTATGTACAAACTGCATCGTCTGGGTGTGTGTGTGTGTGTGGTGTGTTTGGTGGGTGTGTGTGTGTGTGTCGGTTTGTGTTGGTGTGTTGTGTGTGCTGTGTGTGGATGTGTTGTGTGGTGTGTGTGTGTGTGTGTGTGTGTGTGTGTGGCGTCAAGCGTAATAACAAAAATGAACAGAACCGTCTGTTGCTAACAAAAGCATTTGCGAGCTTTCGGGAGATGCACTGATCTCCTCTCCGGCGATGTTACAATGAATAAAGCAGGCAAGGGTTTTACTTAAAAACGTGCATCCTTGAATGTATTTGACTGAGCCTATATTATATATATTATATATATTTATATACCACACACACACACACACCCCAGTCTGCACCCTCACCCTTTTCCGCTTCGAGGACGATCTGTGGTTTTCCGGTTCGCCTCAGAGGGGATTGAGGTTTTCAGAGCTACGCTTCCTAACCGATGGGTTAACTAACTTATCAGCACATCGCCACATGGCGTCTAAACCCTCCCAGCTTTTACACGACCGCTTCAAAACATCGAAATGAAATATATGAAACTCATTGCGAAATACTCATTGGTTAAAGTGACGTGAGAAAGCTGATACTGTGCCGGCGGAAGGGACGACTGGAACTAATGATCCGGAAGGCACCCCTGTTGATGACATTTCAAAAGGTTTATTCTATTTGATATATTCTATACAGATAAAAAGACAACCCATTTGTTACGTAATCCTGTGTCCATATAAAATTAATATTTGTAACTTTAGAGCAATTTGAAGCGTTTGTTCTTTTTTTTCCTGATTATTCCTTTAAAAACAACCCTTAATGATGCACAGAACCCGACACAGAGCGACGCCGAGGCCTGGGATCCTATCCACATCGTGTGCATGTGGGTTGTAAAGACATGACATTGGGTGGGTTGGTAGGGACAGAGTAGACATGGAGCATGCATTATATGGGGGGGTTGGTAGGGACAGGACTGCTAGACGGGTGTGGTAAGTAGGGACGGACTGCTATACATTGGGTGGTGTTGGTTGATAGGGACTGGACTATACATTGGGTGGGGGGTTGGTGTGGAGACATGGACTGCTATACATTTGTGGGGGGGGTTTGGTAAGGCAGGATGCTATACATTGGGTGTGGTGTGGTTGTAGGACAGGGCTGCTATACATTGTGGGTGGTGGTTGTAGGGACAGGACTGCTATACATTGGGTGGGTGGGTTGGTAGGGACAGGACTGCTAACATTGGGTGGGTTGGTAGTCACAGACGCTACTTGGGTGGGTGGTAGTCCAGGACTGCTATACATTGGGTGGGTTGGTATGGACAGGACTGCTAGCCATTGGGTGGGTGGTTGTGTAGGACAGGGACTGCTATACATTGGGTGGGTTAGTAGGACAGACTGCTATACATTGGGTGGGTTAGTAGGGACAGGACTGTTACATTGGGTGGGTTAGTAAGGGACAGGACGGCTAGACTCTTGGGTGTTGTAGGACAGGACTGCGAACATTGGGTGGGTTGGTAGGGACAGGACTGCTAGACATTGGGTGGGTTAGTAGGGACAGGACAGCTAGACATTGGGTGGGTTGGCAGGGACAGGACTGCTATACATTGGTGGGTTGGTAGGAGAGGACTGCGACATTGTGTGGGTTAGTAGGGACAGGACTGCTATACATTGGGTGGTGGGTTGGTAGGGACAGGACTGCTATACATTGGTAGTAGTAGGGACAGGACGCTAGTACATTGGGTGTTAGTAGGACAGGACTGCTAGACATTGGGTGGGTTTGGTAGGACAGGACTGATAGACATTGGGTGGGTGGGTTGGTAGGGACAGGACTGCTATACATTGGGTGGTTGATAGGGGACAACTGCTATACATTGGGTGGAGTTGATAGGGACAGACTGCTATCATTGGGTTTGGTAGGGAAAGGACTGTCTAGATCATTGGGTGGGTTGGTAGGGACAGGACTGCTATACATTGGGGTGGTTATAGGGAAGGACTGCTATACATGGGTGAGTTGATAGGGACAGGACTGCTAGACATTGGGTGGGTTGGTAGGGACAGGACTGCTATACATTGGGTGGGTTGGAAGGGACATTTCAGCTATACATTGGGTGGGTTGGTAGGGAGAGGACTGCTAGACATTGGGTGGGTTAGTAGGGACAGGACTGCTATACATTGGGTGGGTGGGTTGGTAGGGACAGGACTGCTATACATGGGTGAGTTAGTAGGGACAGGACTGCTAGACATGGGTGGGTTAGTAGGGACAGGACTGCTAGACATTGGGTGGGTTGGTAGGGACAGACTGCTAGAACATTGGGGGGTGGGTTGGTAGGGACAGGACGCTATACATTGGGTGGGTTGATAGGACAGGACTGCTATACATTGGGTGGAGTTTGATAGGACAGGACGCTATACATTGGGTGGGTGGTGGTTGGTAGGGACAGGACTGCTAGACATTGGGTGGGTTGGTAGGGACAGGACTGCTATACATTGGGTGGGTTGATTAGGGACAGGAACTGCTAGACATTGGGTGGGTTGGTAGGGACAGAACTGCTATACATTGGGTGGGTTGGAAGGGACATTTCAGCTATACATTGGGTGGGCTCAGATCGTTTATTCATATATAAAAAGTTTTTACCAGGAAGGAATACATTGAGAGTTACCTCTCGTTTCAGTATGTCCTGGCACAGAGTTATGATGACAGATACACGGCTACATTAAATGAACAGAAGTTATACAGACATTCATGGACAGTTAGAGATAATATATGTTATGGGCGCATGTAACAGTTCCAGACAAGAATAAAAAGTAGACAGCGGAAGTCTTGAAATAATTTAGACTGGTGACGGTTGTGAAGTCTCAGGTAGGTTGTTCCAGTTTTGGGTGCACGGTAAGAGAAAGGGGTGCGGCCGGATACTTTTGTGAACCTTGGGACCGTGAACAGTCTTTGAATCAGATCTCATGGGATAAGTGCTGCGTTGTGGTAGGGTGAGGAGCTGTGTCAGATAGAACTGGTAGCTTGCCCAGAAAGTATTTGAAGGCAAGAGAAGGAAAATTGTACACTGCGCCTGGACTCTATTCTTTGAGCATTTCACAGTGATTGTGTTGTAGTTAACATTGTAGGGATTGTGTAGGGTGTTGTAGTTTGATACGGTGAGCCTGGGGTGCTGTACCATATACTATAGCCCCATAATCTGTAATTGGCATTAGCATCTGCTGTTTTTCATCTTTTTTTTTTTTTTTATAAAATGACCTTTCTGACCAGCGAGACTGTAGGTGAGGATTGTTCCTGTATGTACCCCTAGTTTGGCATAGGTTTTTGATGTCAGGGTATCAATGTGCATCCCGAATGTTAAATGGGAGTCAAACCATATGCCCAGGTATTTAAAACTAGTAACAGGCGTTAGGGTGGTGTTAGCGATGGTTCTGATCTGGAGCTCAGTCACTGGAAGCTTTAGGAATTTAGCCTTGGTCCCAAATACCATTGTTACAGTCTTGTCAGTGTTTAAAAACAGTTTGTTTTGGGAAATCCAGTTTTCAAGTCTCAAAAAGTCAGACTGAAGTATGTGTTGAAGGTCAGAGAGGCTATGGCTGTGTGCATATAGGATTGTGTCATCTGCATACATGTGTATTGAGGCTTCCTTACAAGCTGTGGGAAGATCATTGATGAACACTGAGAAGAGTAGGGGCCCCAGAACAGAGCCTTGCGGGACGCCACAGGTGAGATATCCAGGGGGTTGGAGTTACAGCCTGAGATGGACACATGTTGGGATCTTCCTGATAGATAGGACTGAAACCAGTTTAAAGCATGCTTCCCTATTCCAGAGCTCTGGAGTTTGTTAAGCAGGATAACATGATCAACAGTATCAAAAGCCTTTGCAAAATAAAGGAATACTGCACCAGTGAGTTGACCCCGTTCCATTCCACACTGAATCTCATTGCAAACTTTTAGCAGGGTAGTTACGGTGGAGTGTTTGGGACGAAAGCCAGATTGGAATTGGCTAGGGAAATTTGTCTTGTTATAGTAATCGCTTAATTGGGAGTGGACACATATTCCCATGAATTTGGATAGTATTGGGAGAAGGGAGATTGGTCTGCAGTTGACACCAGCAGTGCCCAGTCCTGACACACACTGATGCGACAGAAACTGCTTCCCACACTGCCCTGTGACACAGATGCGGGGTCACAACATGATTTAAATGACAGCAGGGGTTATGTTCAAACACCAGCGGGCCAAACCAACCAGAGGAGAGGTCATGGAGCTCAACAGGTCCCTCGCTGGTACCTTCCGTGTTCTAAACCCCAGTGGATATCACACGAAACATTCAATGGCTTTATATAGTGATTCAAATCTTTCTCCTGACAGGAGAACGGTGTAAAGATTCTAAGTGGCAGCCGTGTGATTAAAGGCCCTGCCCTATGTAGTGGGAGGTCCACGTTCAAGTCACGAGGCAGCTCTGTTGAACCTGGGTGAAGTTACTTCATCTCCCAGCGAGTGAGGTAGACTGTAAGCTCTTTGGGCCAGAGTGGCCAGAGCGGTGTTAATCCGATGTGTGCAGAGCAGAGTATACTAGTAGCGCAGTATAAATGGTACAGGATTACACAGCAGATAACCCTGCAGGTTATAGGAGGCGGAATCCAATCCATACTGAGACCCCTGGAAGAGCCATCTGCCCCCCCGCTCACATATCAATCAAGGGATCATCTTAGCCCAACAACCAGCTCCGTATCTTCCCAGCTACGTGGGATGGCCGGCCCCTGGCCTCCTGTATACGTGGGATGGGTGGCCCCTGGCCTCCTGTATACGTGGCATGGCCGGCCCCTGGCCTCCTGTATACGTGGCATGGCCGGCCCCTGGCCTCCTGTATACGTGGCATGGCCGGCCCCTGGCCTCCTGTATGGAAAAAGAAAAATCTTCGGAGAAATGTAAATACTCAGCATGCGTCACAGTGCAGGGCTGATTATTAACACCTTCACTGCCACCTTCCACCAAACACACAACCTTGTGTTCCCATGTAAAACCAGGTTTTAGGTACTAAACCACAACTCCCAGCATCCCCTGCAGCCAGTCAGGTGACCAGTGCAGGGACTTGCATTGAACCACCATGTTTTGGGAACAATGCTTAATGCGGTATTGCCGGCCTTTATGGCAGCGAAGGGGTTAAAAGCCAATCTTATTAAACACCGCTGATGCCAGCAGAGAATGTAATGCTAGGAAAACCGAGAGCCAAGTGTGTGATGGGAAGGAAAAAGCAAAGGCAGGTTCTAAGAGAGACGTATATTCCGAGACAGCTTTGTGGGAGTGTTATACCCTCACTCACACTCACTCTGTCACCGCCTCCCTCACACTCTGTCACCGCCTCCCTCACCCCCTCTGTCCGAACCTCCTCTCACACCCTTTCACCGTCCATCCCTCACGCCCTCTTTCCCCGGACCCGCCCCGCCACCTCCCTCCCCCTCTTTCCCCGCCACTCAGCCTCCCACCGTGTCCCCCGCTCCGAAGCCCGTCGCCCCCTCTTTCACCTCCGAGTTACCCTCCCCCTGCTTGTCCCCGCCTTCCTTCCGTGAATTTGGTGGCCCGTCAGACCCCTCTTTCCGCGCCGCCCGTACCCCTCCCTCCAGCTCTTATTTCCCACTTCCCCCACACTCCCCCGAGTGGGAGGAGTGCAAGTGTCCCGTCCACCTCTTTCCCCTGGCCCCCGCCCCAATCCAGGTCCCTCGCCCCGGCTTCTGGTGGGTGCCACACCCTTCCTTTCCTCCCACCATCGTTGTCCGCCACCCTCCATTCCCTCCCCCCTCATTTCACCTTCCTTGCGTCCTCGCCCGGCCCATCTTTCCCCAAGCTCTCCCTCCCCCCCCTCCGAGTTCCGAGTCCCCCCGACAGAATCTTTCCCCTCCCCGGAGAGGGGCATAACAGTCTCTCCCTCCGCCTGCACTTCGTTTCCCCCCGTCCCCGAGGACCTGTCAGCGTGGGAGCCGCTCGGCGCCCTCTTTTCCTGGCTCTTCCACATCCCCAGGTGGATCACTCGCCTCCCCCCTCTTTCCCCGATGCCTCACCTCCCGCCCTTCTTTCCTCCCTCCATAAAGGAGAGGGCGGGTGGCCGTGGGCACCCCGCGTCCAGTCGGCCCGACGCTCCACACCTCTTTCCCGCTACACTCCCATCCCTCTTTTCTCCCTCCTGGCTCCCTCACCCCTCTGTTATCCCACACCACGAATACCTCCTTGCGCTGTGTCCATCCTTCCCCCTCGTTCCTCGGACTTCGCCCGGATCGCGCCATTCGCCGGGCGAACGATCACTTGCACCCCTCTCTTGTCCCCGCAGGTCCATCCCTCAGCTGGAGGGCCAGACCATCTTTCCCCCCAACTTTCCCGCCAGGCAGCAACATCCCCTCGCCGCTCCCTATAGGTGGCCCGACGGAGCCCATCCGGTCCCCTCCCCCGTGCGTTTCCCCCCCCCTACCAGGTCCACTAGAGATTGAGAGCTGGGAATAATGCAGCCACAAAGTCACTGCGACCTGGCCCCGAGTTACCATCACCGCCCTTCTCTATACACACTTACAGCTGCTCCTCCCGCCTCATCCTCTGGAGGAGGGGCTGCCAAGTCCAGTCCTCAAGGGCCACCAACAGGTCATCGCGATCTCTACACGCGCGTGCGCAGGCAGGTAATGGGCCCGGCCCCAGTGAGGGGCGGATCTTGTTCCCGCAGCGTACGCCAAGGCGCGCGCTACACCTGACAGGGGACCGAGCCCAAGTCTCAGAACAGGCAGCCGCCCCGATTTCCACCTGCCCTTCTGAGCCAAAGCTTTTTGTTTTATTGTAATTAGATTCCCTTTCCTGCCCCCGGGGCACAGGAACTGGTCCCGCATTAACCCGCAGGCCGGCCAGCGCCTCGGCATATTATAAAGGAGGCCTATTTGGCAAATACACAAACTTGTGCTGGCACAATAGCAGTCAGTGTTTGGGTGTATTTCCGGGTCCCGGGATGGGGTGAGTCGCGCACACAGAGCACAGCGCAGGCATAAGGCCCAATGTAAAGGGGTTACTTTTATTCTGAGAGGCGAGAAGGATTGGGGGACGGTCCTCTCTTTTCGCTTAACGCCACACGCCTACACATTCAGATCTCCTTCCCTTTATCTCGGGGTACGTATGGGAAACGAAGGATAAATGTACGCAGGGGGCGCTAAACGCCAGTCCTCACGCCTTCACCAACAGGTCAGGTTTTCAGGATATCCCAGCTTCAGCACAGGTGGCTGAATCAGCCCCTGCTCCAACCCAGGTGGCTCAATCAGAGGCTCAGGCTGTGCTGAAGCTGGGACATCCTGAAAACCTGGCCTGTTGGTGGAGGGGGGGGGGGGGGCTATAGTTATATTTCGCTTTGCGGCGGCGCGGGCTTACTGACATTTGATTGGTTCAGGGGCTGTCACGAGGCAACAGCTCTTGAAAAATCAAATATTGCCAGCTTCCAAAAATCGCGACGCGACGTCACTTAGTCGCGCTTACTATAAGCGCACGCGGCGGCGGAAATGCATTTGTTTTTGGGAGACGTCACGTCCACGTCGCGGGCACTATACGCGCAGCCTAATTCACGCATATTGAGTGACAGAAAAGATCCAACGTTTCAGTGCAACACGCGCCTTCATCAGGGTCTGTGAACGCTACGGTATTGCTATAAGTGTCACGGGTGCCATGGGTATGTAGTACCCGTTCGCCTATATCAATACACTTTGTTTTTGCCTGTGCTAGGTAACCACCCCACTATTTTATAGTCTAAGGCAGCAGTTTCCAGTTCCAGCCCTCAAGAACACCCAACGGGTTCTGTTTTAAAGATATCCCTGCTTCAGCACAGGTTATTCCCTCAAAATGGCAGAGCCACTAATTAAGCCACCTGTGCTAAAGCCAGGATCTCCTTAAAACCGGACCTGTTGGCGAGGGGGAGGAGCCTGCAGACTGAAGTCTGCATATCATCCCTGGTCTCAGACTCTCTCAACCTACGCAACACTTTACGTTATGTCTGATACATATGCAGACCCACGTAGGAGCAAAGTGAACCAACAGCAGTGATGGGGTTAATGGAATCCATTTTTTTTTTTTAAATTAACTTTATTTGCAAATATTTGACAACAAAATGTCGCCTACATTTTTACAAAGATGGTACAAGCGTTTCACGGGATTCCTCAAAATAACAGATGGCTTTCCCCCCCCCCCCTCCCTTGTTCTGTTAAGCTCCTGAGATGAAGGGTATGGGGGTGCGATCACAGTATCACAGGTCCCTCCGGTTCCACGCCAAATACCAGGAGAACTTGGCGTCTAGAAATTATTTTGTGTGTGTATAAAAGGGGGTTAAAAAATACATTTAAAAATGGAGGCACAGTGTACGTCAGGAAATGCCAAACTGAGTCCATGTTCAGTAACCCCCGCAAATTATATCACACAATTGTACATGTAAAATGAAAATGGAAAGATTTAACAATTCAGCCCATGATGGGAACTGGATAAGGCCGTGCGCATAGTGCCCTTGACGGGCGATGGCGCCCAAAAACAAATACATTGCCGCCGCGTGCGCTTATAGTAAGCGCAACGGTGGCAGTGAGACGGAGCAACGTCGCGTCGCCAAATTTGGAAGCTGGCAATATTTGATTTTTCAAGGGCTGTCGCCTCATGTGACAGCCCCTGAACCAATCAAATCCCAGAAAGCCCGCGACGCCGCTAGCTTCACCCGTCCCGGGCACTATACGCGCGGCCTAAAAATGAGAGATCAGAGGAGCCCGGCCACGCAGAACAAGAAATTCAACCATTTCACCGTGAGGTATCGGGGGTCTGGATGAAAACGGAAACGGGGGGAAATAGATGTTTGGAGTGAGCAGGGAACTAAATGAACGGCGTTTGATTAATCCCAAGTAAAATGAGATGGGTACGAGGGCGCCGTTCTTGGCTTGTGGAAGCGCTAAATAAAGCTCGCGGACACTCGGGTTCTCCCTCGCGGTTTAGTCGGACTTTATGCCGTCTCACCGCATTCCTCGGCCTGCCACTTTCCTGAAACCGGCAGGGCACCGCTCTGCCCACGGACTGCGCTTCTCCCCCCCCCCCCCCCCCCCCGAGCTTCCCAGGAATGAGGAGCTGGCTGGGGGGGGGGGGGGAATTCGGAGGCGTGGAGATTCGCCAACAATAAGGGCACAGGGAGCCACAAAGAAAGAAAAAAAAGTCAAGCGGGTTTAGTAATCCCCTCGTAAAAACTGGGCCTGGAATACAGCCCCCGCAGGCGGCAAAGGGTTAATCCATTTTAGGATTACTACCTGCTTTTAAGCATGTCCTGACCTCATATCCCCAGCTTCTGATAAGAGATATCATGCAATGGGAGCTGCTAAAATAGGACTAGCAAAACACAATTATTATATTTTTCGTGACTGCATTTGTCCCTACCATGCTGGCAGGCGGTTCCGTGACCCTACTCCTCTTTTAGTAGCACACGTACGTCCACAAATCCCGCTGAGTCTAGCGCGGCTGTGACCCAGAGAATTTTTTACTCTGTAAAACACTTTCTTCTGCACCTTTTTTTTCTATTCCTTAGAGATATTTGAATGTCTCTACCAAAACCTCCCCCCCCCCACTCATTCCCATCGAACGCTGAACCTCTGATGAAGCCCCTTGTGCTGAAGCAGGAACTGATTGAGCCACCTGTGCTGAAGCAGGGACTGATTGAGCCACCCATGCTGAAGCTGGGATATCCTGAAAACTTGACCTGTTGGTGGCCCCTGAGGACTGCAGTTGGTCACTCCTGTTCCAAGGAGACGGCTCAGGTTCCTACTAACTCAGCCGTTTATCAGCCCCGCGCTGCGGTGCGGACGGAGAGAAAGGATTGAAGATCAGAGGCACACCGTGTTACATTATGTCAAGGTCACAACGGGGAGAGGCGACACTTAATCCTCTTACATTTCGCCCGTGTCTCCAACCTGCCCGGCCTTGCTGCCACGCACCGACAACTGGGCCCCCAATTATTTTAAGCATGTGCCAGCAGAGCGAGTGTGAGCGAGAACAAGCGCACGTAATCCCCCAATAAAAGCAAGGGAGTGAGCCCACAAATTGATGTTGAACATACAGAAGACTTAAAAGATGAATGGGAGGTGACATTTATGTGACACATCGAGGGAAGCTCGCTGACAACTGTCAGGATCACATTCTCTTGCTGCATGTTGAAGTTCCAGCTCTGGCTTAAAAGTTGCCATGTATAATTCAGCCGTGAAAACGCTCCCTGGCTGCGATTTCCTCAGCTAGCGCGGAGCTGGCTCCGTAAGTGGGTGTCAGGGAGTCAGATACAAGGGAACCTGCCACGGCCTCGGATTCTCAGCTGCTCTGTACACTATGGTCCTGCATACAAGAGCCCAGTATATGTACAGTAGTAAATATATACAAACAGTATACATGCACTGTGTGTGTGTATTTATATAGCGCCATTAATGTACATAGCGCGTCACAGCTGTAATACACGTGACAATCATATAAATAACAAATAATACAAATGACACATAATGGGAATAAGCGCTGAAGACTTAAAAATTAACATTTAGGAAGAGGAGTCCCTGCTCCAAAGAGCTTACAATCTAATTGGTAAATAGGAAGGAAATACAGATACAGTAGGAGGGCGTTCTGGTAAGTGTGCCTGGAGGGGGCCAAGCTTTATGTATCAGGTGTATAGAATTAGCCGCTGAGCTATTCATATGCTTCGATAAGCAGGTGTGTTTTAAGGTGGGTCTTAAAGGCGGATAGAGAGGGTGCTAAATCGGTGTTGAGGGAAAGTGCATTCCAGAGGTGTGGGGCAGTCAGTGTGTGTGTGTGCGTATGTATGTGTATACACATACATGCATGCATACATACACATTGCGTGTGTGTGTGTGTACGTACACATGCATATATTTCTTATCTCCCCTCACAGCTGCTTTGGTGCAATGCTCCCAGACTCATACCCACCCCGGGAAGCCTGCGGACTCTCCCAGCCCCACACACCCTGGAAAAAGAAAACCCACACATACAGAAATTCCAGAACAAAGAACAAGACGGCACTGGGGTTTGGGCTCATTCTCTGCCTGGTCCCAACTGATGCTTTAAACGTTTCATTAAAGTCGAAAAACATGTGTGAAAAACTCACCAAGCGCAGAGTCTGAGAAGCCACCAAGAATAGTTGAATTGATCAAATTTAGCATTCGGTGCTCAGTATCTCAGGAGCTTTTCCCCTAACCTAAGGGTGTTCAACTCAGTCCTCAAACCACCCCCCCCCCCCCCAACAGGTCAGGTTTAACGATATCCCTGCTTCAGCACAGGTGGCTCAATCAAAGACTGAACCACTGATCGAGACACCTATGCTGAAGCAGAAACTGATTGAGCCACCTGTACTGAAGCAGGGATATCCTTAAAACCTGACCTGTTGGCGGCCACTGAGGACTGGAGTTGGCCACTCCTGATATAGGCCTCTTGTAATGGGCTCGGGTAGCACCTCTGTTATTACCCGTGGGGTGTCTTGCATTCAAGTTCTGAATCTTTTTCTATTGGTTACCATTAGATAAAGCTTGGAAATACATTTCTATGGGATGACATCAAGGCCTTTGGGGAAAAGATGTTAGCTGATCTGCAGAAACCCAAACCCATAAAACTTCAACCGGTTCAGAGAACTCAAGAGTTCACGTTTCCCAGAGTTCCCTTCTTTTAAGGGAAACGGAAAAGATGGGACAGAAGGAAGCTCAAGTCTCCGCCTGTGATCACATAGGGTCCCAAAAACGATGAGCACAGCTGCTTACATGTGAATAATTGGACTGTAAGCTCCTCGGAGCAGGGACTCCTCTTCCTTAATGTTGCATTTATGTCTGAAGCACTTATTCCCATGACCTGTTATTTATATTGTTATTTATATGATTACCTCGTGTATTACTACTGTGAAACGCTATGTACATTTATGGCGCTATATAAATAAAGACATACAATACAATACAATAATAATGGGTAGGCCTTTGCAGTCTCGGGACTGGGAAGAATAGCAGTGCCCTGCAGGCCGTCTCTCCAACAACAGATTAGTGATAATTTACCTTAAACATTAGAAGAGTGAATTAACCTCACGTTGGAGGTAAAAAAAAAAAAATTGTGAATAGATGCAAAGTATACAGAATTCTGCAATAAAGACGTGTGTGCAACCCCAACTCGTACACAGTGAGGTATGGGAACCGGCCCCCTAACCGGTGCGACAAAAACTCGGAGAAATAAAATAGCATCCAATATGTATGAGGTAACAAAATCTCTGTCAATCCCTGGAGTAGAGGGTAGACAGAGATTTATCTCTGATAAAATACCTTCACAGGTGCGAAACGCGTCAGAGGATTTTAGTTACAGGAGATGAGTTTCCATTGGCATAAATAAATCTTTTTTCTAACTAGCATTACGTCCCGCGCTTCATTTCCCGGGTCCGCTGGGCGCCGTCTTTTTGTTCGTTTTTTTTTACCCAGCTCGTACGCATGCTGCAGAATAGATAAATACTTAAGAAGACCGAAAACCGCACTCACACCCAGTCCCCTGAACACCACACAACGTCTGAACTGCAAAAGTGCAACAGCAAACACCTTTCTCTTAGCTTCCTCCCTCTCCGGAAATGCCCCCAAAGCACTATTTTCTGGCATCAGCAGCTTGTACAGCCATGTCTGCTATAAGGAAGGGCTGAGCAAGCAACCTATTCAAGGGCAGTCAATGATTTGGTTGCTGGCACTGCCCTGCAAAGCTGCTAGGTTCTGCAAACTGTATAATGCCTGCTCTTGAATGCCAGGGTGGCAGTCTGGGCCGGTGACAGCATAGAGAGAGCAGGAGGTGTTATCACACAGAGCGCTATCCACAGACACCACAGGACCACTCCCATTATTTTTGTATATACGCGTTTCATTAACACCACCACTTCAAAGACCTGCACCCCCACCCGCATATATTCTTATTAAATTCCCATTTCCTGGAACCTTCTTTTGTTTTCACGACTGTTCATGTCGCTGTAATGTTCCGATGACGGGAATAAGGGATCTGTCGTTACAATGGCTGTGTGATGTTCCCATGTGTATAACATGAATTGCAAAGAGAAATTAAAAACAAATACGCTGTAGTGTAGCGCACCCAATGCCTGATTTAAATCAATGGGAGTTCACTGCATCGAGTATGCTAACCCAGGGGTACGGGGTACGGGACGGGGTACGGGACGGGGTACGGGACGGGGTACGGGACGGGGTACGGGACGGGGTACGGGACGGGGTGCCCCCCCCCCTCCCTCCCCAACAGGTCAGGTTTTCCGGATATCCCAGCTTCAGCACAGGTGGCTCAATCTGAGCCACCGATTGATCCTCACGTGCTGAAGCAAGGACGCATTGAACCACCTGTGCTGAAGCAGAGACAGAATGTTTTTTTTAAAGCTGCAGTCCATGCTGATCGAGGCGATTTAAATTTTTATTTATTTCACTTACATTGAAAGAACCTTCTTGCACTTTCCAACGCGTTCCCCTTCAACCCCCTCCCCCCCTCCCCAACCCCTCCTTCCCCCCCCCCCCCCCCCCCCAACACCCGATGCTTCGTTCACGATATCTAGCATTTGAAATAAAAAGTGCCTGGGAAGATAAAATGGAGCGCCCAGTGCAGACTAAAGGTTACAATGGTAACCTCAAACCGGGAATAAGAAAACCATTCATTGTAACACAGAATTTATTTTATAATGTTTGGCAAGATACTAAAGCGGTTTTACCTCTTGGTGGGTGGGGAAGAAAGGGGGTTTGTAGCAGGGGTCTCCAGAGTTGAAGCACGCTCATTCCAGCTCTGGTGACCCCCTGCTTCCCGAGATACTTGCATATGAAGGTCAGCTCAGGCTGGGCCCAGAAAGTGTGTTTTAAAGGTCCCGAGTCCCGCGGGCCAATAGGAAGACGTGACCTCATCCCTAGCCGCTTCCTATTGGCCCACATGCCGTGGGACCTTTAAACAGCAGAGAGATACCGGCTGCACCATCAAATGTAAGTGCCTCGGGGGGCAGGGAGGGGGTCCCCGGAGTTTAAATTAACACAGGTGGGGAAATATTGCCCAAAATAGAATAAACACTGTTGGTGTCCCTTATTAACGTCTCGCTGTCCCGTACACCTCGGCAATCCAAAGAGTGAGTCTCACTTTAAATAAAAACACACACAACTCTCTACACAGGAAGCATTGTGGTGTTTGTCTAACAAATATATATATGCAGCAAAATGACTTATCTCGGGAACAAACGTTATCCCATCACCGGGACAGGAAAAGAGGCAGCTAGGAACCCAACACATCCCAGCCTCATTATTCCACAAACACCCGCACTTCCTGAGTGGCCCACGGGAACCCTAACCTTCCCCGGGCAGGACAAGCAGCGGCCAAAACTCAGACCGCGACTGTGAAAGCGCTCAGCCATGCAACAGCTTCTCTGGAATTTCCAACACAGACAAACGCTCACTCGCAGGAGGTCGATGCAATTCTTTGTAGTAGTCGCTAAACAGAAGGTTACCTCTTTCGTGCCGCGTGCTGGCGGTCTCGGGCGTCCTGGCGCGTCTCGTTCAGTAATTACAGAAAATTCTCAACATAAAGCAGAGGTGCACAACGTTTCGGGGGGGGGGGTGGCGGGGGGGATTGGGACACAACCCCCCCCCCTCCCCTCCTTCGTCAGGCAGAGGTGGGGAGATTGTCCGTGATCCCGGGAATTTCCTACAATTTAAGATGCATTTCATGGTTCTCCAAACCGAGCTCTGGTAAGCACAACGAGAAATATTGTTCCCGAGTGTTTTGCGGTGATCAGGGCGGAGTTTCAAGGCAGACAATGGTGGCCATTTTAAATGTGGCCCAAAATATTTTTACAGATATTTCTACACACATATATATATTTCTACACACACATATATATATTTCTACATACATATATACAGTGGTTGACAAATCACAAAAAAATCTACTCGCCACCTAGTACCAAACGTGTGCTGCTTGGGCCAATATTTACTCGCCCGGGGGTTAAATCCACTCGCCCGGGGCGAGCAAATGTATAGGTTTGTCGAACACTATATATATATACAAGTGGGGGGGAATGTGAGATAGTGGGGGGGAATGTGAGATAGTGGGGGGGAATGTGAGATAGTGGGGCAGACTAGACTGTTTACTGAGAGAGGAGGGTTACTGTTGGCAACTTCAGGCTCATATGCAACTAACAAGATTAGTGATGTACCGGGTACACTTATTACTCGGTACCTGGTGCTTTTTTAGCTACCCGGAAATTACTCGGACCCGGCAGCAGGGGGCTGGGCCCGGCACCGGGTCGGAGCTGGCGCTGGGTAATTTCAGGGCAGCTGAAAATAGTTCAACACTTACCTGCAGCTGGCGACGGAAGGTGAGGAAGACTCATTTTTGGCCAATCAGTTTTTGGTTCCCACTACCACACATTCAATTGGTGGTTATGGGGAAGGCGCTGTCATACCCGTCTCAGGTGGTCGGTATGGCGGTGTCCTTCCAGTGATGTGGTGTGTTTTGTGACCTGGGTGTCTGTTGGCATATAGGGGAACAATCTGGTGGTATCTCCCGGGCTTTATGTGGGCGCAGCAAATTAGACGGGTACCCCAAGTTTTGTTTAGATTTTGTATTTATAAATAAAGCTGCAACCAATTTCTTCCAAGACACCGTTTATTTATGGGTGTTCTGTTATTGTTGTCTGGGATTGTCACGGAGCAGAACCCTACCCCCGACCTCGAGGCATGAGTAAGACACGCAGACTCAGGAGACCACACCCGAGCTAATAAGCTATTCTGGGATGCCGGCAATTAACTCATAATTGGAAAATGGTTTATAAAAGGCAGGAGGTTACGCAGAGTCTGTGCTGCCAGAATCTGCAAAGACAGGATCACGTCTCCCAGGGGGACCGCCTCACGCCGGCCACGGAACGCCACGGAACAAAGGATTTACCTGGGACCTGCAGACTCCATCAACCGCAAAGGAAAGGAACCAAGAGGAAGTCACCTCTGAGATAATGCGCCTTGGATTAAGTGGTATTCGCCTCAAAAGTCTACAGCTGAAGTAAGGACATTTAAGCTTTATTTTGCACTGGTTTTAAGTGCATGAGTTCGTGTTTCCCTTACCTGAGAGCGAGACTCCCCACATTGATATGTGTGTGTGTGTGGTGAGAGGAGAATCCACCCGACGGTGAGAGGAGAATCCACCCGACGGTGAGAGGTTCCTGGGAGCTGTGCAGTGAGAGGTTCCTGGGAGCTGTGCAGTGAGAGGTTCCGGGAGCTGTGCAGTGAGAGGTTCCTGGGAGCTGTGCAGTGAGAGGTTCCGGGAGCTGTGCAGTGAGAGGTTCCTGGGAGCTGTGCAGTGAGAGGTTCCTGGGAGCTGTGCAGTGAGAGGTTCCTGGGAGCTGTGCAGTGAGAGGTTCCTGGGAGCTGTGCAGTGAGAGGTTCCTGGGAGCTGTGCAGTGAGAGGTTCCTGGGAGCTGTG
>CM071574.1:58910840-59003661 GCA_036426205.1 Ascaphus truei
ATGGCTAGCAATACATAATACATACATGTTATAGAATACTAGACATACATACAAATACATACATACATACATACATGTATAGTAGAATACATACATACATACATGCTAATAACGTAGAATTAAGATACCATACATTACATACATGGTCCTATATGTAGAATACACATACATAAATTATACATGTATAGCTAAATGAAATACCATACATACATACACAGTAGAATACATACATACATACATGTATAGTAGAATACTACATACATACATCACATACATACATGTATAGTAGATTACATACATACATAACATGTATAGTAGAAACCATACATACATACAGTATAGTAGAATACATACATACATTAAATGACTATAGCATATACATACGATACATACATACATGTATAGTAGAAAAATACATAAATACATACAGTATCGTAGAATACATAAAATTAATACATGTATAGTAGTAGAATACATACATACATAAATGTATAGCTAGAATAGCATACATACCTACATACCATGATATAGTAGAATACATACCAGAAATTACATACATACATACATGTATAGTAGAATTACATACATACATACATACATGTATAGCATTAGAATACATTTTTTTTTTTTTATTACATATCATAATACCATGTATAGTAGAATACATACATAACATACTACATGTATAGTTAAAATAAATACATACATACGTATAGTAGTAATCCATACATACATACATACATGCTATGCATAGAATACATACATACATGTATAGTAGTAATACAACATAATGCTATAGTAGAATACATACATACATGTATAGTAGAATACATACATACATACATGTATAGTAGAATACATACATGTATAGTAGAATACATACATACATAGTAGAATACATACATTACATACATACATGACTAGCCCCCTCGCTATCCACCTTTAAGACCCACCTTAAGACACATCGCTTAAGAAGAAATAGAGTAGCCACTGGATAATCATGGACACATGACACAAAGCTTGGCCCCCTGCAGACGCCACTTACTAGTATTTCCTCTACTGTCTCTGTACGTCTACCTTACATACATTAGAATTTGTAAGATCTCGAGCAGGGATCCCTTCTAATGTTACTTTTACAGTATGTCTGAAGCACTTATCTCCATGATCTGTATTTATATTTTGTTATTTATATGACAGGCATTACTACGGTGAAGCGCTATGACTCCAATGTTTATGGCGTCTATACAAATAAAGACATACATACATACATACATAATGTACATACATACATGAGTAACCACATACATAGGCATATAACATAATACATAGATAAGTAAACATACATAGCATAGAACATACATACATGTCATACCATTACTATACATACATACATAGTTACATACATACATACATAATAGTTATCATACATACATACATAAATACATCGTACTATACATACAAGGCAACTCCCTGTTACATACATACATACATACATAGTTACATACATACATAGTTACATACATACATAGTTACATACATACATAAATGTATACAGCTTTATTTGAAAATGCAAAAATAAACTCCTTCCTGAAAGCTGCAAACACGGTTTATAGGTCTGTTGAAGGCTAACATCAAGATTTGCACTTGGATTACTCGCGGTCTTAACCCCTTCATTGCCAAGCAATGTGTTGCAGGTTCATCTGGCAATGAAGAGATCAGGCTCTTGATTGAATCAACCACTTGTGTTCTTTACCTTGAAATTTCAGCCCTTCGTTCCCTCTCGCACTGCCCGCCTCTCCCCCCCAAATCCACAGTATGTTTGCACCCCCTGAAGTGACTGACATGGGGAAGCATTCATGAAGATGCCCACAGCAAATTAATTGCAGAACACTGTGTGGATCCATCACTAAATGGCTTTAAAGCACCCACAAAGAGTTAGGATGTTGTTACATCCTCCTACCCAGGCTGCCAGGGCAACTGTATCATGTGTATCCATGGCAACAGGAAGGCTGGACCAGCAGCATCTTTGAGAGGGACCCTACCAGAGAATGTCAGGACACAGTGTGAATGACCTGTGCTTGTGAAGTTTCACTCAGCTTGGTCTGTGTGTTTCTAGTACACAAAAGGAAACAGCATGTGGTTTACTGCATATTAATTATCCAGAAGTGACCGCACAGGGTTACTACTTCTCATCCTGTGCCGTATATCATATAACCAGGCATGGAATAGATCCTTCAGACCTAATAAAAGAGGATGTACCCCATGTGCCTATCCTGCATGTACCCCATGTACCTATCCTGCTTCTAGAGGGGTCTGCAGAATGTGCGTTCAAAAGTCTTCAGCGTCCCTTCCAAGAGACATAGCAGAGAGTTCTTGAGAAGGGTTGTGGCTCTCGTAGGAAGGAAACCTGGGGCTATTTGAGTAAGGACAATACGTTAGTGTTTGGATGCAGGAGTGACAGCAGCTTGGAGCAGCTCTGAGAACAGCAAGAAAGCATGGAGCAAACGGAGGATTTCATCACAAGTGTGGCACAAATCGCACATTATTTATCCCGTACACAAGTGGTTATCATTCCTTTGCTAAGTGCCAGCATGTTCCACAAGGCTTGGGATAGACATAAGGAAAGAAAGCCAAGGATTAAATAGGGTCGGAGGTTTTACAGCAGATAGGCAAATGGGCAGACAGGGTGGGCTGAGCGGATCTTATCTGCCGGCATCGATGTTCCTGTGATGCACAGCACAATGGCAGAGATTATCTACTGCACAAACATCTCATTAACACAAACTGGAACAATATGTAAGGAGTCCCTGCTGCAGAGAGCTCCGTCTAAATCAGGGGTCTCCAAACGCCGCCCTCAAGGGCCACCACAAGACTGGATATCCCTGTTTCAGCACAGGTGGCTCAATTAGTGGCTCAGACTGAGCCACCTGTGCTGAAGCAGGGATATCCATAAAAGCCAGCCTGGTGACGGCCCTTAAGGACAGAGTTTGGAGACCCCTGGTCTAAATAAATGGAAGTGAGGTTGTTGACACACAAGGTTGCCAAGAGACACACACACACACACACACACACACACACACACACACATCTTAAAAGTACAATCCCAAAAGTACAATCCCACCAGCTGACCAGAAAACAACCTTTTCTGAATAATTGTAACTGGCTTCCTTACACTAATATAACCATGCTAGCACGCATTTCGCTGCTTTCATTTTGTGGAGGGGAAATTCATTACAAATTAGATTTTGGGGGGCTCTGAATGGTGCAAGTGTCTTCTTTTTTTTTTTTACTCTTATCCCACGCTGTCCTTCTCAGAGGGGTGATGGGGGAGCCCCCAGCTGTGCAAACACTTGCTGAACAAAGGGAGTGCTTTTTTTAACCCGTTGAGTGCTGATTGCGTTTGTACTCCGAGTACTAAATACATTTTGGCATTTTTTTGTGCTTCTAAAGTTCAAGCCCCAAAAATTATATTATTCTTAATGTAAACCCAGACTAATCATATGCTTTTTTTTAACAGAGCCAACAGATTATAAATCTATTAATGTGTTGTGACAAACGCCCCTCTTTTGTAGCGCTGACGTCTGTCTGGGTTCTTCCCGACACAGTCTTCTAGGGTTAATTATACAACAAATAGGATCATGCAAAGTATTATATTGCTTAACTCAGGCTTCTGCCTGCTTTATTTTCACCCAAGTAAGGGACTGCAGCTTTAACATGTGTAGGTTAGAGGCACTCAGACATTTTCATTCAGCGGTTTACTCCTATCAGTGTTATAGCATTTCACACAGTGTAACTTTTAAGAAATAAAAACCAAATCATATAAAGAAATCCTATCCCTTTCAGGGATCTAACTACACATCAGATTCAGCCCCTAACTGCTGCTGGGCCAACTAACCTGGTTCCCCAGCTTAAAACAATGCTCTCTCATTTAGGGTCACTAGATACAGCACAGTCTTTTAGCAACAGCAGTAAACATTTGTTTTGTCTTATCTGTTCGTGGTGGGAACTCGGTCCCAATCCTCTGGTTCTGTGATACTTGGAGGGGCCGTTCACCCCGAAACTGGATTCCGGGGAGCAGCGATACCCCCAGCCTCCAGGCTCTAAGGAGAGAGAGTGAAATGCAAAACCTCTCTGCTCTAAATACCTGTGCTAGTGATTAGAAGAGCAGGTGAGGGAGAACTAGACCCATTGTAATCTGTGGTCTGGATTTTCCATCCAGCTGCCTGAGTTAATGGGAAGCTGTGGAACGGATCATTTTTAACTATTCCTGCACTTTCTGACCTAAAATGGGGCAGAAAGCTGCCTAACATCTTTGGACTATGTCACAGTGTTAATATTTTACCCTCACATATTACAGACATTTCATTCTAAATGCTACAAAAAGCATTTTAAAATAAATTGAATAGCTAAGTGAATACTGTATCAACTTGTAGAAATCTTTCATTCAATGTTACACTTACACAATCTCTATATTAGTGTGTTATTCATCCTTAAAGCTACCAGAATCCACATTATGTGTAACAAAGCACTGAACAGTGACAAACATCTAACGGTAAAGATAAGAATGTGCGTTCCTGAATTCAGCGTGGCATAACATGGATATATTTAGCAAAACCAGGATGATCTGTGCTCTTATCTCAGAGGTGTTCACCTATCTTCAATGCTATCAGACATTGTAGGACCTTCCCATAGGTTCCACCCCCAACAGCAGCCGTCTTATACTGTATGTCCATGGGGGAAAACACTATACCCCCTCCCAGGGATTGTGAGATTGTGTGGGAAAACCCCAACAAAGATTAAAATAGGGGAGAACCCCCACTCCAAGTCTGTGTACCAGTCTGTATACTACTCTGTGCACCAGTCTGTATACTACTCTGTGTACCAGTCTGTATACTATCCTGTATACCAGTCTGTATACTAATCTGTATACCCGTCTGTATACTACACTGTGTACCAGTCTGTATACTACACTGTGTACCCGTCTGTATACTACTCTGTGTACCACATACAGAACCCCAATAAGCTCATATTGAACCCCCAAAATAACCACAATATATATTTATGCGTATAGGTGTCAAAGAGGAGTGCTACTGAGCATGGCAATATATTTAAAACCAGAGACAGAACATGAAACACAGACAGAGCTCAGTGCTACATCCATTAACACAGATACACGGTACAGTGCAACTAATTTTGACAGATTTATTATAAATCATTCTTCCTGGTAATGTACAGGTTATTAAGAAATTATTTTAGTGTTTGTACCCTTGAGATGTGGTCTGCCTTGGAGGGGCTCAAGGGCGTACAACCCTTTGGCCAAAGGGTTAAACTAAAAGACCATTTTATTCAAAAGATATCTTTATATATATATATATATATATTTAGGCACTGTACCGTGTATCTGTGTTAATGGATGTAGCACTGGGTTCTGTCTGTGTTTCATGTTCTGTCTCTGGTTTTAAATACTCTGTAAATTATTATAATTACTCTGCGTACCAGTTTGTATACTAGTCTGTGTACCAGTCTGCATACTAGTCTGCATATTAGTCTTCGTACCAGTCTGCATATTAGTCTGCGTACCAGTCTGCATATTAGTCTGCGTACCAGTCTGCATATTAGTCTGCGTACCAGTCTGCGTACCAGTCTGTACCAGCAGCAGACATCATTTAATGAGCATTCCTGTTCACTTCTGCTAATAATTCAGAGAATTAGCACGCATGTGGAGGGCAGCAATTTTTAGGGGCCAAATATTGATGTTTTCACTAACATTTCTCGCTACACAAATGTCTGATATTTGCCACCAGTGTGCATATTACACACAGCTCTATCTAGCAGTTCACATCTTATACACACTAACAAGAATGCTTTATAGTGCTAATAATCAGAGAACCTCTGTCCATTTATGACTGATCTCTTTATCATAGCATTAATACTATTCATTGCAAACTACACTTTAGATGTTATTAAGAATATGTGCTATAAGAAACCTTCGTCTAAACATGAGCACAGACACATACTGCAATTTCAGACAAAAAAAGTCATTATTACAAATAAAAATGACACAGATGGCACAAGTTAAGCAGCAGCCTGTCCAGAATGTAACTGCGTGAACTAGAACTGGAAGCAGCAATACTGCTTTCCCCCTTTTTATATTCTCTCTTATTTCTATATGTAAAGCATGTGACGATGTATAATTCTACATTCTTACCAACCTGGCAATCATTTGGTGTTCCTGTTATAAATCTGTCAAAATCCTGATTGTGTGCCTAACATAATGGCCGCCTTTAAGTTTCACTCAATCCGTCAGTCAGTGTAACTCCGCAGCTACAATATATTCTTATCACTAAAGTAGCATTATGTATTGTTACAGTTTGCAGCTCAAACTGCTGGGAACATAGGCAACAAATGATCACAAACAGGAAAGTGTTGCAAAGATCTTACACTGCTGGGGAGGTGGGCTAAAGCCTGCTATAGGAATCACAGGATGCTTTAAAACTCATTAAAAATGGTATTCAGGCAGATATCCCCCTCCTATTTGGGACCCATTTTAGCCCCCCAGACCACCCAAGCTACCTACTATAGATAGACTCTATAAGGAAATCTATTTTCCCTTCGTAACAGTCAAAAGAAGGGATGTGGCATTACTACCCCACAATCGGTCCGCTTACCCACACACAGCTACACAAGTGAACAGAGACGGTAGGTAGATGATATTAGGAGGGGCATTATCCAGGCCCCCCAGAGATGGTCTCCATAGCAGATTTAGAAGATGCCCCATAATGATCCCACACTCCAAGTTAAAACTCTGTTAAACATTATGATTTGTGGATCTGTTACTGTGCTGTTCCTCCAACTTCCCCTTTTTTATGTACCCCCCCCCACCCCCCCCCCCCCCCCCAGACCCCTTTCCTTTTATGTAGCCCCCTCCCCTAATACCCACCTCTGTTTTATTTCTGTATATCACTGCTTGAAAAATCAATAAAAACTTAAGTTAAAAAGAAACAAAAAAAATGGTATTCAATTGAAAAAAAAAACAGTCACTATTATCTAATACTATAGAACTGATTTATTTAATTTAAAAAAAACATATCATTTCACGTTTTGCAGATTGAACCAGATTAACAGAATATCATCCAGTCTTCTGCCTATCTCTGCCACCAGAGGGCGCTGCTCTGCCCATCTCAGGAACCTGATAATGAGGTCTTCTTGTTAGCAGAGTTGATGCCAGCTGATACTTCCATTTGTTACAGAATATGTATTTGCATTCTTACCGTGGGACGCAAAGATCAGCAACATTGTACTGAATAAATAGATAAGAAATACGCAAACTAACTAAAAATGTTATTGTGCTCTGAGAATCTATACGAGCCCTTTGCGTCTACGAGGGATGGGTGAGCATTTTGTGCACATACATGAAGTCGGTTTGAAGTTAGGATCTGACTCCTTGTTGATACAGAGACCCCAAAACTCGCTCATTTGGGTCCCAAGAATCTACTGGGAAGTAACTACCACCTATTGGGTAAGGGGCTCGTTGGAGACCTGTCTCACTCAGACTTTGAGTCTCACTCATTGAAGGCCACTCTCACTGACTGAGTCTCCATATATTCCTACTGTACCTATTTATGTAGTCTACCTATTTAAACCAACTGTACCTATTGTATCTGTCTCTCTAACCCCCCCCCCCCCCCCCCCCCCGAGGTTAGAGATCCATTGTCAGCCTCCCAGCTTGAAGATCAATGACTGATTTGATCAATGATCAGCAGTTTATATTAAGGAAGTTATTCCTACTTCTATTTCATGAATATATAAGTATATACTGAAATAAATGAAGAAATCCAAGTGTTTTCTTGGTAAGATGATCTTAGTGCATATAATAAATTGCCGCTGTTGTGGAGTCTTCATAGGAGCTGCTCACTTGCTTATAAGCTCCTGAATCCCACATTGCCAGAGGAACTAAAACATACGTATTTTCATGTGCGCTACTCCATCCTGATGCTACTCCGTCTCGACGCATACTCCACCCCGACGCATACTCGGTCCCGACGCATACTCCACCCCGACGCATACTCCGTCCCCACGCATACTCCGCCCCGACGCATACTCTGTCCCCACGCATACTCCGTCCCCACGCATACTCCGCCCGACGCATACTCTGTCCCACCATCAGTAACCACTTAACCTTCTGTTTCAACATTGTCCCTTATTCCCTCTAGATTTGTAGCTCTCCGGAGCAGGCCCTCGTTACTTCTGAATGTGTGTATTGTATGTCATTCAGTTCATGTAATTGGATGTCACTCTGTTCCCCCGCTGCACCGCGGAATATACTGTTGCTTTACTAATAAACAATAATAATAATGTCTGCATTATTGGAGGGTCTAACTCTTCGGAGATCAGTCTCGTTGCAGGCCAGTTTCACTGACTGAATCTCACTCACTAAAGGCCAGTCGCACTCACTGGAGGACAGAGGCTGGTCTCTCGCTTACTCATTGGAGGCTAGTCTCACTCCCAATCTTAATCCCCACTCAAAACTCTAAAGCAGGGGTGCACAAACTTCCCCCCCTGCTCGCTCCGCCCCCCGATCCCCCATACCTTGGCTCCGGCAGCTAATGACACCGCGGGGTCATGTGTCACATTGCCATGGTAACGTGACATCACGTGACCCTGCCGCATTGCCATGACGACGCATTGCTGGAAGCCAAGGTAAGTGAGTAAGGCCGGGGCCATAGAGGTGTGGGAGAGCGGAGGCGCGCTAACGCTGAGGCTCGCCTGCTTCAGTCAGCGCGATTGCACGGACTTGAAGGCGAGCCAGCGTGCGCGAAGGGAGCCGGGGGGAGGTGGTTGGAGGCGGGGCAGTGACGTCGCTGGGCCAATCGCCCGCGACGCACTGACGTCAATGTCACGGCGCCGTTGACGCTGCTGTGCTGTGATTGGAGGTTTTCAGCCGACAGCGCGCTGAAAAACAGCTTGGCGCTCGGCTGAAACCTCCAACTCGTCAGCACGCCTGCGGACGCTCGCGTGAGCCCCCTCTCAAGGCATCCTCATTGAGGATGCAGGGGCTCAGCGCGGAGCGTCCGCACGCCTCAGCACGGCCTGTCCGTCTATGGACTCGGCCTTACAGAGACCTTGCACTGTCCCCCGGCATGTAATTTAAATGCCTTGGGGAAGAGCGCGGGACCTCTGTAACTGCCGCGCCCCCCTTGGAAAATCTTGCGCCCCCCAATCTGCGCACCCCTGCTCTAAAGAAATCAATATAAACGCTTAGTCAAATAAAAAAAAAACTATAATTTTTTTCCTCTAAATCCGCCATATTCTCACTGTTTCAGCCCAAAGCTCTGAGAACAGTGTACAGGAGACAGCTGAAGAGCAGAGAAAATAATAATAGGAAACACTGTGTCCAAGACTGACACCCACTGCACGTGTGGGATCTGCACACACACTGCAGCCAGCAGGGACTACAACTCCCGTGAGCCTCTGGGGCTTCACCTAGGATTCGTCCCACGCCACGTGCGCTCCTCTGCAGCTGCTCTGCGTCCTCACGTGGGGAGAGCTATAGATAGATAGGGAGGAGCTCTGAGAATTAGCCAATCAGAGCCCAGAGGAGTCTAAAGGGTATTATGGGTTTAGGAAATAGTCAGTATAATGAGAGCGATTTATTTAAATCCAGATTTTTTTTTTATTATATATATATATATATATATTGTGTGTCAATGTTTGTATATATTATTGTGAGTGAATTTATGAGAGCACTGGGAGAATGAATGGGAACATGCACCAAGAAAATAAATACATGTCTGCAGGGTGTGAAAAGATCCTGTAATGGGTGAATGAATTAAACAGGAGCATGCAACACTGTATAATGTGTTCATGAAAATTCTGCAGCTATATACTGTTATGAAAAAGTGCTACAGCATATGAATGAAAAAACTATGCAGGTGTGTGAATAAAGGACTCAATGAATTAATTCACTGAATAAAATAATGCCTAGGCGGCAGGGTACATAAGGCACTAGATAGTGGAGACCCCCAGACAAGACTGTGGGATACAGAGACCTTCAGGCAGTGCTCTGGGATACAGAGACGTTCAGGCAGTGCTCTGGGATACAGAGACCTTCAGGCAGTGCTCTGGGGATACAGGAGAGACCCCCAGACAGGGCTGTGGGATACAGGAGAGACCCCCAGACAGGGCTGTGGGATACAGGAGAGACCCCCAGACAGGGCTGTGGGATACAGGAGAGACCCCCAGACAGGGCTGTGGGATACAGGAGAAACCATTAGAGACAGAGCTGAGTTATATTAGGAGGGAGGGGGAGGAGACAGGAAGGAGAGGCTGAGAGGAGGAGGAGGAAGAGAGAGGGGAAGAGACACACGGAGGAAGAGAGGAAAACACAGCAGGATCAGGAGACCGTCTCTCAGGGAATAGAAAGAGACATCCCGGTAGGAGAGGGAGACAGCGAGGGGACAAGAGACTCCGCTTGGCAGTGAGAGAGAGACCCCCAGGAGAGGACAGGAGAGCCCGGAGACACGGGGCTTATTGACGGCATGGGAGACAGCTAGAGAGCCGGACTGCCTACTTCTACCGGCAACAACCCCTACACCCTGCTAGTCCTGCCAGATCTGCCCCCCACCACCCTGTCTTTCTGCCCCCCCCCCTCTCATCAGATCTCCCCCACAGCACCCTATCATTCTGCCCCCCTCGCCAGATCTCCCCCCTCATCAGATCTCCCCCACAGCACCCTATCATCTGCCCCTCTCATCAGATCTCCCCCACAGCACCCTATCATCTGCCCCTCTCATCAGATCTCCCCCACAGCACCCTATCATTCTGCCCCAACCATCATACCTGCCCCTCACCATCACGTGATACTTCCTGCAAGATCTGCTCCCTACCCTTCTATCATCCTGATTGCCTACCAAACCTGCCTTGAGCCTCCTATGAATCTGCCCCCCACTTAATCTCTGCACCCTTCTGTCAGTCTGACCTTCTCAACAGATCTTACCCATCTCTCCTATTCCCCCCCACCCCCCAAACCTCAGATGTGACCCAAATCGCATACACCATTCCAGTAACAGCCCTCCCCGACCATGTCCCATTTCCCCATGTAGTAGATCTGACACCCCCATGTGTCATATGTAATCACCCCACCTTCTCCCCTTGTTGGCCCTAATGCTCAGCCCCCTCCCATACACCAAACCCACATCTCCCCTTCTATTACTCCTGGATCCCCCAACATATCAGATCAGGCCTCATCCCCACAACGCCCCTACACCCTTCTCTGCCCCCCCTTAAGTGTCCTATCCTGCCCTCCTCCATATATTGACCTTCTCCACCCATGGATTGGGTCTGAAAAATCCCTCTGGTCCCCATTATTTGGACCCCTCAGGCAGTGCACCCAATATATACCATTCCCCAATATATCGCCCTGTCCTTTTCCGCATGCACAGCCCCCCATACATACCAGCCCCACATAGATCCTATAGCACCCCCACCCCCCCAGGCCTGACATGTGAGCCTCCCTTCCCTGGCCTGGAAGGATGAACTACCAGCAGCAGCTGGCCAACTCCACGGCCATCCGGGCCGAGATCCAGCGCTTCGAGTCGGTGCACCCCAATATCTACTCCATATACGAGCTCCTGGAGCGGCTGGACGAGCCGGGGCTGCAGAACCAGATCAGAGAGCACGTCATAGCCATAGAAGGTAAGCGGGTCCCCAGGATCCGTCCCTCACCCTGCGGTGACCACTGGCATTTGGGTGGGATGACGGTTCTTGTTGAGTTGACCCCTTTCGTTGCCCTTTGACCCTATGCTTTGCAGTGCTTTTGTATGCCCCATGTGAGCAAAAGGGTGAATTAATCCACGAGACGTAACCTCCTCACTGCCGCCATCATTGTGAAGGCACCCCGCAAATATTTACCTCCTCCAAATCTAGACGCGGTTACCATTTAGTCCTGTAAGGATAACCCATTTTAATGCTGAAATAAGGTCTTTATTTTGTACCCCCCTCATCCTCAATGCTGAGCTGTAACCCCTTCTATATCCCATAATCCTGTGTAATACCCCCACTGAGCCCCTCACGATCCACAAGAGTTCTTCCTCCTGGTGCCCTCGCCCAGGGCCGCACTCTCCATGCCAGCCTGTCCACCTCCTGATGGGTTACCCGTTTAATGCCCGGGGCAGTACATTAAGTACCACCTGTACCGGGGACATGCATGACACCCCTGCATGTGCCCACCCTACCAAGTGACCCGTGACACCCTCCAACAAACAGGAATTTGAAAGGGAGAATGTTGACCTCTGTCCAGTGAGTTATAATGTTAACCCCCCCCCCAAGCAGGCACTGGAATTAACCCCTTCTCTGCCAGAGGAGCGGGCAACGCATAGCAAAGCAGCCAAGGGGTTTCTCACCCGCCCTCAATTCGATCCTTCATTCTGACCCTGCAGTAATGACGCCTTTTCCAAATAAATACACCTATCCAGAGGCTGAGGTTTGCAGATTGGTATCTCAGGGGGACCGCCTTCTGTTCCTGTTGTGGGGGGGGGGGGGGAATGGGGGGGGGGGGGGGGCGGCTGGGAAGCGCACCTTTATTTATAAGGTCGGACCATTATTAGGAGAAGAATTCCATCAAATGTAAGAACAAGTCTCACATCTGTGCAAACAAAGCTGTCTGTGCGGGAATGCGGATCGCTAAATATTCACTGTAAATCCACATGATGGAAGGACGTGCTGGTGCATATATTAGACATATTGTACTGGGTCTGTGTTTTTTTTTTTTTACATGCGATGTGCGTCTGCTTTTGAGCCGTTGTATGAATGGGTCGCAGTGTTACGGTGTATCGCGTCCAAACAAGTGTCACGCTATGTGGGATGGGGCCTTCGCATCCCTGCTGCAGAGATCTGTGCCTAAACAGCGGCAGGAGCTGTGAGAGCACAGCCATGGAGATGGTACAGCCATGGAGATGGCACAGCGAGATGGTACAGCCATGGAGATGGCACAGCGAGATGGTACAGCCATGGAGATGGCACAGCGAGATGGTACAGCGAGATGGTACAGCCATGGAGATGGCACAGCGAGATGGCTCTCGTATCTGAAGTTTTGCGTCTCTAGAACGGACACCGAGGAATATTTTCAACATGTTTCTTGGGAGTCCATGTATCCAGCAGTTTCTGCCCCTGGTATTCGGTGTCTGTTCCTGCCGGCGGGTTTGGGATGGGTCACGGAGAGCAGTGGGATAAGTTAGTGATGGGTTACACCAGGGAGGGCTCGACTCCTGTCCTCAAGCCCCCCCCCCCCCCCAAACAACAAGTCAGGTTTTCAGGACATCCCTGCTTCAGCACATGTTGCTCAACCAGAGGCTCAGTCTTCGATTGAGCCACCTGCCATATCTTGAAAGCCTGACCTGTTGGGGGCGGGGTGGGCTTGAGGGCTGAGTTGAGCACCCCTGACTTGTGCTGTGCATAATAATAATAATAATTGTGGTTTATTAGTAAAGTGCCAACATATCCCGCAGAGCGGTGCGATGGGGTACAGAGATTTGATCATTACGGAAACTGTTACATACAAACATGATTACATGTATCCATTTTTATTTTTTAAATCTGCAGCAACAATCTCCAGCGCAAACCTCGGCGCAAAGAGATCTGCGTCCGATGTAAACATCGCGTTTCTTACGCTGGCGCAGGTTGTAGAAGAGATGCACAGTGTAATAATGTGTGTTTTAAGTGTGCCTGCTGGTCAGAGGTCTCTCAACCCTTATTGGATATGCTGTGAGCTGCTTCCCTTCGCTGGAGAAGATCTAATCCCCAATCAGTGGAGCAGGCTTTTCTCCAGCGCTGGGAAGTGGCTTTGCAGCATATTGTATAAGAACCAGGTTTGTATAGACGAGGGAGGCGGCCGACTCCAGTCCTCAAGGGCCACCAACAGATCAGGATATCTCTGCTTCAGCACATGTTGCTCAGTCATAATGATTGCTCCACCTGTGCTGAAGCAGGGATATTCTGACAACCTAACCTGTTGGCGGCCCCTATGGAATGGTGTGGGCCGGCTATAGCGTATCCGGTGCATATGTGAAACCTTATATGTGGTTGGTCATCTATCTGGCGAATGGGTCAATGCAAACTGCTGAGCCAGGTGTGAAAGAACAGTCCTGGCAGGGGTGACAGCTTTATAGCTTACGCTTCTGCATAGAAAGTTTTGATAGAGATGTATCTCGCTCTCGCTCTCGCTCTCGCTCTCGCTCTCTCTCGCTCTATATTTAAAAAAAAAAAAATCTTCAATATTTTTTTTTTTGTTTGAATTCTTTTATAATGGTGAATATGAGCAATTTTACTTTTGACTCTTGGGCCCCCTGTTACCAATGAACCTGGTTCATTTCCCGGTCACTTTACCCCCCTGCGCCTCCTACGTGCCGTGCGCCATATTCTGTCATTGTGACGCGACCTTGCGTCTGATTTTCGGAGAAAAGCGCGATATGAAATAAAGTTCTTATTGCTTATACATTTGCCTGTGTTTGGGAAAGCATTGGGAGGGATTAACTAAATGTTGTTTGCAAACTTTGTCTATGATATCTTACTCTCCCAAATATCATGTTTAGTTACTGTCTGTAGCCCCGCCCCTCCCCCTGTGTTTTATTTGGATATAATAGTATTTGTAGTGTATTTCCCCGAGTCAGCATGTGTGCAGAAATTGATATCGTGCAGCTGGGTTTGGGTTTGAGTCGGCAGTGTTTCGTCACTGTGGATCTGCATATATGCCATAATATATATATCTGCTGACCGTTGCCCACTTGCTGACCATCAACCCTGGGAAGGGTTTTCATATGAAGGTGTCCCTCGCTGCCCCCATAATTCTGAAGGCATCGCCCAAATATTTACCCTCCTCCAAATCTAGAAGCTGTAACCATTAGTCCGGTAAGGATATACCATTTTTATACCGACCTTAACCCTCGTTCCCCATTCCGAGCTGTAACCCTTTCCCATAATCCAGAGTAACACCGCCACTGAGCCCTGACGATCCACCAGAGTTAGGTGCCCTCATCTACAAACAAGAGCGAACCCCTTGGGTGGGTGGGGGGGAGGCGGCTCAACCGAAAACTATTCTGTGACTTGATGATGCTGGAGAAGGGCAGATTTATTGGTGGTGGGTGTTCAGTGGGGTATTCCTAGGCTGGGAAATATTTGGTCAGCTGTTGTGAGAACATTCCTCCCCCCCCATGTGTAATTTCTCTTCCCCCCCCCCCCCTGCCACCATCTCCCACGGGGTTTGGGTCACAAGAAGAAAGGTGATTTAAAAAAATAAATAAATAATTTGGGGGAATGGTGCGGGCCCGTTGGGGTTTCTCTCTGGGATTAGCGTGCGAGGTCGCGGGAATAATCTGACGCCTGTTCACGCATCTTTTTGTTGGCTGGTAAAGTTCCAACATGGAGCAGCAATTTCCCAAAGAATGACACCGTCCCGCCGGTCCATTCTACTTAGATTAAAAGGAGATCGATATATATTTAACCCCTTCACTGCCCGAGGGTTGAAATGCCTCATCAAGCGGTTAGATTGTTAGCTCTTTGGGGCAGGGACTCCCGTTGCTATTGTTACTGTCATGTCTGAAGCGCTTCTTCCTATGATGTTTTAGGCCGCGGCCATACTTGGCACGACCGCCGCAAACACATGGCCCCGTACCTCAACGAGGACGGCCGTAGAGCGCACGAGAGCGACGGCGCGGGCGATTTTTTTTCCCCGCGAGTCAAAATAATTTGATTTTGTCGTGCCGCGGTCGGGTCCCGTCAGCAGGTTCAGCCAATGAGGGCGAACCGCTCACCTGATGTCATGGACACGCCTCTCAGTCGCGTCCCCTCCTCCAGATCCCCAGGCCACGGATCGCCACTGCAGTTGGCGCACGCCACGCGCTCCGTCACTCGCACGCGCTTAGTATATCCGAGGGCTTATATTATTCTGTCACGTGTATTACTGCTGTGACGCGCTATGTACATAAATGGCGCTATATAGATAAAGATACACATACAGGTGTGGCAGTGTGATATCAATACATGATGGGGACGCACAGTATTCTGCTGCAAATGTGCTCTGTATTTAGTACATGTCCTGAGCAGGTACAATAACGTTTTGGGGGCGCGGCGTCGGACAAGCCCACCGCTGTGACAGTTTGCGTGTGTAATAAGCTGCTAATGACATGTAAACCTGCTCCTGCTTTCTTGGCAAATCCATAAATAATATTGTTTGATGACCCTGTTGATGGTTCCTTGATGTCTTTAATGATGTTGCAGTTCATTTTCATTGCTATGATGGAGTTGGGAGCGGGGGGAGGCGTCCCCTCGCTTCCCAGCAGTACGGGGGGGGGGGGGGGGGGGGGGCTTCCCCGCAATACGGGGGGTGGGGTCCCCTTGATTCCCTGTTGTAGCAGTGATAAAACCAGCCATTACTCAGCCTTACTCAGTACGGGGAGAACATGATATAATGTTTATTTTTTGCGTGTGGCCCTGATAATATACACAGCACTGTGCATAGACTTTGCAGGCACAGCGAGTCCCCGCCCTGAATGTAATTCTGCTGCCTGAGGCCGAGTGAGAGAAAGGGACTTGCCCAAGTTCACCAGGAGATCTGCACTTTGAAGGCGGTGTTCCTATCACTCTCCTCCAGCCCAAACCGGTAACGCACAGCAAGCAAGTTGGTGCGTCTAACTCCCCCCCCCCCCCTATTTTGAAGGACAGTATTAGGGGGTCCTCGGAGCTGTGCCACACTATTTTTAGATGTGGGGGCGCCTTGGTTCTCTGAGATACCAGTGAAGGTGCCAGCGTTTTGGTCCCCTCTAGGGGAAACAAGATGGCGGTTTAAATTTTCCCCTGTCACGCTATCCAGCGGCTTCCTATTGGCCTAGATCAGGTGTGCTCAACAGGTCCAGGTTTTCAGGATATCCGAGCTTCAGCACAGGTGGCTCAGTCAAAGACCTGAGCCTCTTAAGCCACCTGTGCTGAAGCAGGGACTGATTGAGCCACCTGTGCTGAAGCAGGGATGTCCTGAAAACCTGACCTGTTGGCGGGGCTTGAGGACTGAAGTTGAGACCCCCTGGCCTAGATGACGCGGGGAATTTAAAAGCCAGGAAATAACGTCGGTATCTTTACCGGAGTGGATCTCAAATCCAGAGTCCCCCCCCCTGAGCTCAGAATAACGGGGTCAGCTCCCGGGACCCCCTGATTTCCATCCTCCGAGGGGGGGAGGGGGGATTATGTATGCAGGTTCGCTTTTGGTGTTCTGTTCCCCACCATAAGGTACCCGTGCCCTGCTCTCCCCGTGTGATGTACCCAGATGGTCTGTGTGATATTAGAAGTCTGACTCAGCTAGTTTTTCTTACAAAAACAACAAGCTATATTTCTGGAAGTAAATATTGGATCAGCAGATTGGCTGACTGATTAGTCGGATGAGGTGTGATATTCCGAGTATCACTCTTTTCATCCTTTTTCACATATGTATGAATCCTTTTAGTGAAATACCGCTCACCGTTTCCGCAGCGCCTTACAAAGGTACGTGAAGTAGAAGCAATGGGGGATGAGCGAAAAGTAAACGAGGACCTAGGGCCCTGCCCCGCAGAGCTGACAATCTAAGTGGTATATTGGGAGATTTACACAGGCGTAACAGTGCAGTCAGGGAGGTCGAGTGCCTCGGGAGTCCGTATTGTGGGCCCAGAAAATGTAATAAGATGCTGCAGACCAAGCAATATCCTACATGTTGTGTTTTTTTTTTGTTTTTTTTATTATATATAAATCAGATCACTACTATGAGAAAATACTTGCAGCATTTTTTTTTAAACAACTCTGGCATTTTTAATGTATTCTAATGTAACAAGCATTTTTTGTTTCTATAGCAACCATTTATAAAGATATCCCCTTCCTCTTCTGAAACAGGCTCTGGCACACCCTTTTTGAGCCCTGCCCTCTCTCTAGCAGTGCACCAATTGTATCTAGTGACTGCCTGGTCACACGATCTTCCCCACAGAACTTTGCATCTTTGGTCCTCTTTTGCTGCGCGGAAAGCCATTTAGTGAACCCCCCCCCCCCCCCCCCCCCCGAGCCGAATCTTCGCTGATCGATAGGCAACGTAGCTAATTACTTGTCATTGTGTGGATTGCATTGATGCACATATTACAGGCGAAAAATAAATAAAAAAAACGACAGCTTGGATGGCCACTTGAAGTGGTGATTTTTTAGCTGGGTTTTCAAAGCGGATAGCTCATTATTCTTGGATCCAAATAACATCAGACTGGCTATAGGGCCTGTAACAGGATTATTGCCCAGGACTTCGATCAGATCTTCTAATGCTGCTTGTGGCGACAATGGCAGCGAATGACAGAACCCAGCGCCTGGTTTAATGGCCAAATTGTCCCAGTTGAAGAGGATTATCTGTTGGAAACTTACATATAAATAAAACTAAGCAGCCAATGTGGACCCGACTTACTACAATCTAGGTTCCTACGACTTGGTGCCCGAGCCATTGCCAAACCAATTGCTTCCATAGTCAACTCTATCCTGTCTGCAGGCCATGTCCCTAAGACCTGGAAAACTGCCAGAGTTGTCCCAATCTTCAAAAGGTGGGGACAAAAACACTGTCTCAAACTACAGGCCAATCTCACTTCACCCAATTCTATCCAAAGTCATGGAAAAATGTGTCCACTACCAATTAAGCGATTACTATACCAAGACACATTTCCCTAGCCAATTCCAGTCTGGGTTTCATCCCAAACACTCCACCGTAACTACCCTGCTAAAAGTTTGCAATGAAATCCAGTGTGGAATGGAACGGGGACAACTCACTGGTGCAGTATTCATAGATTTTGCACAGGCTTTTGATACTGTTGATCATGCTATCCTGCTTAACAAACTCCAGAGCTCTGGAATAGGGAAGCATGCATTAAACTGGTTTCAGTCCTACCTATCAGGAAGATCCCAACATGTGTCCATCTCAGGCTCTAAATCCAACCCCCTGGATATCACCTGTGGTGTCCCGCAAGGCTCTGTTCTGGGGCCCCTACTCTTCTCAGTGTTCATTAATGATCTTCCCACAGCTTGTAAGGAAGCCTCAATACACATGTATGCAGATGACACAATCCTGTATGCACACAGCCATAGCCTCTCTGACCTTCAACACATACTTCAGTCTGACTTTTTGAGACTCGAAAACTGGATTTCCCAAAACAAACTGTTTTTAAACACTGACAAGACTGTAACAATGGTATTTGGGACCAAGACTAAATTTGTAAAGCTTCAAGTGACTGAGCTCCAGATCAGAACCAACGCTAACACCACTCTAACCCCTGTCACTAGTTTTAAACACCTGGGCTTATGGTTTGACTCCCATTTAACATTCGGGATGCACATTGATACCCTGACATCCAAAACCTATGCCAAACTAGGGGTACTTTACAGGAACAAATCCTCCCTAAGCCTGCTGATCAGAAAGTGTATTGCACAGCAGATGCTAATGCCAATTATCTATGGAGACATAGTATAGGCTCGGACCTCAAACCCACCTTAGCAAACTTGACACCCTCTACAATTCAATATGCCGTTTTGTTCTCCAATGCAACTACAACACACATCACTGTGAAAGCTCAAAGAACTAGATTGGTCATCACTAGAGTCTAGGCGCAAAGTTCACCTTTCTGTCTTGCCTTCATATACTTTCTGGGCAAGCTACCCAGCTACCTGAACAAGCTCCTCACCCCTACCACATGCAGCACTTATCACCTGAGATCTGACTCTAAAGGAGTGTTCATGTTCCGGCCGTTCCTCCTTCTCCTTCCGTGCACCCCAAAACTGGAACAACCTACCAGAGACTCTCACATCCACCACCAGTTTAAGTTCTTTCAAATCTAAGGCTGTCTCACACTTTAACCTGGTCTGTAACTGTTTCATACGCCCATAATATACATCTTCTCTAACTGTGCATGCAATGTATTGTATATAATGTATACCCTGCTCATTATGTAACTGTATTTGTAACCATGTATTATTTGTCTTAACTCTGTACCTAGGACATACGTGAAAACGAGAGGTAACTCTCAATGTATTACTTCCTGGTAAAATATTTTATAAATAAATATAAGCGGGGTGGGGGGCTGTAATGGAAACCAGGCTCTTGGGCTGAAATTCTGCCTCCTAGTTCATTCCTTTAAAAGGTTTAGCCCAGGGGTGGGGGCAAACTCCAGTTCTCAAGGGCCACCAACAGGTCCGGTATTAGGGCTATCCCTGTTTCAGCACAGGTGGCTCAATCTGTGCTGAAGCAGGGAGATCCCTCATACCATACCTTGACGACCGGAGTTGGCCACCCCTGGTTTAACCTGTTACATGCCCTCTTGATCCCGTACCTGCCGCTCCACTGGATGAGTTTACACAGCACTGACCTGTACAGGTGTTTTCTCCGAGCATATGAAGGGGTGTGTTTATACGGCCAGCGTATATCCCCCCAGGAGAGAGCCGCAGGGCTAACCAGTTATCTGTCTGTGCTCCGAAGATCATTACTTATTGAGGAACGTCGCAGAACCGGCGTCTTTTAACCCTTTCCTTCCTCCTTTTGTCTGCCCTCCTCTGCTGACACACACACACATTTGTAAATCCTGGGTTGATTTTAGGTACGCCCGTTCTCATCTACCCAGATCTGTTCGCCTCCTTCACGAAAAGCAGCGTCTATTACTTAAAGCGGCGTGCCAGCGGGTCTCTGGCGCTGAACCCGCATTAGTTCGTTGTGGCTCGGTGGTCCCACCGCTGCCCGAGATACGCCGGGTGTCACGCGGGCCAATAGGATCAGTCGCGGCTTCCTATTGGCTCCCGTGCCGCGGGAGATTGGAGCCTCCATATTGTTTCCCCAGCTAGGCATGCTACCGACGGCACCTCCTCCGGGGAGTATCTCGGGGTCCCCAGATGTGAAATTACCGGGGTTCAGCGCCAGAGACCCCCTGCTTCCCACCTATAAGAAAAACCAATACCCCAGGCAGAACGTCTCCTTGTAATGTTTGCTGCATACACGAGGCCGGGGGACATCGACATTTATTAAAGTCTTTTCACTGCAAAACTACTATAGTATGTAAAGAGAAGGAATCCACAGGAATGTATGTTTTTCACTTGATGAATCCTGTGCTGTTTTTTTGCCGCCGGGGGCCGTTGGTAAACATTCTTCCCTGGGGTTTGTTAGGGTCGCTGCTCTGTAATCTCCGGCTAGTGATTTAACCCTTTCTTTGCGTCAGACAGGACTGGCAGAAGCTGGTAACGCGAGCTCTTGACCCCCCCAGCACACGCAGGGTGACTGGGGCAGAGCTGCCGGTTTGGGTGCGCCGTCGCCCCGCGCCATACTTCGGTATCTTCACAAAACGGCGCTTGAAGCTTTTTTTTTTTTTTTAAATGAAATCCAACAGTTTGGGTGTGAGATGTGGGGAAGTTCAGGTTCAGCTTGTTAAATCGTTTAAAGGAGTGTCAGCATAGCCGGACAAAATAAAACCCCCTAAACCTCTCAGGCTAAGTGGGTTTTATCCGAAATAAATGGGTCTCCTGTAACATTTTCCTGATGTCCCGGGGACGTCACGGGTAAAAGCCCATTTTCTACGGGATGGTCGGGACGGCCGAGTGACGCGATCACATGACATGGAAATGCAGGGGTGCGGTGGCTTCAGCCCACGGCACTGTAAAGGTTAAAGGAGAAGGTTGTCCTACTCTAGGTTTTTTTTGTTTACTCCCTATTTTCCTCTGAGCCAAACGGCGCTGTTTGTAGCTCCGGGGAACCTCCGCCTCCTGAGATACTTACCGGTGAAGTTGTTGGGTTTGAATCTCCCTCGGGGGGAAACAAAATGGCTACCAAATCTCAGGCCAATAGGTAGCTGCAACATCATCGATGGCGGCTTCCTATCGGATGACCATTTAAATCCCTTTTAAAAAAACGACGAAGTAATACCAGTAACATCACCAGGGTCCCCGGATCTGGAAATAGTGTGATTCCGCTCTGGAGGGGCCCCCAGTACCCATCTTATATAAAAAAAATGTAAAAAAAAAATGGAGGTTAGGTTGGATTTCTCCTTTTTAAAGCCCGGTCTTTCTTATTTCTATCTTGTGAAAAAAGAATGTGTTTCGCTCCTTCGCCTCGAACCCTGCACTCCAACCCAGTCTGCTTTTTCTATTGATCTGTTTATCTTAACGATGCCGTCATATTTAGTCTTGGACTGTAAAAACCCGCCAGCGCTTTCGTGTGCGGTGGAAATGTTTACCGTTTACTTTTTTTAAATCCCTTGTTCTCGTCTGATTTGTGCTTTGAAAGCTGCATTTAACCAATAAAATATGCCACGGCCTTCACTTGTCCTGTGATGGGGCTTCCTCTCTAACGCTCTACACCAGGGGTGGTCAACTGCAGTCCTCAAGGGCCACCAGTAGGTCAGGTTTTCAGGATATCCCTGCTTCAGCACAGGTGGCTCAGTCGAAGTGCTGAAGCTGAGATGGAAACACCTGTGCTGAAAGCTGGGACTGATTGAGCCACCTGTGCTGAAGCGGGGATATCCTAAAAGCCTGACCTGTTTGTGGCCCTTGAGAACTGGAGATACCTCACTAACATAGCAGTGGTGGCCATCAGCTGAAAACTTAAATTTGCTTCTTTCCACCTAGATAGGGGGGCTCAACTCCACTCCTCGAGGGCCGCCAACAGGTCAGGTTTTCAGGATATCTCGGCTTCAGCACAGGTGGCTCAGTCAGTGCCAGCTTCAGCACAGGTAGCTCAATCAGTCCCAGCTTTAGTGCAGGTGGCTCAATCAGTGGCTCAGTCATTCTGACTGAGCCACCTGTGCTGAAGCAGGGATATCCTTAAAACCTGACCTGTTGGCTGTCATTGAGGACTGGAGTTGGCCACCCCTCCTCTCGGTGCTTTAAGAAGGGTTTCATAGAACTACTGATATCAAACAATGTTTGCAAAGTCTCTTAAATATTATGATTTGTTTTTTTTATTCCTTAGAATTTGCTAATGGGTGAGCGAGGCCGCATCACGTCCACATTGTAATCACTGCAACATTATCTCCGTTACGTATTTACCAAATAACTGCATACGATGTATATACTATATGGAATTTGGGCTTTTGCTGTCTTTATCCTATCCGAGACGATCCAAATCTTCCACACCAGGACTTCACTGTATCTTAAAACCAGGACTGTGCATTTTCAGCCGGCGAAGCTCTATCTGTTTGAGTTTGGTAAAATGATGCCCAATATTGGGCGTCAGAATATGATGGCTATTTCTGTTTTTAAATCTTCGCTGCCACAGCCAGCAGTTACACTGCAAATACATGTCGCAGAAGGCCTCTCTGAAATCAACGCAGTATGGCGTACCTCTCATGCACGCTACAGCCTCTTTTAAAATGGCTGCCTTTTCCGCCTGCATAAGTAACCTGAACAAGACCCTACGCGTGTCACCGCCGTGCTCCCAGAGACCCTGGCAACGCATTTCTCTGCCCCTGGCGTTACCTGCCGGCTTTGTGACTCAGAATATTTGTTTTATTTGAGTGAGAATTGAGGAGGACCTGGCCTATTTTTAGGCGGGTCGATGTGATGAAAGATGAGATTGGGAGCGGGGGATACTTTCAGTGCGAAGTTGAAGTAGCCGCAGGGGGGGGGGGTCTCTCTCTCTCTCTCTCGCTCTCTCCCTAGGAGGGGAATCTTGGTATTTGGGAGAGGTCATTCTAGTCTCACATCCCAATCGCTCAGCTTCTCAGCTGCCAAGTCTTCTTATCTGCACAAGGATGAAATACGCTGACGGACATGTTGTAACTTTCACCTCCGAGTCCCTGCGAATGGCTTTGACAGTCGCACATCCTTCCCATTCCACCGCAGCTGCAATATCTCACATTACGGATTCTGAAATCACACACGTCTCTTTTTCACCCCCCTCCCCCCAACACACTCTTTTTTTTGGTGCATGTCAATATGAATAAAGACTGATTTTTGACTTATCATTTTTGACGAGGATGCAGAGACATGAAAGGCGCACTCTTCTAGCTCAGGGGTGGCCGGCTCTACTCCACATGGGACACCAACTGTTCAGGTTTTAAGGCTATCCCTGCTTCAGCACGGGACTGAGCCACCTGTGCGGAAGCAGGGACATCCTTAAAACCTGACCGGTTGGTGACACTTGAGGGACTAGAGTCGGCCGCCCCTAAATGCATCGTCTAAATAATAGCCGCCTGTGTCCAGCAAATGACCCCAAATCTATTTAAAACAAATACTAAATAAAATAGTTGTAAGGCATTGACACAGTCAGGCAGATGTTCTGCTATTGCATCTCCCAGAATCCTCCTGGTCTCATTCTCTCTCTCTGTTTATTGACTTCTCCCGTCCCAAGTGAGGGCAGTGACCTCGCCATGCTGCATTGAAAGCTTCATCTGATTCTGCCTGCCATTTTGTTCTATCCCGTACAGCAGGGAATTGCAGAGGGCAATTCTCCCATTTTGAATTACCTACTGAACGTTTCCTAGGAGGGGGCTGCAGGAATGCAGCGGGTTGAACTGTCAGAAGATGGGGGGGGGGGGGAGGGAAGTCTGTAATTTCTTTTTTAATGGCTTGTTCCTACTAATGTCCAAAATAATTGTACTAAAAGGAGATGCTGTCATGGTAGCGCCTTGCTGCTGTCCCCGTGTATCAATTTTGCTGCACTGTAGGAGTGACGAGACTCGAAGGGGCTCGTGTCGGATCCAAATGTAAAAGAAACCAACGTTAACATGTCACTATTTATGGGAAAATGCAAAATAAATGTGGAGGGGTTACGTGGCTGAGTGCTTTCTCTTGCCAGTTACTCAGGTGTTGCTAAGTGTGTGGCTGCACCTTTAAGTGAAGGTAAAACCAGGACATGCGTAATTCAGAGAACACGGAAAAGAAAACCTAGCAACAGCAGACACGCGGGGGGAGGTGTGAAGATGAACTCGCTGCTGGTTACCTGCTTCATCTGTGACTTACTACCTGTCTCTCTCACTGTGTGTGTGTGTGTCTCTCTGTCCCTCTCTCTCCCCCTCTGTGTGTCTCTCTCTCTCTCTGTGTGTGTCTCTCTCTCTGTGTGTCTCTCTCTGTGTGTGTGTCTCTCTCTCTCTCTCTCTGTGTCTCTCTCTCTGTGTGTGTGTGTGTGTCTCTCTCTCTCTCTCTGTGTGTGTCTCTCTCTCTCTGTGTGTGTCTCTCGCTCTCTCTGTGTCTCTCGCTCTCTCTGTGTCTCTCGCTCTCTCTGTGTCTCTCGCTCTCTCTGTGTCTCTCGCTCTCTGTGTGTCTCTCGCTCTCTGTGTGTCTCTCGCTCTCTGTGTGTCTCTCGCTCTCTGTGTGTCCCCCTCTGTCCCCCTGTGTCTCTCTCTCTCCACCTCTCTCCACAACCTACACAGTGCAGGAGCTGCTCGCCCCCTGTGGATTCCTGGAGTCAGACGGGGGGCTCAGGCCCTTATAACTCTATTCCTGAGAACGCCAAACTTAACGCGGCCGTTCCTACAATCCTCCAACGCTAGGAAGGGGAAATGCCCAAATATTTTCAGCGCTCTAGTATAATTCGTCTATGAAGATCATTTGTTAATCGCATGTATTTTGTAGCCCTTCCCTTTTTCTGCACCCCTCCCCATTTAATGTGTATCCTTTTCGCTCTATGAAAAATTCAAATAAATAGTTAAAAAAAAAAAAGGCAAAAGTTTGACACAGCCCCAGTCACTGTGTGTGAGGAGAGGCTGTGTCTCCCCAGTCACTGTGTGTGAGGAGAGACTGTGTCTCCCCAGTCACTGTGTGTGAGGAGAGACTGTGTCCCCCCAGTCACTGTGTGTGAGGAGAGACTGTGTCTCCCCATATTTACTAAGCAGCCTTCTCCTCGCCTCCTATTCAAGTCAATAAGGTGTAAGACAGGGGTGCTCAACTCCAGTCCTCAAGACCCCCCCAACAGTTCAGGTTTTCAGACTAAACCCTGCTTCAGCACAGGTGGCTCAGTCTTACACCCCTGGTGTAAGGTGTCTTCCGGCACTGGAAGATGTGTTATGGCTGCTTGGTAGACATGGGCCTAGCTCCCTTGGTTATTCCCAGCTGGCCTCATCTTTTCGTGGGATTATTCGTGGTAGCAGCCGCACCCCTGCTCTGCATGCGCAGCACAGAATGCACCGCAACGCGGCGACTGAGAAAGCAACCTTCCGCCCCAGCACTGGCTGCACGTTGGTTAATGCCACATTAGCAGGAGGCACCTAGTTGCGTGTCGCCGTGATGTGTGCGCACAATGGGACATACACAGCCATGTATATCCGGCCTCCATGTCCTCACAATGCTTATGTTTGAATTGGAGCAGCCGGCTCTGTGCATGCAGCAGCCTGTCACCCTGCCAGCTCTGTAAATAAGTTATAAACCGCTGCTGGAATAGCGGAAGGTACCTTGCTTTTTGTTTTGCCCAGAGGCATGCAACACCTGTCCCTTGATGCTTCTCCGGGCTCTGCACCTCCCTTTTTGCAAAGCTTTGACACCGGACCCCCAGCTCTCTGCTGAGGAAGTCTGAGGCCATACGGAAGCTTGTTGGAAGGTAATACACTGCTGGGCGGGCGGCCCCATCTGCAGTTTACTTTGTTATCCAAGAGGAGGAAACCAGCTGTAAAGCTGTGTGACACAGGGACAGATCCATCTTGTACGTCTTAACCCCTTGGTTGCCAAACGAGCCGGCCATGCATTGATTCACATGAAGGATAATCCGTTGCTTTTGCAGTGCGTTGCGGGGGATGGTAAAAGGTCCCACATAACATGATTTTATTATTTAGTTGGGAAGACCCACAGAAGGATTTGTGCGTGTTCAGCACTCTGATTACATCGAGGTTTTCAGAGATTGTAGGTTATCACTGTGGAAATGTATTAATTGTGTATATAGGATTGCCAGTAACCTGTGCGTAGCATATAAAATAACAGCCGTCACTGTGAATCCCAACACCAGTCTCACAAAACAATATTTATATTTAAACCTTTTTTTTTTTTTTTTTTTTTCCCTTTTTGTAGCTTCGAATTTTTTTATATATATATATACATATATACAGTGTTCGACAAACCTATACATTTGCACGCCCCGGGCGAGTGAATTTAACATCGTGGCGAGCTCCTATTGGCCCAGGCATCACACGTTTGGTACTAGGTGGCGAGTAGATTTTTTTGTTGGGCGACTAGATTTTTTGGTGATTTGTCGACCACTGTGTGTGTGTGTGTATGTGTATATATATATATATATATGGCAGTGGCGGCGGTGAGAGCAGGCAGTGGCGGCGGTGAGAGCAGGCTGGGACCAGTATATGGGACGCACAAAAAACAGCAACCCTCCATGGAAAAGAAGCCCCTGAACATTATATCAGCACCTATCACAGACGCAGAGGCGCCCCATAACGCACCCCTATTCCTAACCGCTACACAATGTTAGTATTTGCCCACTTTTTATACATATATAGGCAACACTGGATTGCATTCTGTCATGTCAATAAAGAGGATTTGATGAGATACAAAGAGGGACAGTGAGACAGAGACAGACAAAGAGAGACATATATATATAGAGAGAGACAGACAGAGAGAAAGAGACAGACATAAAGAGAGAGACAGACTGCAAGAGAGACAGAGAAAGAAAGAGACAGACAGAGATCGAGACAGACAGAGACCGAGAGACAGACAGAGACCGGAAAATAGACACACAGAGAGAGAGAGAGAGAGAGAGAGAGATGGAGAGTGAGAGGGGGAAAGAGGGAGAGAAACAGCAATGAGGGAGAGACATCATGGAAGAGACAGAAAGAAAGGTAGACAGGGAAAGAGAGGGAGAGAAACAGACAGAGAAATGAGAGAGACAGACACACAAAGAGAGAAATGAGAGAGACAGACACACAAAGAGAGAAATGAGAGAGGGAGAGAATATTGGGGGAAGGGATCCAAAATTATAAACACTGAAAAGCAGAAGAGAAAAACAGAGCATGAATAATAGGGAAAAACAGAAGGAAAAAGGAACGTGTAAATAGGCAGCGGAAGAAAGATATAAGGGAGATAAAGGGAACAAGTGAAATAAAGATTTGGATGGAACGAAGAGATAATACTTCCAGACCGTGCCGTTTCCCTCTCTCCTGACATAGGGCTTATTTTATAGAGCGCGCACACCCTCAATCCCGTTTTATTCTCATTACAAGAACCCATCTGACCCTCTCCCAAAATATACACCCTACTCCTGGGCAGCAGCGATGAGGACGGCTCCGAACTGCGCCGTGTGAAGCCCCAGAGCTGACAGCGACGAGCAGAGGAAGTATAAAATAACATTCAGATCCCATAAATATCAGCGTGAGCGGCAGAGATACGAGCCGCCGCGCGCTCACTGCCGTCACCCTGCCAGCTTCCCTCAAGGACGCACATAACTTATTTTACAATCATTTAGCTTCAGCTCAACTGGAAAATGTGGCAACTTATCTCAGCTGACAGGATGCCACGTACAGTCCCGGCAAAACCGGAGGGGACCACCGTCCAGCTCAGGCCAAACGCGAGACCGCGTCCTGTGATAGAAAGGCCCGAGGGCCACATCCTATGCCAGCAAAACCTGGAGAGCCGCTTTCCAGGCGTGGCCAAAACGTGAGACTGCATTTTATGTGGAAATCGTGAAGGTCACATTCTGTGCCGGCAAAGAATCCGATCAGAACCTCAGGTCTGAGGGTTCAAACCATGTGTGCATACATACATATACCTATATATACATACCTATATATATATATATACCTATACCCACACACACACACACACATATATATATATATATACATGCAGATGAGCATACAGTTATATTTGCATATATATATATACACATCCACACACACACACACACATATATATATATACACATCCACACACACACACACACATATATATATATACACACACACACACACACACGCACGCACGCACGCACGTACAACTCGTCTCCTAATGCCGTTTTGTCTCTCGTCTCTGTATTTTATTAACCCCCTCGCTGCTAGATAAGCCAGCAACGCATTGTGTGAGGTACAGAAGGAACGCTGCATACCTGTGCAAAGTAATGCGTTAGTGGGACCTGCGGCAGCCACGGGGATTAAACCTATGAGTAACGACAACAAAGGTACTCAGGGAAGTATGTCAGTATTTGCAACGCAGTGACCGGGGCTGAGGGTGCAGCTCCTCTCCAGATAACATTCGGCTCTGTAAAAGGTCTTCTTCCCCCCTCTTCACCCTGATCACGTATCCACTCTGAGATCCTCCCATAGCCAATAAAATGTTCAATCCGAAAAAAATCAACACCCCCCACCCCTACTCCCCTACATCCAACACTTTAATACCTCAGAAGTCACACAATGCGCCTCTGATCAAACATTGCATCCTATGGAACGGTACTCTGACCCTTTCATACACACAGGCAGGTGTGAGGTCACAACCGCGAGACTCACAGATCTACAAGCAATCTTTTCAGAACCAAGGCTGAATGTGTCACACGTCTCCTTGTGTGCTGTATACAGCGAGTGTATTCCTGGTCTCACACGGAGCGCAGAAATAACACACGTTTAACCACGGCGACACAGACCATTTATAAGAAGAAAAAAACAAGTCAGAAGTAAAAAGAAAAAAAAAAAATCACTATTATTTTGACATTTCATAAAGGAACGGCAGCCCTTAAATACATCAGGAGAAGCCATCGGGATACCACACTGTGAGGTCATTGTTACAGCACTGCATGAGGTCATCAGCGAGGGCGGGGCCTAGAGCACCGCAGGTGAGTGTGAGGGAAGCCAGCAGGGTGAGATACCTGTACATGGCATGCTGGGAGGCTGGCGAATGCCCTGCGAACTAGGGCAGTGCCGAGGCCGGCAACCGGGCAAACTCCTTTAACCCTTTCAGCAGCAATTTGTATTAACCCTTCATTGTCAGAGAGGGCTGAAACGCATTGCTTGGCATACAGATATACCACGCGCGGCGCGCTCTTCTGGCTGTAAAAGTAGCCCCGTAGCTAAGGGTTCTCAACTCCAGACACCACCCCCCCACCACAGCAGGTCAGGTTTTCAGGATATCCCTGCTTCAGCACAGGTGGCTCAATCAGTCCCTGCTTCAAGCACAGTTGGCTCAATCAATCCTTACTTCAGCACAGGTGCCTCAATCAGTGGCTCAGTTTGAGCCTCTGATTGAGCCACCTGTGCTGAAGCAGGGATATCCTGAAAACCTGACCAGCTGGGAGGGGTCTTGAGGACTGGAGTTGAGCCCCCTGCCACAGCTTATTCTTCCAGCCTCTTCTAAACACAATCTCATGCATTCCCCAGTGATGACTACCTTTCCCTTTCATTCAGGAGCACGCCAAAGCTACCTGCGCGCGGGGCTACCCGACCACTTTAAAAATGGCGGCTGCCTCTTCCCGCAGCAGGTAAAGCGCTTATGCAAAAGAATAATAATAATAAAAAAAAAAAACGTAATAGAACGTTATGATTCTATCCGCACTTCCCATCCTCCGCGTTCTCTCCCCGGCCAGCAACCCCTCGCGGCGTCAGGGAAGCCCCCTCCCCCCCCCCCAACTCGCTACGCACTGCCGGAGCGCTCTGGCAGCGCAAAGGTTTTAACGACAAAACAAGAATCATCTTTTCTGCCAGTCGCGGAGCGGACGGCTTCACTGCTCCACTGACAAATCGCACAAGACAGCTAATTTTAAAAGCCAGGTAGCGGAATGCCACACTCTGCAGAAAGCAGGCGAGGAAATTCATATCACAACGTCCGACGTCTGTCTCGTCCTCTCCCCCCCCCCCCTGCCCGCTCTCACTCTGACAGTCTTCTCTCTCTCTCTCTCTCCCCCCTTTTTGCCAGCACCTCCTGTTTGGTGGCCCTACAGATAAAGTCATTTATCTAATTAGGAAAACGTTCGGAGCGGATTTCAAAGGAGGGAGCCACGGGGCACGCACGAGCTGCTTAAAAAAGAGAGAAAAAATAAGATTTCTTTTCTGCTGTACCCCCCACGCACGCCTTTAATTGAATGCAGGGGAAAGGGGGGGGGGGGACGGGGGGTGAGGGCATAGAAATGAAATAAGAGCCCAATGTGTGTTATTTTGTCTTGGACAAAAAAGGCACCGGACAATAAGCAGGCATATTCACCAGGCAAAGCGCATTTAAATCCCAGACACAGATGAAATAAAAATAAAAAAAAAAAAAAATAGAGAGAGGGGAAAAGAAATAATAAAAAAAAATATATAAAAAAAAAAGATAGAACTTCTCTCCCCGGCCCTGCTGATATCACACGCGCATTAGCGCCGCGCTTTTAAAATTCAGAACCTTTTAATGAAAGGAACAGAGAAAGTTTCAATTAAAAGGATTGTACATGTTTGAAGTATAAATGACGAAAAAAAAATAGGAAGAAAATTTTTTTTTACTTAAAAGTGCGGAACTGGGAGCGTTGATCTGGTAGAAAAGGGGACGCCAGCGAGATTGAATTTGCCGTCTGGGGAAGAGGGGGTTGGAGAGGGGGAGTAGGGGGGAGGGACAGTTTCGAAAAAAAAGTTTTATCACAAAGGAATATCAGGAGCATTTATCATTTTCCTCGCGTTGCCAAGTCTCGGATTATTCCTCGTTTCCGTTTTTGTCATATTCTTGATGAGTTTTTACGCTGTTGAAGTTAACCCCTGAACGGCTGCGCAACGTGCTGCAGGGAAAACAAAAAACAAACCCCCCCTTTCCCCCCCCCCCCCCCCGCTGGCAGCAAAGAAGTTAATCGAACGGTGGAATGCGATGGGACCCGGGACAGCCGGTGACGACGCGTGTCGCCGACATCAAACACGGGCGGATACACCTGCGCCGGGCCCCCGCCACACGCCGCTTTGTCACTGCGCGTTGTCCTGCAGCAGACTCTGCTATTTCAGATCTTTTCCCACACCACGTGGTCCCTGCAGATTCCGTCAGCCCCCTCTGCTATTCCTGCACCTACCCTGTCTCACTCTGCACCACCAGGGTGCTCGCAGGTCAGGGGGAGGACTGAGCACCGCAAAGAGTTAAAGCAAAGTGCGGGCAGCGGGCACGGCACTGCGTGTGGGGGTCTAGGCCTCTCTGTGCTGAAGAGCTTACAATCTAATATAGAAGATATCCAAAGACTCAGGGTGACTTGCTCAAGGTCACACATGCTGTTCTCAACAGGCTCGCCTCACTACAAAAAGACCACAGGACTATACCCCCCCACCTCATCAAGGGACGGCAAGCCCCCACCCCCCAACCCCCCCCCCATTCCTCACCGATCCCAAACCCCCACATGCTCACGGCTGCAGCACTAACAGGGGCTGGGAAAGAACAAGGCTACTTTTTCCCTTTCAGCTAGATGAATAAAAACACACACAGCCGTCATCTGCTGCTCTACGAGGGCAGTATTGTTCCTCAGTCACAATGCTCACAAATACCATCTCTCACAGGAGACATCTTCAAAACCGTCCCCCCCCCACCCCCCCAACACACGGGCATCTTTTTTTGGCTCCATGTTATTATTTCTTCTGAAAGACCTCTCTCTTCTCTCCCGTCTCCTCTCCCTCCCCCCCCCCCCCCCCCCCCAATATTTCCTGAGTCTCAGGAGCACGCGGGAGAAATCTTTCCCTTTCTTCTGCTTTCTCTCTTGGAAGGCAGCGCTTACAGCCTCGTTCCCCCCGACTGTCACATCAATGGGGTTACGGCCGGCGACGCGCGTTCCCTTACCTCCGCTGCCCGCAGCACCTGAGAAACCCCAGGCACAGACCCGAGCTCGCGATCCGCACGACTTGGACAAATTGCCGCGGAAAGTTGCTCCCTGCAGATTAACCCCATCGCTGCTGGAAAGGCGCAAGAGGGGAGACGTGCAGAGAGAGGGGATTGTATGGACAGGTGTAGCGAGGATCAATGGGGAAGGTTTGTGGTTCACAAACTCACCAGACATTGCAACATAATAAACTGGTTTCTTTGCAAGTTGCAAATAAAACAGTTTGTTAGCGTATTGCCTCGATTCTAAGGCGCAACCTTTTTTCACATTTTAACGTGTCTGAAATCGGGGTGCGTCTTAGAATCGACGTCTTTGGAGAAAATAAAAAGGGGGCTGCCAGGGGGCGCTGTTGGAGTACGGGCCGGGCGGGACGCTGCAGACGCCGCAGCGGGGAGGTCTGCTGGGTTACCCGCAGTTGGTGGAGGTAGGAGGTGGTGCTGGTGGGAGGAAGAAGAGGGGAAGGTGGAGCTGGGCACGCACGGGAACTTGTTCCTGTACCAATATGGCCGCTAATGCGAGTCAACGTGAGGATCAAAAGGGTCTCCTACGTGGCAGAATGACGTTCCACCGCCAGTAGTGCTGAGCAGGAGGTTGCCGGTGTCCTCTGAAAATGATTACATCAATGGTGCGTCTTACAATCGATGGCGCCTTGCATTCGAGGATATACGGTATGTTAAAATGTCTTGGGTGAAACTTTATTAGAATAGAGCCACAACCGAACATATCCAGGTATAACTAGGTGGCAGAAGTGGGATCCCGGCCACTCCTCCAGTGCCTGCACTTCACGAAGAAAAAATACAACCAGTGTAATTATGTCAACGGAGTGCGGGCGGATCCAGACTCACACGGGCCAGGAGACATTAGCAGCTTCCTTATAAGAAGCGACTCAACGGCAACAATTTATCACTCGGCAAACAATCAACATTATAAGGCCGTCATTCCCAGCATTAATAGCCTCACATGAACAAATAGCACGATTAGCTTTCAATGAACAAGTCTTCGAGCTCGACAGCTCTCTGGGAAGTCCAGAAAGGTCTTCTAATGCTCGCCCAGCCCAGGCTTTGGCTCTCATTCATATGCATAGGATAGATAAAGTGTAGCACCCTTTTGTGGACCAAGTGCCTTCCAGCACCTATTTGAGACAGGATACTGGGTGTCATTGACCATTTGATCTGACCCGGTACTAGAAGTTCTCATGCTAATTTTATTTAAGCTAAGACATGGAAGCAGGGGTGACCAACACTAGTGCTCAAGAATGCCCAACAGGTCAGGTTTTCAACATATCCCTGCTTCAGCACAGGTGGCTCAAATCAGTCCCAGCTTCAGCACAGGTGGCTGAATCAGTGGCTCAGTCCTCGACTGAGCCACAGATTGAGCCACCTGTGCTGAAGCAGAGATATCCTGAAAACCTGACCTGGCCCGTGAGGACTGGAGTTGGCCACCACTGCATTAAAGGATCAGCTGCACCCAAAGTGATCTAATGGCAGCGATATTATAAACTGCAATATTTTGAGGTATTCTTTTCCAACCCTGAAAGACCTGTCTACGTAGCTACAGTTACATAGTTACATCGCTACATAGTTACATAGTAGTAGTGGGAGAATTCGGATGGCATTTATGTTAACCGTATGTGGTAAAAACAGCAAATGGACATTCTGGGTCCCGCATCAGCAGAAGCCAAAATGTAGTGTGGCACATTATGTTAACCCGTAGGAAGAAGGAGTCTGGCCCGGCTCTTACCGCTGCTGATGGCCGAGTTGGCGATGACGGCGCCCTCGCTCCACTGGTCAGCGCTGGAAACAGAGTAGGACCGCTGGTGCATCCCGTCCATGCGGCTGAAGGAGCCCAGGCTGATCCCGCTCGGGCCGCTGGCCATCTGTGTGACCGATGTGCTGCTGGTCACGTTCCCTGGGGTGGCGAGGACAAGAGGGGAGAGGTTACATCGTCCATCTGCCACTGACCTGGGACCCGTCTCTGCCCCCTGCACTATCAGGCAGAGTATAACCTACAGCCACCTCCTCTGGCACACGGTCACTGCGCCTACAGAATATCATACTCGATACACATGGAGCCGTCTCAGCCGTCCAGCAACATCACCATTGGATCCTGTGGAAACGCTGCAGTGTGCCTGGGTAAGTTAAGGTATCTGGGGGTGAAATTACTCCGGCTACATCTGTACCTTGTATCAAAGTCACGGTACCCAAGTATCTAACATATTGGTGGGCCGCAGGTGGCCCTGGGGGGCTTTGCCTTCCGCCACCAGCCTCAGGGGTGGTCCCCCGGGATAGGGAGGGCGCTGATGTTGCCGTCACAGTCCGAGCTTCTCCCCGCTCCCTCTTGTCAGCGGGTTTAGGACAGGGCACTCATGAGTAGTGTCTCACTCGGCTCATTATTAGTTTGGAGGGTAAGAGGAGGAGCAGGACAGTTATAATGAGTGCACCCCCATTAAGCAGTTGACCGAAGGGTGCATAGAGCAGCTCCAACCTGCGGCTGCAAAGTTTCGGCTCCCTGTGTACCTGGATGAGAGAGGCGCAGCCTTCCCCTGTCACTCTCTCTCCTCCTCGTCACCCACTCCCTCCCTGCATGCTACCCACTCCCCACTATGTCACTCTCTCTCCTCCTCGTCACCCACTCCCTCCCCGCATCCTAACCACTCCCCACCATGTCACTCTCTCTCCTCCTCGTCATCCACTCCCCTCCCCGCATGCTACCCACTCCCCACCATGTCACTCTCTCTCCTCCTTGTCACCCACTCCCTCCCCGCATGCTACCCACTCCCCACCATGTCACTCTCTCTCCTCCTCGTCACCCACTCCCTCCCCGCATGCTACCCACTCCCCACCACGTCACTCTCTCTTACATGTTACCCACTCCCCACCACGTCACTCTCTCTTACATGTTATCCACTCCCCACCACGTCACTCTCTCTTACATGTTACCCACTCCCCACCACGTCACTCTCTCCTTAACATGTACCCACTCCCCCACCACCCAGACTTCACTCTCGTCTCTCGTACATTTACCCCTCCCCAACACGCACTCTCTCTTACATGTTACCCACTCCCCACCACGTCACTCTCTCTTTCATGTTACCCACTCCCCACCACGTCACTCTCTCCCCCCACCATGTCACTCTCCTCCATATTACCCACACCCTGTCCCTCTCTCTTTCGTTGTTACCCCACCAACACTCTCTCCTCCATTGTTACCCCACCAACACTCTCTCCTCCGTTGTTACCCCACCAACACTCTCTCCTCCGTTGTTACCCCTCACCCCCTTCCCGGGTCACTCTCTCCTCCATGTTACCCACTCCCCAGCACTCTCCCCCACCCTCTTTCCCCATCTTACCCACTCCAAAATTAAATGGTTGATTGAATAGCTCCTGGATTTGATCCCAGCCTGGTGTGCAACTCTTGCCGACCAAACAGTTGGCAACCTGATATCGTGCCCTGGTATCACGGACCTAACACTTCTATCGGACCCCAGACCTAATTATCTCTGGGAACGTGCACAGCTAAATAAGCTCCAAGTATGAATAATCTATACGCACTTCTGCCTGTCTAACTCCTACTGTATCCAGCAGTCTAACTAGTTTCCCTATCAGACCAGTTACGTTTCTCACTATAGTTGTATCTAAAGGCTTCATTATTTCACTCATTTTTAATATAAAACTAGAATATCTAAGTATATAAATAGGACAGCTACGTAAATAACTAGAATATTGAGCTATGTTGTATCCAACTTTTTCATCTAATTACATATTTTATTTACCAGGGGCCGCAATTATAGGTTTATCCATCTATCGATTTGAAGCTCGGGTTGGTCAAACATAAGCGCTATTATCACCAGCACAAGAGGGCAATGAAAAAAAGCGTGAGCGAGAGGGAGAGAGAGGATGAGCGAGAGAGGGGGAGGGAGAAAGAGTGAGTGAGAGAGAGAGAGAGAGAGAGAGAGACAGAGACAGTGAGCAAGAGGGAGAGACAGGGAGCGAGAGGGAGAGAGAGAGAGAAAGAGTGAGCGAGGGGGGGGGGAGAGAAAGAGTGGCACTATGGGAGAGAGAGTTAGGCGGAAGGGAGAGAGAAAGAGTGAGCGCGATGAGGAGAGAAGAGTGTGCGAGAGGGGAAGACTAGACGAAGAGTGGAGTGAAAGGGGGGGAGAGTAGTGAGTTAGAGGGTTGGGAGAGAGTGAGTGAGAGGGGGGGAGAGAGTGATCGGAGAGAAAGAGTGAGCGAGAAGGGGAAGAGAAAGAGTGAGTGAGCGGAGGAGAGAAAGAGTGTGCGAGAGGGGAGATAAGAAAGAGTGAGTGAGCCCGGGGGATGCAGCTTTCGTGCGCGGGGGGGGCGCGCCGTTCGTGCCGAGCGAAACGCGTAGAGCGCGACAGGCAGGGGAGCGACGAAGCGTGCGCGCGCCGGCCGGGTACCTCGTCGCCCGCGTTCCTCGCGCCATTCCTTTTCGCTCTCCCGCGTTGCTCTCGCCTTCTCTTTGCTCTCTCACCTCTTCATCTCACTCCCTTGGGAGGGAGAGCGAGCGAGCGAAAAGGAAGGGGAGAGAGAAAGAGTGAGCGAGAGGAGGAGAGAACCGACTTGTTGCGGGGGACGCCTCGAGAAAGCGTGCAGTGGACGCGGGGGGGAAGGTGAGTGACAGAGGGGGGGAGGGAGAGAGTGAGCGAGAGAGAAAGAGGTCAGCGAGAATGCAGGGGAGAGCGAAAGCGTGATGAGCGAACGAGGAGAGAGAAGAAAGTTGCGAGAATCGCTCGCGCCACGCGTGCCTATTCTCCTTGTGTGCTCTCTGTGCGTGCGCTGGTGGCGCGGCGCGTGCGCTCTCTACTGCCCGCTCGTTGCCGCACAGCCGCCCCCGTGCTCGCGCCCCCGAACTTTGCTCCTCTCTCCCGGCCCGGGGCCGCGCTCCCGCGTGCCGCTCGCCGGCCCTTTCGCCGCGCCCTCTTTCTCCGGCGTGTGCTTCGTCGGCTCCTCGCTCGGTGGCTCGCGCGGCCCCCCCCGAGAGGAGGGAGAAACAAAGCGAAAGCGCGAGGGGGGGAGAGAGTGAGCGAGCCGAGAGGGGGGGGAGAGAGTGAGCGCGCCGATCATACTATTTTATAATAGTGTGATCGAGCTTGGTGAAGAGCAAGAATAATCGAGGTAGGGAGAGTAGAAGAATGAGCGAGAGAGATTTAGCGAGAGAGAGCAGGAAGATTGCTCGCTAGAGATATAAAGAATTATGGGTGGAGCTTTAGCGAACGTAGCGAGTTGGGTAGAGAGAAAGAACAGTTGAGAATAAAACAAAGTAGTATCCGGACGGGTGCCCGCGCGCAGACCCAACCTTTTGTTGGGCTCTCCACCTTCTACTACCACAAATAAAAGAGGCCCCCTGCCAAGCCCCTGCCCGACATGTGCTGTCCCCTGAAAGCCAAACCCGCCTCTTACCACCATGCAGAGCAGAACTTTGTGTTGTTGCCGGTCCAATGACAACTTACTCAGACCAAGCAGAACTTTTTCTGGTGCAACCCACAGTACAAAGAAAGGGGAGGGGGGGGGAGAGGTGCCCCCCGCCCCCTCCATACCCCAGACATCTGGTTTTTAGTCCCTCTGGGCGGGGTCTTTTTTCCCCCCTCTTCTTTTTCTATTTTTATTATTATGATCCTCACATCCCTTATCCTGCCAACAGCCGAGGGAAGGCGTCGTCCAGAAAGATCACGCGCCTGTCGGCACGCGGGCCGTCCTGATAACAGCCTCTGCATGACACAACGGGATAATGTACACGCTTAGCTTACGTACTATCATTGCTTCCATTCTGCGACACCGATTTACGTCCCCGCCTGTCACTCAAAGGGGAAATGGCTGAGCCCATTAGATGGAAACCTTTGCGATGGATCCGAAATGCGTCCTGCAATGCCATTAATCTGAGAGTGCTAGAGGAAGCCTAGCGAGGAGCTCCCCTCCGTGAGAACGCTCCTATCCCCCCCCCCCCCCACCCACCCACCTTGTCTCGTTAATCAAGATCTGCTTATTACCCCCACCACTGTCACGCAGGAAAGAGAGGGGGTCTTAAACGCTCTCATTAGGAGACAGCTACAGAGCCAGGCTGAGTGTAAAGTAAGAGAGAAGGCAAGGGAGCAAGATAGTAAAGAGAGAGTTGATGTGAGTGAGAGATGAAGTTGGGGGGGGATAGAGAGAGATGGTGGGGGGGGGGGGGGAAGAGAGATAAACTGGAGGGTGGAGAGAGAGATAGAGAGAGTGAGTAGAGGATGAGGGGGGTGTGATAGCTCGACCTCACTTTACGGGCGTTATCTCTACCTTTAGTGGGAGATAGTCTCTCTGGTCGCGCTTTCTTGTGTGTGAGCTCGCTCGTGTTTATTTCTCTCTGTATGTTGCTCGATCTCTCTTTCTGGTTTTCTGCTGCTACCTTTGCTCTTTTGGGCGCTCTCCCTATCCTGTCTTTCCTGCCTTCTCTTTCTTTTTCAAGGTCGTTGTTCGCCTTCCTCTGGCTTTGTGAGCTCGCTCGCTGGCGCGGTGGGTCGCTAGCTTTCTTTCCTCTCGAGCTCGCTGGTCGGGGGGCCGGTCGCTCTTCCGAGGGGGTCCGCTTGGCGGGGGGCTCAGCGCGCTGGCGGGCTAGAGGTTGGAGTGGAGCGGGCTAGCTCGTTGGGGGGGAAACACGCTGGGAGGAGTCACGCGTGCTGGCGGGGTGCGTGCGCGCTGGCGGGGGACTCTGCGCGCTGGCTGGGGGCGTGGCGCGTTGGCGCTGGGCGCGGATTGCAGGGGCCGCGCGTATGATCCGGGGCACGCCGCTGCCGGCGCATGCCCCATGGGGGGCGCGCTATCCGGGGGGGGGCGGCGTCTGCCGGGCGCCCCCTCCCGCGGGCGTGGCTGGCTGGAGAATAAGAGAAAATTCAACTGGTAATCAAGAGACAAGGAGGAGGAATAAACATTCTGCCGACAGAGAGAGACCAAAAAAAAAGATAAGCATTGGTTGGCGGGGGGGGGGGGGGAAAAGTAGAGGGGGCAACGGTCGATGACGGCCAATCACGCAGAAAAAGGTGTAAGGAGAGCAAGAAAAGAGAGGATGGAGGGGGTGCCCAAGACAATAGGGAAAAATGTAAAGGGGGGTAGGAGGAAGTAGTTGAAAAAGGCCAAAGAGAGGTGAGAACGAGGGAAGCGCGCGACAAGAGAGGGAGAGACGAGCGAGGTTGGAGGGGGGTTCCAACACAGCCTAGTGTCCGATGGTCCTATATAAAAGTATTGCGGGAGTCACAAGTACACATAGTCTGTGGCTATGTCACTGAGGATATTCATTGCTGCTTAGTTTGGATGTTTGCGTCGGGGGTTGCGCGATGTTTCTAGTAATACAATATATGTTTGCGTGTGGGAGGAAGCAGCACGATGAGGAGCCTTTTAGTAAAGATGTCATCACCATTAATATCAAACACACTGAAACACAAATAGTGGTGTTTGGGTAAAAATCGTCCCCTTGTCTCCAGGTTGATGGAGTTAAAAACATTACAAGGAACGAGAGAGACCTGGGGCTCGAGTGGAGAAATGGGGTGGGGTGGGGGGGAGGGAGAGCAACACCCCCCCGACAGGGGAACAGCACACAAAAAGAGAAAAAACCCACCCCAGCGGGCCCTGATCGAGGACGCCAAAGCCACGCAACCTGTGCCGCCCCACGCGGGAAACCCCCCACACCAAACCGGCCCGCAAAGTAAGAGAAGAACAACGAAACCAGAATAAGAAAAAAGAAAAAAAGAACAGGGGAAGGGAGGGGAAAACAAAAAGGTGCGAGAAGGATACAAAAAAGAAGGAAGAAAAAGAACGCACCGAGGGAATCGGTAAGAGTGCGCGAGTGAACGGCAAAAGAGGTGTATAGGAAAAGAGAGAGGGAAAAAAGAAGAAGGCGAGCAGAGAGCAAATAAAGAGAAAAAGGAGGGAGAGCAAAGGCGCTTAAAAAAGGAGGAAAACAGACGGAGAGTGGGAGCTGGAAGAACTAATAACGAACGGGGGAAAGGGGGCAAAGCGTGGTTGCGCGAGCCCGGAATGATGAAGTAATGGACGAAGCCCCCGTACACTCCCGAACTACAGGGGAGGGAGAAGAGGAAGAGCCCTCCAGGGACAGATAACCCGAAAAGGACAAACGCCGCATAAAACGGAATGGAGAGAACGCGATAAGATGCGCACCAAAAAAGAGAGGTCACAGGACAGACAAAGGAACCCGGCAAACCCCCTACAAGCACCCCCGGCCCGCGGACGAAGGGTAAGCCGGGCCAAACGCCAAAGAACGTGAAGGGTAGATGCCGTAAGAAGTGAGAGGCTGACGAGCGCAGTAGTCCGGGCTTAAAACCGCGCGGAAAAGACATCCAATCGTAGACACCTGCGGAGCCTGGCCCCAGGCCCCCCCCCCCCCAATTCTCGTTTGAGACGCCGTCAACATCACATGAGAGTAGTTTAAACGTTCTCAACAAGCTGCTATAGAGATGTGCTTCTTTTCTCAGGAAACATGCCCTGGTTCTTGTTGACAGGAAACCGCGCGTATCGTTCGGCACCACAATTAACCGCTCTCCCCCCTCACATCCCATTCTGCAGCCATGGTGAATAAGAGACTGGTTTAATATCTATATCGAAGTAGAACTAAAATAGCTGATAAACAAAAAAATAAAGAATAATATCCGAATATTTTTAATCTGTTTTTTATACTATTAGAGCAGGGGGGGCTCCACTCTCCCTTCCGTAAGAGCCCCCACCCCCACCAACATTCCAGGGTTTTCACCAGGATAAATCCCTGCTTCAGCACAGTGGCTCCTGCAAGTGTTAGCTTCATCACAGTGCTCGTCTGAGCCACCTGTGGCTGAAGCAGGAGATCTTGAAACCTGACCATGTTTGGGGGGGTGTGGTGGTGGTTCTTGAGGACTGGAGATGGGGTCCCCTGCGTTAGAGTTTGATGTATAGTTTATTTGCTTGTAGATGTGCCTCTGCTCGCCTCCAACCAGAGCCCGTCAGCGCGCTGTGACGCATACAATTTAGGGTGCGCGACACATTTCGAGACTCGCATCAAACGGGGATTAATTGCTGCCTTCTTTGCCTCAATTTCCAGCCGTCTGTTTTGGTGTCTGTGCATTGTCAGGCTTAGGCAGCCAAACGTCACCTGCTTGTGACGGGCTTCAGACGAATCGATTGGGAACCCGGGAACCTTCCAGGGGAGGGGATACCAGGCGTCGAGTGTTAACGTACAGAGGTAGCGGCCGTATCTGCACCGGCTAACCTATTTTTTGGCAGGAAATACACATTCGGTATTTCGAGAGGCGCTATGAAATGCAAACAAAATAAGAGGATGTCAAAGTCCTTTGTGGGAAACGGGAAGCAGCAAGCCTATGCGCGGGACGGGAACGCGGCAGGCTCTGCGCGAGGAACGGGAACGTCGGCAGGATGGAACGCAGCAGGATCTGCGGGGATGGGAATGCGGCGGGATGGGACGCGGCGGGTGGGAGGCGGCCTGATGGTACGCGGCGGGTCTGCGTGGGGATGGGACTGCGGCGGGATGGGACGCGCGGAATCTGCGCGGTGGATGGAAATGGCTGCGGTGGAACGCGGCAGGGATCTGCGCGGGATGGGACTGCGGCGGATGGGAACCGGCGGCAGGATCTTCTGCCGGATGGGAATGCGGCGGGAATGGGAACCGCGGCAGGACGCTGCGCGGGATGGGTAACGCGGCGGGAAGGAACAACGCGGTGGGATGGGAACGCGGCAGGGATCTGCGCGGGATGGGAATGCTTGCGGGATGGAACTCGCAGGAATCTGCGTCGGGATGGGAATGCGGCGGGCATGGACGCTGCGGCGGGATGGGAACGCGGGCAGGAATCTGCGCGGGATGTGGAACGCGGCGGGATGGGACGCGGCAGGATTCTGCGCGGTGATGGGAATGCGGCGTGATTACGGAACGCGGCTGGAATGGGAACCTGCGGCCCTTGCTGCTTTGCGCATCACTCTCTCCTGCTCTCTCTGCTCGCTGCGTTACACATACAATTAAACCCCTTAAAACTCTAGCACCAAGCAAGCACCGCTCCATGCTGCACTGTTCCTCACCGCGTGCTGGAAGTGATCTGGAGCCCGCTGACTTCCTTGGTTAGGCCGTTGGTTTTTGGGCTGTGCTATCGCGGCGCAGCCTTACTGGCTCGTGGGGGGGGGTGGGCCTCTTCCCCGAACTTCACCGTGGGTCCTGAGAAGGTCAATCTCTTTCCGTGGACATTTCTGTCATGTAATCCTATGAACGCAAGCGAGAGCCATCACATGGGCGGGGGGGGCCAGAACGAGGGTCGGAGTCTGTGCACGCAAAGGCGGAGCCGGTGAGGGAGCGCAAATATCCTCCAATCTGCGCAATGCTTCTTTCTCACTATGACATCATCACCAATATATGGGAAAAAAATAATTAAAAATGCCAAGCAAGAATGTATAAATGACGGGCGCATTTCAGACTGCGCCGCCTCTTGTGCCGCGATCCATCCACCGCAGTAAATTCCGTCACTTGTCAATCGAGATCGGGGATCGTTAATCCGACCATTTTACAACAGAGACGGAAAAGCGCTATAATTGCTCCGCCTGCAAAATGAAAAAGCTCCGTCCAGCGGCGCGGATTCTGGCCCGCTTACTGACCGCATGACGAAAATCTTCAGATTTCTCATTAGGCCAGGTCGGCACAAATTTTTGCCAGCAAAAACCTGTCCACCCCAATTTGCCCGCGCTCATTGGCCTATCGACCTAATAGCCAGGACTTACTTACCTGCGCCGGCCGCCTCCGTTCTGGCCGCCGTTTCTCCTGCAAAATCCGCCTCAAATTACGACGCCGCGGACGTCATAAAAGACCCCACAATGCGTCTCGTTGCCATGCAGCTGTGCACGTCAAATGACATCGACGTCGTCGTTGGCAGTGCGCCGTCACTTGGTGACGTCCGCGGCGTCATATTGACCTAGAATTCTGAAGGAAAGGCAGTGCGCATAAAGGAGGCGGCAACACAGGCGGATATGGAAGTCAGCCGCTGACCGTATATCCTTCCCCGTCTAATCCGTTTAATAAACGAAGTCGAGTTAAACAGAGAACTTGGCCATGTGCGCTGAGCATATCACACGTTCTGTCGCTGCACTTTCCACGGAGATAGGTTTTTTTTTAAAGCTGCCACTGAATATACAGGCTCAACCCCCTTATAACGCTGTGCTTGGGGTCCAAAGATGGCACCGCCCTATACATCGGATCGCGTAGAAATAAGTACAATTGTATGCATTGGTACAATAAAGTATTTAGGTACCAATAATCGTGTTTGTAAAGTCATTCATCAATAGGAAAATATCGGGAGCCCACGCAGGCATCGCGTATAGCGATGCGCGTTTAAACGGATCGCGCTAATAAGCGGGATTCGCGTTGTAACGGATGCGCTATATGGGGCGGATTCGCGTTGTAGAGGGGGGGGGGATGCGGGCGGGCTAATAAGCCGGATTGCGTTTTAACGAATCGCGCTATCAAAAAGAGCGGATTCGCGGTGTAAACGTGATCGCGCCTATAAGCGGATTCGCGTTTGTAACGGATCGCGTTATAAGGGGTTGAGCTGGACTTTGTTTTAATTTTTTTTTTCTAATGGTCAAATTCCGACGTGCCGGTTCTTCTCACAAGAAACGCGTTTTTTTTTTAGGTTGCGCGCCAATAATTTCAAGGGAGGAACTTAAAAAAATGAAATACACAACAAACATTGCACTGAATGTTATTTTAATATTATTTATATGTGCTTCTGTCACTACATTTTGGGGGACTGCACCTGTAAGACATTCAAACCGTTGCTACAAAAAAACCACGCTTGCACTTTTTTCACGATTTTGGTCGAAAAATATGCAAATAAAAATAAACCGCTTGTGAGTCACATTTGGCATTTCCTCAGGACAGTCCTCACCCTGCCTGGCCTTCCCCATTATCTATGGCATAATTCGTAATGCTTCCACTGCAGCAGGATATTCTGGGTAATGACATGCAAATGAGCACTGCGTGTCACTTTCGCTTCTTATCATTTTAACTGGATCTCTAAAAACAGCATAAGCTCACAGGTCCCATGTTAAATGATTTGAAGCAAAGGTGCCACACACTGTGCTTATTTGCATGTCATTTTCCCAGAATCCCTATCTGCAGTGGAAGCCACTGTAGCTAGGACAGGGGTGTGCAAACTGTTCAGTCTGCTCCCTCCCCCGCTCCCCCCTTCCCTGCTCTCACCATCCCCTGCTCCGCCCCTCCTTAACCTTCTTGACGTCTCCTGCCGTCAATTACACCCGCGGGAAGCCGTCAGGAGGCAAGAGGAATTACAGAAAGTCAGAGGCTCCGTCCTTTCATTTCAATGCTCTTGGGAATAGCACGGTTTGGCACTCTGTAACTGCCCCCTCAACAAACCATTGTGTGCCCTCCCAGTTTGCCCACCACTGTGCTAAGAGTATAATGAAATCCAAGATCAGAGCAAAATAGTGACAGACAGCTGTGCTCATTTGCATGTCATTTCCAGAATCCTTGTGCTAAAGATCATGGGGAGAAGAGCAGCTGGCATACCTGCCTGCCGTACATGACAGGTGATAGATTTATTTGCTGCACGGCGGGGGGGGGTTTGTCACTTTGTTCAGTCACTTAACTTTCTTTGTTGTCTGGTCAAAAAAATATGGGATCCATTAAAGGAGAGAGCTTTAAAAAACGAATTCGAGGGACTGGCTCTCCACTCTCAGACAGCGTCCCCCTCCCAGGAAGATGGAAACTACACAAATAAATTAAGTGGAGCCGCCCCCCCACCACCATTTCCGAAGATGCGAGGACGCAAATATTGATATCACATGTCACGCCTGCACCCCTGCTGTCCCCCCTATCTCTTAGCATACAGTGTGTCCATGCAGCAAGGGATTCTGGGAGAATGACATGTAGTGTGCCACTCTGCACTTCTGACCCATTTTAACATGGGTCCATATAAGTGTTTGCTGCCGCAGTACCCGCTTCTCAGCGCGAGATGGGTTGAAAATCAGGTGCGTAGCCAGGTAAGATGCCCCACACACTGCAAAGAGCACTAAGGGAGCGGGGCACGGAGAACGAGCCATCTCACCCTCTACCCACCGCGGTGCCTCCCAACTATAAAGAAAACAAGCACACTGGGACTGGGCTCCCACTCGCCCCATGTGGGTCGCGTCCGCCGGCACTGATATAAGCGAACGCGCCTTGTCCTGGATCGTAATGCAGATGACTCTCCGCCCCCCCCCCCAACCGCCTCCTCCACCCTCCAAAGCAGCATCGAAAATCACGTCAGAGGCAAACAGCACAAGATCAGATGCAGCGATCACTTAACCAGGCGCGAGAGGGAGGCAGCGCGGGCACTTGTGAGATGAGGAGCATTACAAGTCTTGGGGCCACTCTGGGGACAGACCTCCCCCCCCCCCCCACCCAAGGCCCCGATCCTGCCCCTCAAAAGCGGTAATTGCAAACCCATTAGCATGCGCATCCCGGCCGCCGTTCTCGGCTCGCACTTGAAAACAATAAGGCCGAGTGTCGGCTTTAAAGGGGGAGACAAGACCACCCTGATTATCCAGGCACGGAGACCCGCCGGGAGTTCACCCCGACATGACCCACCTTTATTTATGCTTCTCTGTGTGTGAGAGAGGAAGTGGGGGTGGGGGGTAGGGTGCGTCTGCGAGGGGCAGCAGCAAGCGGGGGGGTTCGCCTGGTAAGGGGCAGAACAGCGGGGGGGTGCGCCTGTAAGGGGCAGCAGCAGCGGGGGGGTGCGCCTGTAAGGGGCAGCAGCAGCGGGGGGGGGGGGGTGCGCCTGTGAGGGGCAGAAGGAGCAAGCTGGGGTCACGTGCATGCAAGTGGAAGCAGCAGCAAGTGTGGGCGCGCATCTGCGGGGCAGCAGCAAGCGGGGGCCCGCGATCTGCGAGGCAGCAGCAACGGGGCGCGCATCGCGAGGGGCCAAGCAAGCGGGGGGCGCGCATCTGCGAGGGGCAGCAGCAAGCGGTGCACGCATCTGCAGAGGGCCAGCAGCAAGCGGGGGGGCACGCATCCTGCGAGGGCAGCAGCAAGCGGGGGGGCAGTCTTGCGAGGGGGCAGCAGCAAAGCACGGGGGGCGGCATCTGCGAGGGCAGCAGCAGCGGGGGGCGCGCATTGCGAGGGGAGCAGCAAGCGGGGGGGCACGCATCTGCGAGGGGCAGCAGCAAGCGGGGGGCACGCATCTGCGAGGGGCAGCAGCAAGCGGGGGGCAAACGCATCTGCGAGGGGCAGCAGTCAGACGGGGGGCATGCATCTGCGAGGGGCAGCAGCAAGTGGGGGCGCATCTGCGAGGGGCCAGCAGGCGGGGGGCACGCATCAGAGGGGCAGCAGCAAGCGGGGGCACGCATCTCGCGAGGGGGCATCACAGCAAGCGCGGGGGCACGCCATCTGCGAGGGGCACGCATCTACGAGGGGCCCATCTACGAGGGCATCAGCAACGAGGAGCACGCATCTGCGAGGGGCACAGAAGCAGAAGGAGGACACGATCTGCGAGGGGCACGCATCTACGAGGGGCAACGCATCTACGAGGGAGCACACATCTTATCGAGGGGCACGCATCTGCAGGGCCAACCGCATCTCACCGAGGGGCACGCATCTACGAGGGGCAGCAGCAAGCGAGGGACAACGCATTCGCTAGGGGGCACGCATCTACTCGAGCACGCTCTGCGAGGAGGCACGCATCCTACGAGGGCAAAGAACGCATCTGCGAGGGGCACGCATCTACAGGGGCACGATCTACAGGGGCACGCATCTGCGAAGGGGCACGCATCTGCGAGGGCAACCATCTACGAGGGGCACGCATGCTGTCGAGGAGCACGCATCTACGAGGGCACGCTTCGGCGAGGGGCACGCATCTCAAGGGGCAGCATCAGACGAGGGCACGCATCTGCGAGGGGCACGCATCTAGAGGGGCACCAGCAGCGAGGGCACGCTCTGCGAGGGGTCAGCATCTACGAGGCACGCATCTCGGAGGAGCACGCATCTACGAGGGGCACGCATCTACGAGGGGCAGCAGCAAGCGAGGGACACGCACTCTGCGAGGGGCACGCATCTACGGGCACGCATCTGCGAGGGGCACGCATCTACGAGGGGCAACCATCTAACGAGGGGCACGCATCTGCGAGGGGCACGCATCTACGAGGGGCACGCATCTGCGAGGGGCACGCATCTACGAGGGGCACGCATCTACGAGGGGCACGCATCTGCGAGGGGCAGCAGCAAGCGAGGGGCACGCATCTGCGAGGGGCACGCATCTACGAGGGGCACGCATCTACGAGGGGCACGCATCTGCGAGGGGCACGCATCTGCGAGGGGCAGCGCATCACGCATCTACGAGGGGCAGCAGCAAGCAGCGAGGGGCACGCACTATCTACGAGGGGCACCATCTGCGAGGGGCACGCATCTACGAGGGGCAGCAGCAAGCGGGGGGGAACGCAGCTGTTATGGACACCAGGCAAAGTAGGAGTAGAAGGTAGAAGTAATTGTGCGAGGGGCACAGCGACGGGGGGAGCATTGTGGGGGCAGAAGGCAGGTGGGGGCATCTGCGGGGGGCAGCAGACGGGCAGGGGTCATCTGCGAGGGGCAGCAGGCAGCGTCTGCGAGGGGCACAGCGGGCGGAGGCATCTGCGGGGGCAGCAGGAGGGCGGGGGGAGCATCTGTGTGGGGCAGAAGGCAGGTGGGTGGTCTATCTGCGGGGGGCAGCAGACGGGCAGGGGGCTCCATCTGCAGAGGGGCAGCAGGCGGTCTGCGAGGGGCAGCAGGAGGGGCACTCATCTGCGAGGGGCACCATCTAGGGGCAGCATCTGCGAGGAGTCATCTACGAGGGGCACGCATCTGCGAGGGCACGCATCTACGAGGGGCGCTACGAGGGCACGCATCTCGCAGGGGCAGATCTGCAGAGGCAACGCATTCACGAGGGGCACGATCTGCGAGGGAGCACCGCATCTAACGAGGGGCACGCATCTGCGAGGGGGCACGCATCTACAAGGGGCAGCAGCAAGCGAGGGGCACGCCTCTGCGAGTGGGCATGACGTCATCTGAGAGGGGCACCAGCATTAACGAGGGGCAACGCATCCTGCGAGGGGCGACGCATCACTAGGAGGCACGCATTGCGAGGGTGCACGCATCTACGAGGGCACGCATTCTAGAGGGGCAGCAGCAAGCGAGGGACACGCCTGAGGCAAAAGCATTACGAGGGGCACGCATCTGCGAGGGGCACGCAATCTACAGGGGCCGCATCTACTAGGGGCACGCATCTGCGAGTGGGCACACATCTATGAGGGGCACGCATACTGCGAGGGGCAACGCATCTAGAGGGGCACGCATCTACGAGGGGCACAGCACACTCGAGGGTCAGCATCAACGAGGGGCACGCATCTGCGAGGGGGCACGCAAGCATCACGATGGCACGCATCTACGAGGGGCGAACGCATCGATTGCGAGGGGCACGCATCTGCGAGGGGCACGCATCTACAGGGGCAGCAGCAAGCCGAGGGGCACGCATCTACGAGGGGCACGCATCTGCGAGGGGCACGCATCTACGAGGGGCAGCAGCAAGCGGGGGGAACGCAGCTGTGATGGACACCAGGCACAAGGTACGTTTGTGCGAGGGGCAGCAGGCGACCGGGGGGCAGCATCTGTGTGGGGCAGAAGGCAGGTGGGGGGCATCTGCGGGGGGCAGCAGACGGGCAGGGGTCATCTGCGAGGGGCAGCAAGAGCGTCTGGGAGGGGCAGCAGGCGGGCGGAGGCATCTGGCGGCGCCAAGGAGGGCGGGGGTCATCTGCGAGGGGCAGCGGAGGGCGGGGGGCATCTGCGAGGGGCAGCAGGCGGGCGGGGGCATCTGCGAGGGGCAGCAGGAGGGCAGGGGGATCTGCGAGGTGCAGACGGGGGGCATCTGTGAGGGGCAGCAGACGGGGGGCATCTGCGAGGGGCAGCAGGCGGGAGCAGGGCAGTGTCTGCGTGGGGCAGCAGGTGGGAGCGGGGCAGCGTCTGCGTGGGGCAGCAGGTGGGAGCGGGGCAGCGTCTGTGTGGGGCACAAGTAAAAGTGTAAAAACTCATAAAAAATGCGAATTATTTTTTTCCGTTCTCCAGTTAAATCCCCCCCATCTCCTTTAACCCCTTTGTTGCCAGAAGGGTCTGCAAGGTGCTGCTTTGCGACAGATCCACGTTGTTTTGCAAGGCGTGGCTAGCCCGTCCGGCAGCGAAGGGGTTAACGCCGCTCTCCCTAATTATGTTGCATCTTATTGCCATACACTTAATTAGCTGCATTAATGTGATTTCTTTTTACATAGGCAAGCAATTAAGGGCTATGATTGAGTTTCATTCAATTAGCCTCAACAAACATGCTAATTGATGTCCCAGATGCAAATGAGATGCGGCGAGGAGGAGAGGCGCACAAGGCGCAGTGGGAGGGGGGTTGTTGTGCCGGGAGAGTGGGTACTCTGACTGGTGGTTGCGTGGATCTGTGAAAAACGTGATGTAAATGGACGGTCGGGGGGCTGGGGGTGGTGGGTCCTGCTTGTGGGCTGGGAGGACGTAAGCCGCTTAGTCTCGGGAGGGAGGGGGGGGGGTGGGGGGGGAGGGGGGAGCTCTGATCTGCCCCCCGGGGCAGCCTCTTAAAGCAGCAACAATTAGCGAACACAGACGCCAGCCAAAAGGCAGAAACAAATAGGATCTCATCCCGCCGTCTGTGGTGTCCACACATATCTGGGGTCAGCATGGGCTCTGAGGGTCAGGTGCCAGCTGCAAGGGCTCCTCGGTGTGTGTGATGTGGGGCTGGCAGTGCTGTGCACAACACACACTACTATCCCGGCTTTTCCAACACAACAAAGGGAAGTGTCACAGGGAAGTGAAAGACATCCCTACGCTGAAGCGCTTGCGATCTGAAGGAGAAACGTGTCGGTATATTTGTTATACGGAGACCCTGCTCCCCGCCGGGTTACAGAGTTACCATGTGGGGCCAACCAGACCAGGCAGATAACCCAACGGGAAGGGAAGTCTTTTGGTCCCCAGGAAGGGCCAGTCTTCCCCAATGGGAAGAGGAGGTCTCTTTCAGTGTAAGGGGCAGTCTCACGGGATGAACGAGCAGTCTCTCTCTCATTGAGAAGCCCACGCCAGTCTCACTGCTCTGGTTTACCCTACACTGCATTGGCCATCACTCACCAAGGCCAGTCGTACCCTACTCGTGGTTCCCACTCTCACCCACTTGGGTGCTCTCTCCCTTACCCGCCATGTAGGAATTCCACTGTGTGCAAGCCACGGACACGCGTGTGCACGTGGCGGGTGTGCCGTGTTGCCGGCGCCCCTCTCTATCCTGTGTACAATACATCCAGACAGAGGATTCATCCAGAAAAAGAAGCATAGCCTCTCTGCTGAGCGCCAAGAAGGGGGGGGGGGGGGGGGGGGAGAGAGAGGGGGGGCTCTCTCTCGCCTCTTGCTTATTGAGTTTTAAGGCATCACACGCAGCAGCACAGAGGGAAGCAACACTCATTTTAATGCCATAAAATGCTCACAAAGTGCCCCAGGCCCCAGCTACGTTGGAGCTACTTGCACCTAAATAAGACACGGTTCATTTCCTCTGCAGCTTAGCCTAATGTAATCAGCAGCCTGGAGACGTGAGCGGCACGGAGCAGATAGAGAGAGGGGCGACACCGCCAGCGGTCCGGGGGGCCGCGGACAGATTGCTGTTGATTAGAGAATTTTTCAGCTTTGACAAGGATGTAATGAAGAGCTCGTGGAGTCCTTTACCTGGGGAGCAGGCGCGCTGCCCCGCGTCACTCACACCCGCACCGCTGCCAGCGTACACACGCGCACGCACACACACACTTCTCTCAGGACAGAAGCAGTTTACAGCCGACTACAACACAGGGGGACACAAAGACCAGATAACATCTTAATGCTGCATCCAGCGAGTGCCTTATTGCACCATGGACACACACACACACACACACACCCACCCACACACACCCACCCACACAACCATACAGCAATACTTGTAGCATCCTGCGGGTAAGATTTCACTCCCAGGAGTGCGACAGTAACATTTTTATAAGCATAGTACGTGGAAGCTGGGGTGATAGGTCAGCACTCACGTGTAAGCTGGGGTGATAGGTCAGCACTCACGTGTAAGCTGGGGTGATAGGTCAGCACTCACGTGTAAGCTGGGGTGATAGGTCAGCACTCACGTGTAAGCTGGGGTGATAGGTCAGCACTCACTGGAAGCTGGGGATAGTTGAGCACGTGGAAGGTGGTGATATGGCACTCAACGTGGAAAGACTGGGGTGTGATAGGTAGCATTCAAAGTGAGGAAGGGGGGGATAGGTCAGAACTCACGTGGAAGCGGGGTGATAGGTCAGCATAACGTGTAAGATGGGGTGATATGTCAGCACTCACGTGTAAGCTGGGGTGATAGGTCAGCACTCACGTGTAAGCTGGGAGTGATAGGTCAGCACTCACGTGTAAGCTGGGGTGAAGGTCAGCACTCACGTGTTGGGATAGCACGTGGTGCTGGGCGGTGATAGGTCAGCACTACGTGTAAGCTGGGTAGGTGACTAGGTCAGCACTCACGTGTAAGTGGGGTGATAGGTCAGCACGTCAAGGTGTAGCTGGGGTGATAGGTCAGCACTCACGTGTAAGGTGGTCAGCACGTGTGTGGGTGATAGGTCAGCAATCGTGTAAGCTGTGTGATAGGCAGCACTCACGTGTAAGCTGGGGTGATAGGTCAGCACATCACGTGTAAGCTGGGTGATACGGTCAGCACTCACGTGCTAAAGCGGGGTGGGTGGTGATAGGTCAGCACTCACGTGTAAGCTGGGGTGATAGGTCAGCACTCACGTGTAAACTGGGGTGATAGGTCAGCACTCCATTATCACACAAGGTGACATATTTCTTCTTCCACTCTTTGTTCAGAGACTTTCCGCTTCTTTTCAGTAGCATGCCCTGCGGGAGAGAGAGAACAGGGTGTTAGAGGGGTGTATAGGGCAGGACACCCAGTAACACAGACTGGTTATAAAGGAGATACAGGTGAGGGAGGAGCAGTATATTCCATAGAGATAGGTTTTCTTATATTGTTGCACACAGGTACGTTATTATGCACAAGTGCCTGCCCCGAAGAGCTTACAAACTAATGTGGGTTCCTGAGACCGAGGGGCCTACCCAATGTCACAATATGCAGCCAACTGGGTTTGGGCCAGTATGTTCATGGTACAGGCTACAGGGGGGTCCACTCGTTATTAGAAAGAGGTCTCCCTCGGGATTCCTGGGAGCGAGCACGACGACATTGTCCCTCATCCCCCAAGGACCGGATTCCATGCATTCCACTACACTTTCGGTCACTCTGATGATGTCCCCTGGACCTCACGGGACTCCGTTCTTGGGGACCTCACACCTGCACCTTTCAGGGAGCCGTGACCCGATGGACATGGAAAAGGGAGAGGGATTTTGCTTCCGCTCCTGACGTCCAAGGGACGTGACAGCTACGCTAGCGGTGGAAATGACAGTGACCCGTGGGGGGCCATGGATCTCCAGGCAACGTTCCTCTGCAACGTGTTGCAGGCCCATAACGGCAGCGAAAGGGTTAAACTATTGTAAAAATCGGTCCCGTATAAAAAAATTACCCAGCTACAAATCAGTCACGTGAAGGTGGCTGGAAAAGTGACCGTCACCAGCAGTGATCAGGCGCCCATGGGAGTGTCCGCAAATCCCGACGGTCGCCTCATCCATAGAAAAATCGCCATTTGAAATGGCTGGGAAGCAAAACGGGACGTGCAGTATGGACTCATCTGATGTCATGACCCAGAATCCTCTGCTGCAGTTTAACAACTGTATGACGCGGGTTCTTGGGGTGAATAAGAGCAGGTTTGGGGCCCTGTGGAAGATGTGAAAAAGCGCGTGTGTGTGTGTATATATGTGTGCGTATATGTGTGTGTGTGTGTGTGTGTGTACAGTATATGTATGTGTGTGTGTGTGTACAGTATATGTATGTGTGTGTGTGTGTGTATATGTGTTATTAAAATAAATGTGATCTGAACTCTTTGCATGGCTTGTGGAGGCAGCAGGATATGACACTTGTTAGGGCCGAATATATTGCAGAGAATAATAAATGCTGTGTTGTGATTGGTCAGTGGCAGAGCCCGGCTTTATGTAGGATAGGTACAGCGAGGGCAGCAGCAGTGCACTCCTGTTCCTCCCTAGCCTCCGACGGCTCTTGCCCTGTGTGGTCCCCCGTCTGCTCAAAGACCGGGACACCGACAAACATTTGTACCCGGAAAAAAGAAACAAACTGGCTTTGTAAAGGTGCGAATTCATCTCACCTGTGACTTCTGTTTCGCCAGGGTCAGAGGGACCCCAAGGCTGCGGTGCGTCATCGTCAGGGAGACGAGACACTGGAACAGACGACACGGGTAGCCGACAGAGCAACAGCCACGCTAATCGGGACCCTACGCTGCACTCTCCCACTTCAGAGGTCAGACACTCGGCAGGCTTTAAACAACTCTTAAAGTTCCGGTAATGGATGGGAGGGAGAAAGCGGTGGCTCGGAGGCAGGTGCTGGCCCCCGGCCGTCACAACACAGCGCTCACAGATTCATATTAAAAGCCAACTCAATAGCAATTATTTACCAGCAAAGATTTATTGATCGGGTTTCGCTGTCGGAGATGAGATGGTCTCAGGGGGAGAGAGGGTCTCAGGGGGGGGGAGAGGGTCTCTGGGGGAGGGTGCGGGGGACATACACACACAATGATCTTGTGGAGATGTGACCGAGAGGAAAAGGACAGGGACCCCCCCAAAAAACCCACAGCCTGGGAACAACATGTCAGAGACTGCTTATTAACCCCTTCAGACCTGCACAGCAACTCACAGGACCCTTTGGCACCGAAGGGGTTAAAGGTCTAAATTCGCCGCAAACGTAGGCGCTGCAATGAAGTGAAAGCAGTCAGCCATGTAACATCTTTGGCAGTTTCTTTTACACCTTGCTCCGTTATATAAAACGTATTCCTCAAAATGGATCTACGTCCTTGTACCAAAATCCACGAGCGGTGCAAAGATTTCCGTCTATACAGCCGCGTACCCCAGCGCCGGACAGCACCCACAATTATCATGCGACAGCCACATTCCTCTCGAAACTCTAACATATGGGGGGGGGGGGGGAGGTGGGCGGGGGGGGTAACCAGGATAAGACCGGACAGGTGTCAGCGGCTTGAACAGGAGGGTCAGGTGGGCAGCCCAGCATCAGGGTGCAGGTTTAAAACACCTTTAATGCAGAGCAGCAAGGGGTTAAAGAAAGCCGCCCAAATGCAAAACGAGGCAGTTTCCGGCTTCACCAGGTGAAGCAGCCCCCCCCCCCCAGCAGTGAAGTGGTTAATCGGTGAGTGCTTCCCCCCCCTCTCTCGCTTCTGTGTGTGTTGGTAATGTTTCTGCCGCGGGTGCCGGGGGTGAACGCAGGAACACAGGATTACACAGTAATAGAGCTGTCAGCGGCTCCCGCCAGCCCATGAAAGGCGGGGATTATTCTCGGCAAAGCGAGAGGCAAACTTGTTATTGTGGCGGCCCTATTTGCTAAACCTGAACTCTCCCCCCCCCCCCCCCCCCAAAAAAAGAAAGAAAGAAAAAGAAGGATGTTGGTGGCGGGTCACGTCACCCCGGTGACCCCCCCCTGTCATTACCCACATCTCACCGCTGGGCGGATATCACACAGGAGCCGGCTTCAAAGAGCCCCGCACAGGAGAGCGGCTAATGACAAGCAAATCCAACTCAAATGCCACTAATTGGCTAAACCGCTCACCTCTCCAGAGCCCCGCAGTAATTTGCAATAATAAGAGAGAGGGAGAGAGGGAGAGAGAGAGGGAGAGAGGGGGGGGGGATACAGATAGGAGCCTTCCGCTAACTGCTCCGGTGCGAGACGCGGCGCTCCGCGCATCTTTGTAATGGTGGGACGCCGATTCCAATCTGGGGCAGAGACACCGGCTGACAAAACGACCGTAGGAGAGGGAGAGGACGGGGCGCCCCCGTGAGAAGGCGGCCTGGCCTCCTGTTATAAAGGTCTCCTGCCCGGCGGCCTCCGGCACCGCGTTAACCGGTTAATTCCCGGGTGACTGATGCATACCACTCCGCAGATAACCCAGCCACACAAAGCCCATGGCAGTGATTTTCCTGCGGTGCATTATCACACCTTATTAATACCCGGCAGCAGGGTCCTTAGATGTTGGACGTTGTTAGAGGTTATTAGGAGCGTTTTAAAGCTTTCACAGTAATTACTGGGGGACCCCACTGTGCTGTTATATCTTTGTTCAGTTTTAGCATGAGCTGCACAGCCATACTCGGTACTGCTTTGTGTTGCAGCATGGTTACCTTCACCCACACACGCAGGCGGCTCCCTACGCACGCCGATACCTGAAGTGTCTCTGGCCGCACTAAAACCACTCAATTTCTAATAGCCCCACTAGATGGTAAGCTTGGACCTCAGGCAGGTCATTAGCACCCGCCCGTGTCCAAATTCATTACAACCTGGGGTACATGGCAACGATGCTTCATCACCTGCCCCCTTCCCTCTGTCCCCTTCTCACCTGTCTCAAGGCCAACAATTAAAAGAACCATTATCTTTCTGCCCGAGTCCCAAAGGCCTTCTGCAGCTGTCCCCAGCATGACAACTGTGTGCGTCCGTCTCGGTGTGTGTCGGTGTGTCACTGTGTGTGCGCGCACTGGAGAGGGGGCTTGCGGTTTCTGGAAAGACGGCGCCGAAGCGCTATATTTGGGAAACGAATGTCAAACAATGTAGCACCAACTGCAGGACAGAAGGGGAAATATATATATAGTCCAAAGCGTTTCTGACCCAACATTTTACTTCAATGGAAAATTTGGGCTGTGAACGGTCCCTTTGGACTCTCTCGAATTTACCGTAAAGTATCCAGATATTGCACGCCACGGGCCGCCGGAAAACAAACCCGCTACATTAAGCCAAGTGTTTATACAAACCCAGGCCTGCCGCGTTCCACCGGTTCATACTGCCGTCTCCCTGGCAACTTATAGGGTCAATCTCGCAGTAGCACTGTTGCTGCAATTTCGCACCCTAACCCAGCGCTAACACCCACAGACTTGAACGAGGTTCGATACCTAGCAACGGACCTTTCGTGAACCCGAATACACACAATCAGAAACCCAGCTCGGCGTTGAATCGTTTCTAGGTCTGAAACCTGGATCTCGGGACATATTTGGAATCACTCGCGGTAAGAATCCCTCCCCTAACCCAGGAGCGCCAGGATTTGCGATCCAAAACAGTTTTACCATGTACCATGTCTACATTAGCGAACATCTCTTGTGCTACCTGAAGCCTGGTACTGTACATAAAGTTGTTAGATGGCAAATTGCTTTCTCCAACACACACATATACATATAAACACACACACACACACACAGGGGGACACATAGAAGAGGGGAGAGAGAGAGAGAGACGAGAGAGAGAGAGATGAGAAGGAGGGGAACACCAGACAAGAAGAAGAGAGAGAGGCTGACCACAACACAACACACACACACACACACACACACCACACACACACACACACACACACACACAACACACCCACACACACATATATATATAAAATAAATTGATTATATATATAATCATTATATATACACACACACACACATACAAGTAATATAATACTATATATAACCAGTCAGCAGGCAGGGACCAGTGTGCGTTTGCTCAGTAGTTGCTGCAGGATTGCAGCACAGCTCCCCTGCGTCCCTTGCCATTAATTCCCTGTCTCCGCACTCCCTGCTATCTGCCTCTTGTCACGAAGATGAAAGTGGCATAATGCTTCTAACATTAAAATCATTTGATACACAATGTTTTACGAGAAGGACATTTAATGGCTCATTTAGCACAACAGTTATTAGATTTTAGTCAACAATTAAAGGGTGGCAGGATAAAAAAGCAGGGTCGGCGCTTTTTTCCCCGCTCGCCCTCCCTGTCCGTGGCTCCTCGCAATATACATCTTCACAGCTCCTTACACATGACAGCTCCGGCTCCCACAAACAGGAGTGCATTATACTGCCGCTCCTCAGATTGATACCACGTCAGCATGTGCATTCTTACTGTGCTGCATCCAATCTACAAGGCGCTGATCATCAAGAGCCGGGAAATCACACTCCTGTTTATCTGTTAACGCCTTGGCTGCCAGAGGGGGCCTGCAGCCCACCGCGCTCTCGACTTTCTCCGGCTTCAACTTCAGGAAATCTCCGGGGAGAACGGGCGGAGGTCTTATTTATCCCTGGCTTGCTGGGCGGACTGCTGACCGCTCGGTAGGACAGGTATAATAATAACGTTATTTTATACGGCGCTTTTCTCCCAATGGGACTCAGCGCGTCACGATGACAGTATAGCGCAATACGCAGCACATAGGACTTTTTACAGAGACAATCCCTGTCCAGGTGAGCTTACAATCTGAGGCACAGTGACTTGCCCGAGGTTACAAGGAGCCGACTCCGGGAATTGAACCAGCGTCCCCTGATTGAAACGCAGTGTCTTTACTCACTGAGCCGCTCCATCTCCCTCTAAGGAAGCTATGTATAAAGAGCCGTCCGCCTCCCGCGCATAGCAGGCACCCCAGAGGTGGCTGCAGTTTTCCCCCCTTCCCCTCCGCCCCTCTCTCTGTCGCAACGAGCCTGTTACTGTCATTCATTTATCTCTCGCTACATCCCCGGAGATGTCACATTATCGCACATTGTTACTTTGCAAATACAAATGGAATACAAGGACAGACACATTTGTAACTGTAACGGAGGTCTTGGGCGTGCAGATCACGCCGTACACCTCTCTGTATAAGCGCGACAGAGTGAAGGCATCCCCGCCATGTAACACCGCGTGTTATTTCTTGTGTCTTTCCTAATGGAACATGATTCTTCCCCCCCCCCTTACATACACACTCACAGCAAATCCATTTATTTCACATTAAATACACAGACTGGCCGTGTTCACTTTATGCTGCGATACCATTTATTCCTGTGCCAATAACTGCTAGGCAGCAATTAGGAACGACACCCAAATAAGCAGAACATGTTCTGTTCATGTATATATGTATATCTTTATTTATATAGCATCACAGCAGTAATACACCTCTCTCACTGACTGCCCCACACCTCTGGAATGCCCTTCCCCTCAATATCCCACTAGCATCTTCTCTATCCACCTTTAAGACCCACGTTAAAACACACCTGCTTAAGGAAGCATAGGAGTAGCTCCGTGGCTAACACTATACACTTCATGCTTAAACCCTGGCCCCCTGCAGACGCACTTACCAGAACTCCCTCCTACTGTCGCTGTACGTTCTTCCTACTAACCAATTAGATTTGTAAAATGGTAATGCACAGGTTATTAAGAATTTATATTAGTGTTAGGGACCCTTGAGATGTGGTCTGCCGTGTAGTGGCTCAGGGGCTTACAACACTTTGGCCAAAATGTTAAACTAAAAGACCATTTTATTTAATAGATATCTATACATATATATTTAGGCACTGTGCCGTGTATAGGTTTCACTGGATGTGCACTGAGCTCTGTCTGTGTTTCATGTTCTGTCTCTGGTTTTAACCAATTAGATTGTAAGCTCTTCGGAGCAGGGACTCCTTTTCCTAAATGTTACTTTTATGTCTTCAGCACTTATTCCCTTTGTGTTATTTGTATTATTTGTTATTTATATGATTGTCACGTGTATTACTGCTGTGAAGCGCTATGTACATTAATGGCGCTATATAAATAAAGACATACACACATAATATTATAACACATAATGGGAATAAGCTCTTCAGACATGAAAGTAACAATAGGAAAAGGACTCCCTGCCCCGAAGAGCTTACGATCTAAGTAAGCTTATGTCACCACCTAAGAAGCATTTATTAACTTCCCCAGTCATTCTTCCCTTCTGTTTTTGTGCTCTTCAACGTAAGAAGCATTCACTTGCATTTTTTACTTTGCAATGCGCGTCCATTATTATTGCGATTCCCCGAATTAAATCTGATTTACTAGATCAGATTAAGTATATATATTAAAAAAAAAAACACAAAAGAAGTGAAATGAACAAAAACACAGCTGAAAATGTAAGGAGAGCTTTTATATCCCGGGCTTCTGTACAGAACGTCTCATTGGCCAGGATCGCACTTCTAAAAGGTGGCTATGTAACAGTGATAGGAGGCCGCCCTGTTTCGCAGCAGCGGGAACACGGCTGCCTCCGCATCACCCTCTCTCTCTCTCTCTCTCTCTCAACGTCCGCAGGGCACAGCCCCGTGTAGACACAACTCACCCCCCCCCCCCACCCCCCAACTCCCTTCACCGCCAACCACAGGAGCTACCCAGAGAGCAGCTAATGGGATTAAACGCCGGCTTTAATTTTAATGAAGAAAGTTGCCCGTAGCAACAAAAGCGGCAGCCGTGGCCCGTTATCATTAATAAAGCCCAGACAACATTAGAGGCCCGACAAGAGCGCACACACACACACACACACACACACACACACACACACACAAAGAGAAGTCCCTCTCCCCCCCAGCTCCCACTGGGCTAAATTGGCTGGCCAATTTTTCTTAAGTGTCCGGACTATTTAGAAGGCAATTTATTAATTTTTGTCATCCATTGTCACTTTGACAGGTCATCACTTTCCCATCCCGAACTTTACAGAAAACTAATTGAACGACTGGCAGTATTTATGAGGGGTATTATTTATCAATTACGCCTGATAATGATACTCTGCCCTGCTACCTTCCACACCCCTCCCCTCCCCCCCAACACCCCCCCAGGCTTGGGAGCGTCAGAGACACATTGTATCTCTGAGGGGAAGTATAACGGGAATCACACAGGAGAACATGGAGCTTCTGTTACCGTTGGAACGGGCGACAGATACCGAATACTTGGTGTCTTCTCTGTCCCTTTTACTACCGGTTGAGAAGGCTTAACCGACCCATTTAACTTGTCCGTCCTTTTCCTTCCCACCCCAAGCACTCCTCTGCTCAGCTCTGCAGGTAGGCTGGTCCTACAGTAAGTGTAGGACCTTCTCACCTCTCCCCTCCAGCTTCAGTGCGTGACCTTGTGTTCTAGCAAAGGGGTGGGCAACTCCTGTCCTCCAGGGCCCCCAACCGGTCGGGTTTTGCGAATATCCCTGCTTCAGCACAGGTGGCTCAATCTTCGGCCGAGCCACCTGTGCTGAAGCAGGGAAATTCGCAAAACCTGACCGGTTGGTGGCCCTTGAGGACTGGCACAACAATAAACACCATTTTCTTATAGAACTTGCAGTGTACACTGCGCTGCACACGGGACTGAACAGACACAGCGTCCCCTGCCAATGGAGATATCACAACCCAAGTCTCGGGCAGGAGGCGCGGGGGCGATGACGTGGGCTTGCCCAATGTCACGAGGAGTGGGCACTGGGATTGGAACCAGGCTCGCCCACTTCAAAGTCCGTGGCATTAGAAACAAGGTACGTCCTCACCCTCTCTCCTGCCGCACAAACGTTAGAGACCTTAAATCTTCCCTGATCCTAACCACAGCCAAGAAGTGCGAGAAAGTGCGGCACAGGGGAGAGCAGCACCGGGATCCACACACAGGCAGTCCTCGTGTTACAGCGAATGGCTTATCCAACGCTGTGCAACGCATACCTAGGTTCAGTTTTACAGCGCCAAAACGGCTTATCCAACGCTCTTACGACGCTTTGCAACGTTGTGTATGTGTGTATATATATATTTATTATATAATATTATACTATATAATATATTATATTTTTATATTATATTATACATATAATACAGTATATACACTATATAATTTATGTATGTGCTGCATATCTTATTGCATGAGTAAAATAGTTGGTGTATTTTAGCATTAAAAATGCCTTCGGGAACGGAACCTTTCATTTAAACAGTGTTCCTATGGGAAAACGTGTTTCGCTTTACGACGTTTCGCTATCCAACGCCATTTTGAGTAACGCATTGTGTCGGATAACCGAGGACTGCCTGTACATATAATAATAATAACTTATTTCATATAGCGTTTTCCTCCCAATGGGACTCTAAGCGCGTCACAATTACAGCATAGTGCACGGTTCGCATCGGTTTCCAGACACGGCCCCTGTCCCGCAGAGCTTACAATCTATGCTTTTGGTGCCTGAGGGAGATAAAGTGACTTGCCCAAGGTCAGAAGGAGAGGACACTGGGATTTAAACACCAGGCTCCCCTGCTTCAAACTCCGTGTCACCGACACTCACGGAGCCGCTCCTTCTGTCCTGGGGCGTCTCAATCTGGTTCTACCCATGTGGTAACCAAGTTCTTTTTACAAGTCAAGTAATATGGACCCATCCAATCCCAAAGGTCATGCTGAGCAGCAAGAAGGCGGGTAACAAAGGATGGGAGAAGACTAAGAGGAGGCATCGACGGGGTTCAGGAAGTAATGAGGTTATGTACTGGAACGGGGAGACGGCACCTCACATCTCCAATCTCCTAAGGAGGTGCAGACAGGTGAGCTGGGAGAGGCTGGTTGGAGGACGAGGTGTCTCAGGCCTGTGAGCACAGGGTTCGGCGTGCAACACCACACATCGAAATGCGTCGGGGACGGGGGCACCTCAGCCGCTTGTGTTGTGAGTGGTCAGTACAACACAAGGAGTCTGACACCACCCCACTGTCACCTACTGGGGACAACAATAAACTGCTGAGGGATGAGTTGGGTGGGACCCCCAACATTCATGAGCAGCGAAAAACGAGCACAGGATGAAGGGAAGAGGGCAATATGAGTTTCATAGCGTTAGCCCTGTGGCTTCATCAGGTCAGCACGAGTGAGTGAAGGGGAGTGGGTGAGAAGAAAGTGAAGGAAACAACAAGGGTGAGGGAGAAAAACAATGGGCTGGAAGAGGCGAAAATTAAAAACTGAATCAGAGAAATGGAGGAAGAGAAAAGGAGAGAAAAAAAGAGAGAAGGAAGAAAAAGGAGGAGGAAGGAAAGAGAAAGGAAGGCAAGGAGGAGAGAAAGTTAAGAAGATCACAGTGCATGTAAGACAACATGAGAGAGTGGAAGGATGTGCAGAGGAGGAGATAATATGGGCAGAGTGACTGGAGGGAGCGGACGCTAATTTGTTGAGATAAAGTCCCCCTAATCACAGAGAGATCAATCAGCGATCAGGAATCTCTCCTCTCGGTGTGAGAGTGATAAGGCCCTGAGCCGACACACACTGAATAACACAGAAGGCTCATCTGGTGTGGCGGCTTTGTTGGTGGGAATGAAGCAGAAGAGGGGGCCGCGGGTGGCTTTTGTGAGGGGGGCTGGGTATTCGGGGAGGCGTGGGGCTGACTGACTCCAAAGTTTCACGTTCTTTGTTGGGAGATGTCAGAAGAACGTCAGGCCAACCCATGAGTGACACAACGGAACAGAGCAGGGCACCTATCACTGGAATGCATCGCACTGTCACCCACTGGCTCACACCTCCAGCTAATCCATCATCTCCCCCGGGGACAGTGGCCAGACCCCGGCCAGAGATAAGTGCACACAGCAGCCAGCACAAGGACAGAGAAGGGCAGGCCCCGGGGACACAGAGAGACACAGAGGAGGGTGATAAAAAGAGAAAAAAAAGCCTTCTCTACAAGCGTGTTATCTGATGAGGGTTCTGGGTAATTAATTATAAACTCAATTACCTAACGCTTACTTCAGCACTCTTTATTCATTAAGAGATAAAGCCTGACCGGCTGATAAGTTTCTGTTGCACGCAGCAGAGGGCTCCCGTGCCTATTTATTACCAGGGTTCCGTGCAAAGGCGGAAGGGTGAGAGCGGGGCAGGAGATCGAGAACTGCACGGGGAGGACAAGAAGAGGGAGAGGGGGGAAGAGGGAGAGGGGGGAAGAGGGAGAGAGGGGGGAAGAGGGAGAGAGGGGGGGAGAGGGAGAGAGGGGGGGAGAGAAGGGAGGGAGAGAGGAGAGAGAGGGGGGAGAGGGAGAGAGGAGAGGGGGGGGAGAAAAGGGGGGCGCGAGAAAAATGAGGAGGGGAGAAAGGGTGGAGAGGAAAGGGGGAGGGTAGGGTTGAGAGAGGGGGGAGAACTGGGGGGAAGAGGGGAGAAAGGAGGGGAGGCGGAGGGGGGAGAAAGGGAGGGGAGACAGAATAAGGGGAGGAGGGGGAGAGGGAATATAGAGAGGGGGGAGGAAAGAGAGGTGGGTTAGGTGAGAGAGAGGGGGAAGAGATAGAGAGGGAGAGGAAAGAGAGAGAGAGAGAGAGATGGGGGTGGGGGGGAGAAGTGAGGAGATGAGTGAGCAAAACATTGAGAGAAGAAAAAAAGGAAGAAAAAAAGAGACGGAGAGAGAGAGGGGAAAAAAAGTAAGAACAAGTAAGAAAGACCTGGAGAGAGATTCTAGCACAATTTAAAAATAAATGTCTTACCTACAGAAGTAATGTGATAAGTACCCTCCCCCCCCCCCCAGGTAGAATTGGTTAGGGGATTTTTCGGCTGTTGACAGGACGCTCGCTTGTGGGTGAGCAGCGGTAACTTATAGGAGGGCGCCAATCAGATTTGATATTTAACCGGCGGGAGTGTCTTTACGTGGTTTGAAAATGTCATACTCGCCACTCCTGTACAGTGCCGCACGTTTATCTTTGGGATGGGGCAAGAGGGGGTCTTCAAACTTGCTCCCCTCCGCGCCTTTGCGCAGCACACGTCACTCGAGGCGGGGCACCCCCCCTCCAGGGATCGCCTATCTCGCGGAGTGGCGGCGTGCCGGCCGGGTCCGTTAGTATTCACGGCAATAATTAGGGCTGCAGTTAATTTCATTAGAGCCTTCCCTGCTAAATGAAGCAGATTACGAGGACACTTTTATGTACCAGGCGTACGAAATTACAAGCCTGGCAGCTTGCCACTTGCCAGAGAGTAAAACAACTTGATATTTACGTGAATCACCCAACGCCAGGGGAAAAACTGGCGCGCTACAACTGGGACGAGGAGGCTGAGGCTGAGCGCGCCGCTGTCACCACCCACAGCACTGCAGGAGATGGGTTATCGCCACATAGTACCAGGGACAGAAGGAAAGCGGTTGGTAGGAATTCCGCCAACCAGTAGTCGTGGTGTTAGCAGGCGACCCTCTGGGGCGGCAAAAAAAGGCGGGGTCTGCCAGAGATGTCTTGGCAGTGGAGGGAGGAGTTCCAGAGCTAGCCTCACAGGACCTGCTCTGTAGAGCGATGTGAATGCTATCAGCATTGTGGAATTCCAGAACATCAACTCGGACAGTCTCCGCCTCCCCTAATATGATGTCTAAGACCCCAATATTACATCTCTCAGCCAAAAGCGGAAAGAATCACGCCACTGGTTACTTGGTGTATCATAGTGAAGGGGGCTCAAACCAGGATCCTAAGCCCCTCAACCGGTCAGGTTTTCAGGTTATATCCCAGCTTCAGCCACAGGGGCCAATCGGTTGAAGAGTGACCAACGATGAGCACCTGTGCTGAAGCTAGGGCTGATTGAAGCCCCTGTGCTTAAGCGGGATAGCTGAAACTGAACTGTAGGGTTGGGGTCTTGAGGAGTGGGAGACCGGTTGAGACCCCATGTATATGATCGTCCTGGAAATAAGGAGGTGGGGGGGTTGTGGGGGGGGGGGGGGGGGGTTTTTGATCAGTCAAAATAACCCGCCCACCCCACGGAGTTGCACTTATTGTTGTAATTGCTGTAGCACGAAGAGGTATCGGCCTGCAATTTGTCAGCTTGGTAGGGATAGAAGAAATGGTGCCATCGGATCTGTATTAGAAAACCAGGTTTTGTACCATGTTTGTTGCTCAGGCCACACACACACCTTGTGCATGTTATTATTAATATCACATTATATGCCCTTCCCAAAACGGGCTCTGTGTTTGCTAGAAACGGGATTTTTAACACTCCTTTTTTTAATCTTCTTTGAAGAGCAGGACGGGCGCAGGGGGTGTAAGATACTCTCTCATTGGGAGACCCGCTGCATAATCTGACTTCTAAGGAATAAATCACAAAACTATGGTAAGGGAGAGAAGGCTGGGTAGGGGTAAGGGTAAGGAGGGCTGAGTAAGGGTAAGGGTAAGGAGGGCTGAGTAGGGTGGTAATATGTGTGGTGTATTAAGGTGGGTGGGATAGAGGTAAGGGTGGGCTGGGGAGGGGTAGGTGGCTGGGTAGGGGTAAGGTGGGCTGGGTAGGGGTAAGGGTAAGGTGGGCTGAGTAGGGGTAAGGTGGGCTGGGTAGGGGTAAGGTGGGCTGAGTAGGGGTAAGGTGGTCTGAATAGGGGTAAGGAGGGCTGGGTAGGAGTAAGGTGGGCTGGGTAGGGGTAAGGTGGGCTGGGTAAGGATACGGAGGGCGAGGTAAGGTGGGCTGGGTAAGGTGACTGGGTAGGAGTAAGAGTAAGAAGGGCTGCATAGAGGTAAGAGTAAGGAGGGCTGCGTAGTAAGGAGGGTTGGGTGGGAGTAAGGGTAATAAAGGCTGCTTAGAGGTAAGAGTAAGGAGGACTGGGTAGGGGTAAGGGTAAGGTGGGCTGGGTAGAGGTGCGGAGCGCTGGGTAGAGAAGGGTAAGGAGGGCTGGGTAAGGGTAAGCAGGGCTGGGTAGGAGTAAGGGTAAGGAGGGCTGGGTTGGTAGGGGTAGGAGGACTGGGAGATAAGGATAAGGAGGACGGGGAGGGTAGGGTTGCGGAGGGCTGGTTAGGAGTAAGGGAAGGAGGAGCTGGGTAGGAGTAAGGGTAACGAGGGCGGGTTAGGGGTAAGGAGACTGGGTAGGAGTAAAGGGTTGCAGAGGGGTGAAAACAACCCACTAAAAGGGTCTCGCGATATGCCCATCACAGGAAAACCAAGATGGCTTACCGCCCCGAAACCTAACCACCCAAATCCCAACCATAGCTACATACGCATTTCACCGCGATCAATTACGGTCGATAAAGGAGCTATCACCTATGCGCACACACCTCGAAGACACGGTTTCATAAACTCGGTCAAAGGACCCACCCCCTATGAACGGGCTCTCGCGATATGGGCCCCACCCTTTGAAAGGCTTTGCCAAAATAAAAAAAAAAAGAGGTTGCCCGGGTAGGAGTAGGTAAGGAGGGCTGGGTGAGGGGTAGAAGACGGGGTAGGGGTAGGAGTAAGGGTGCGGAGGGCTGGGTAGGAGTAAGGGTAAGGAGGGTGGGTAGGAGGAATGGGTAGGAGTAAGGGTAAGGAGGGCTGGGTAGGGGTAAGGAGGGCTGGGTAGGAGTAAGGGTAAGGAGGGCTGGGTAGGGTAAGGAGGACTGGGTAGGAGTAAGGGTGCGGAGGGCTGGGTAGGAGTAAGGGTAAGGAGGGGCTGGGTAGGAGTAAGGGTAAGGGTTGTAGGAGGGGACTGGGTAGGGGTAGGAGGACTGGGTAGGAGTAAGGTAAGGAGGGCTGGGTAGGGGAAGGAGGGCGGGTAGGAGCAGGGTGCGGAGGGCTGGGTTAGGAGTAGGTAAGGAGGGCTGGGTACGGGCGTAAGGAGGACGGGGTAGAGTAAGGCGTGCGGAGGGCTGGGTTAGCAGTAAGGGTAAGGAGGGCGGGTAGGGGTAAGGAGGGACTGGGTAGGAGAAGGGTAAGGAGTGACCCCGGACAATCATCCAATGATATCTAATAAGGGAAAATAAAATTTCTTCCTGACTCCAAGAAATGGAAATCGGATATTCCATGGATCACATCCTTCCCATGTATACTTATTTGGTTATATCCCTGTTATACCTTTCCTTTCCAAAAGATGTCCACCCATTGTTTTGTTTGTACAAATCCCCCCCCCCCATTGTATTGCCATCACAGTCTCCATAGTAATGAATGCCACATTTTTTAAACTGCCCTTAATGAAAGAACCTTTCCTATGTTGCTGGTGAAATCTCCTTCCTCCAACCCTTAAGGGATGGCCCCGAGTCCTTGTATGCCGTGGGATTAATAAGTCTTTTTACAAGCTCATTTGTACTGGCACGAATATATTTGTATATGTTATCCTATCCTCTTAGACGCCTCTTTCCAAGTAATAAATCTAATTTAGCTGCCTCTCCTCATAAGTTAAATGTCATCCCCTTTTATGAAAATTTGGTTGGCTCTATCTGCCACTCTTTCTAGTTCCATAATGTATTTTCTAAGGAGTGGTGCCAAAATTATACTCAATATTCAAGATGTTGGCCTTTACAATGCTTTGTAAAGAGGCCATATATAGTTTACTTCCCTTCCACCATTGCCCGTTTGCAAAGGCAAAAAGATTTTCTTGATCAGCTACTGACAGACTTTGGGCCACTAGTGCTAAGCCTGCTGTCTACGAAGACAACTTAAAACCTTCTCCGTCAAGAGTTCCCCAATATATCCCATTTCAATTGTAAGTCGACTGTTTATTCTTGCTTCCCAAATGCAGTAACCTTACATTTATCTGTAATTAAATCTCATCTGCATTTACCTGCCAAGTTCCAGTTTCTCAAAGTCCTTCTGGAGAGAAATTACATTCCTGCTTGACTTGACTAAACTTACCCACACTTTAGTATCTCAGAAGATGGAGACTTTGCTCTCGATCCAAACCTCAAGGTCATTATAAAACAAGTTAAAAAGCACGGTCCCAGAGTACCGAGCCCTGATGGTACTCCACTCACGACTCTTAGCCCAACCTGAAAAGTTCCATTTATGACAACCCTCTGTTGTCTGTCCTTCAACCAGTTCAATTCAGGTGCAAAATTTTTAGTCCAAAGTTGCTTTATTTTACATACCTCGTGTGGAACCGCCATCAAAAGCCTTTGCAAAATCTAAGTGACTTCACATCAACTTGCTTACCCTGGTCTAAAATTCTACTTACCTCCTAAAAGAAACAAAAAAGCGTTAGTGTGGATGATCTATTCCTTTCATAAATCACATGCTGACTATTAATATAATTTTGTTTTCCAATTAGGAATGTCTGCATATTATCCCGTATTAAACCTTTAAGTAGCGTCCCCACTATTGAGGTCAGGCTTACTGGTCTGTAATTCCCCGGTTGGGATCTAGCTCCCCTTTTAAAATAATAGGCACCGCATCTGCTTTTCGCCAATCTTGTGGTACTGAGCCTGTATTTCACACAAAACGAAGGGCCAAGCACCTGTGTGATTATCAGGTAGTGTTGGTATATTGTAGAGACCCTTGAATTGGAAGCTTCATCCCCAGGGTTATTTTAGCCACATTGTTCTCCCTCTTATTTCCCATTCCCGACACTTGATAGGAGTGAAGACAGCTCTAACAAGAGTAAACTTAATGGTATGGGGGGGGGGGGGGGGGAAATATAGGGAGGAATCTAGGAGGGGGGAAAGAATGGTGAATAGCCCATACCCAGCTGCGGTCTTGCGGCAACATCTCAGCGCTTTTCTGGTTCTCTCTCTGATCCCCCCACGGATACCCTCGGAGCCCTGAATATGCAGATACTGCTCTGTGCAGGCCCGGGGGGCCATCCGCTGCGAGAGAGAGAACGGATGATATGGAGGGAGCTGTGCGGCGGGAACACCTCTGCCACAGGGCAAAGAGGACGTTGCAGGGTAATTAAGGAGGGCAGTGCCTCAGAAAGGGCATAGTGACAGAGAGTGAGGGGAGTCACAGAAACTGCAAGGGTAATCTGCACCTGTCTGGTATAATTAGAGGGGGGGGAGGGGAGGGAAGAGGGCTGCGAGACCCCAAACCTTTCCAAGTGCTTGAGCTATATTCCAATGTATGCACTGCCCTCCCCCTCTTGGTATTTTGGGCATTGTGATAAACAGCACTGCTTTATATTGCAGTAGGTCCAGCTTAACTGAGTGCACTGTGAGCCAAGCGTCAACGAATTATGTTTTCTAATATCACTTGTTAAGCGCTAAAGGGCAATTTAGTGTGAAAATAATGTGATGATAGCCAGAAGTCAGCCAAAGCAGGAGGACCTTACTAACAAACGATTATATCCTGCCTGCATTGGCAGCGCCTTCAGGATTATACAGAATATTACACACGCCCCCGTGCAGCCGCCCCCGGGGTGCAGTCCATGGTAGCACATTGCCACCAGTCTGCTGCCTAAGAGACTCCAGAGAGGGGAAGAGAGACGGATTGATTATGTACCCACAGACGCAGGAAACGCTTTGTATCAAAGGCACAGAGCTGCCCGGAGACATTTTTATCCTGCGCGTTCTCGGCGGGCAGTATATCCAGGCTCTTTTGTTCCAGTGTCAGCGTGGGATTCGGGGACTGTCAAAAGGAGTTGACGAAGGGTTAAGAGACCCCTTAAACGGGGATGCATCAAACGCTGAGTCCCTCCACGCCACGTTGCATTCTTCGCGCCTCAACACTGCAAGGGGGCCACCTGGAACAAGCCGAGAGTCAAACACCTTAGAACCCACCAGGGCTCCGCTAAATCAACAATTGATGTCAGTTGTTGACCTGCTTAGCCCTCCTGTGCAAACTCCACGGTGGAGTTTAAAGAGAGAAGGATAAGATGACATTGGGGGCAGGTAGAGTAACCTCCGACCCTCCACGTGGGACGTTCAGCACCCGCCTCCCAGGAGCAAACGGCCTGGAATCTGGGGAAGATTGGCAGAATGAGGAGCCATTCTCCGGAAGGGCCCTCGTGGTAACATGGAGACCTGAAACTGCGGACGGTCCTCGCGGGCCCTTGCCCCATAAATCCATGTGTTCACGTTCCCCACAAAAAGCACGAGCCAAGTCCAATGACAAAAACACAAAGCTCGTTCGTAATTAGCACTTAATTAGACCAGGGAAACAGAGGGTAGAGCTTAAGCAGGCACACAGGTTCTGTAAACAATGCTTATAAATCTTAAATGAACTTATTAGCACAATGCGAATGTCAGCGGCCGGGTGGTGTGGCCCAAACAGAACAAAATATGAGCCAAAACCTCCGGCGCCAGAGAAGGGGACCGGGGTATTCACAAACTATCAGACACGGGCTAGAAGGGGTAACGCCGGCGCTTGCGCTGCTGCATACACCGGCACCAGGAATATACACAGGCTGACCGGGTATGGGAGCCACACTAACCTTCCATTTTTAGCGACACACTTCGCCAGAGAGTTGTTAAAAATGTTCACAGAATTCTATCGTGACATGGCCTTCCTGCACGGCATGAACCAGCTCTCCATTTCTGCCGTCATGACATATCACTCATCGGCAGACCTCTCATCCTTCTTTCTCGCGAAGTATGTCAGCACAAGTATGCGTCGTGATATAGCTCTTATTCGTTCATCAGAAACAAACTATGCGTGTGTGTGGTGTATACGGGTTTGTGTGTGTTCGTGTTAATGTATATATAGAACATACACATCGCGTATTCCTAATGGTGAAAATCTGGTTCAAAACGCGTGCTGATATAGATCATTAACAACTCAACTAGTATTTATTTTTAAAGCAATACATATCTTTCATTTACCTTGAACAGAAGTGGCGTTTAGGGCAAATCACACCAGACATGGCTCTGATTCTGAGACATTATTCATATGAACAACCCGGAGCGGGTGGCTTTCCAGTAGCCTTGTGATAACAGGCAGTCCTCGATTTACAGCGAATGGCTTATCAAGCTGTGCAATGCATACCATGTTCAGTTTTACAACGCCAAATGGCTATCCAACCTCTTACGACGCTTTGCAAAAGTGTTATGTGTATATTAGATATATATGATTAATATAATATTATACTAATAATATATATTTATTCTGTTATATATATATATAAGAAAGTATATACAATATATAATTTATGTGTGTGCGGCATATCTATTGCCTGCATAAAATATTTGGGTATTTTAGTTGTTAAAAAATGCCTTCAGAACGGAACATTTCATTTACAAGCAGTGTTCCTATGGGAAAACGTGTTTCGCTTTAAGACGGTTCGCATCCAACGCCATTTTGAGTACGCATTGTGCGGATAACCGAGGACTGCCGGTACATCCTATTTCTTGCCTGGGTTATTGTAACGTCTTCCTGTTGACAGCACTCTAAACTTTCCCACATAAAAATAATGAGATATAGCCAATATTAAGGGTTATTTGATGCTAGTCTGAGGCGGAATCTCTGTGGCGGAGGCCCTATAGATGATTGTCATCATGAAGGGGGACGTGGTTTACTTCCATCTAATGACAGTTTTCTCGCCCCACCCAACACACAACTATGGTTGGGGTTTGTTCTGGAGGCCTCTTTATATACTCCCCAGACTGAGGCCACTGATTGAGCACTGTGCTAAGAGGGATACCGAAAACCTGACCCTGTTTGTTTAGGGGAGAGTGGGGGGGAGTTCTTGAGGACTGAAGTTGAGAGCCCCTGTGATAGGGTGTAGGAGAGTGGACACACAGCTGATCACCTAACTCCCTCTGCTTGTGGGGACGACGTTATACAGTAGTATTATTTCATTGTTGCCGTTTGTACTCCATCCTTTCCCTTTGTGTTCCGGCAAATCGATCGCATCAGCTCACCTCCCATATAAATGAATTAATGAATATCTCCCCCTTATCTCAACCCAATACATCACCTTCTTCATTGAAGGCACATCACCCCAATGGTATTCCCCTCTATGCGCACACCTGGGAATCCTGTTACCGGGACCCCTCTCTTAATTCCAGGGGTAATGACCCTTATCATGTCCCACGGCAGTCGCCCCCCCTTCACGTATGACGTTCATTATAGACATTAGCCGGGTCTGCTGTGTGAAAGAACAAGGAACAAGCCCTTAATCCCACGGTATCCAGACCCAAGTTCCCATTGAAATACTCCGGCTGTAATAAAAGGTTCCGCATGAGGAACGACACGAGTCCTATCAGATTATATCGGGCTCCCATGGATTTCCCCACGGAGGGAGGACTTGCAAACTTAAACGTTGAACCAACTATTGGGAAATGTGAAGTGGCAGTGGACACCAGGGGGAGGCCCCAGGGTTGGATGTCCAAACACTGTCGGCACAGCCATGCGCGCGGGGAGATACGTACCCTAAAATTCATATGTCCCATATAAGTTTCCAAGCTGGCCAGTCAGACGTGTCGCACCATGCAACATACATGTGAAAATAATCACATGTAATTTTGTAAGATAAGCACTAAAACTACTCTAAGCGTTCTCATGATCTGTGGTGCAGACACGGCCGTACCAGATGTAATCGGCATTTTACTGAAAAATATATATTATTATGTGGAGACAAAAATAAATAAAAGGATCATGTAATCCTTTCATGTGTCAAAATTTAAATGAAAAATAAATAAAGTTGTGGAGGTTTGCCTGAACACACACACACACACACACACACACGCACACACGGCACCACACGCACACACGCACACACGCCCACACGCACACACGTTAGATATAAACAGGTCAGTGTTTACATTTAAATACATGTTAGATCAGCAAACATGAAAATTGCAGCAGACATGCATACATTGTACACGGCACATGAACACCGCACACAGTATCAGACTACAACACACATTGCCATCTCCCACAACATACACAGTTAACATGACACCCTATCAGACATACAGGCTGCACATCATCTAAAAAACCACACTGTATCAGACAAACACACTATCAGACATTACAGGCATGCCATCATCAACAAACACACTGTATCAGACAAAAAACACTATCAGACAACAAAACACACACACACACTATCGACATAAAAGCCGGCACATTCATCACAACACACTCAGACAAACACACACACTATCAGACCATACCAAGCCGACATCAGAACACACACTGTATCAGACAACACACACCACTATCAACATACAAGACACGCACATCAGACCACGCACACTGTAATCAGACAAGCGGCCACATGGTGACACACACACAGTATAAATGCACACTATAAGACATAAAAAGCAGCACAAACAAAACACACTGTATCGAACAAACACACACTATCAGACATACAAAGATGCACATTCAGACACACCACAAAACTGTATCAGACAAGGTTGTACAAACAATTGTTGAGATGCGCACACGCTGTATCACGACACATAACAGATTGTGTCTGAAACAGCGTGTGTGACACACACAAACACAACACACGTACGATGTATCAGACGCACAAGCAATGCAACAGGTTTGTGTTCCTTCCCATTACATCTAATGGTAAACATGATTGTGAAGCCGCGAGAGAGAGAATAGACAGCTCTAACGAAAAGCAACAAAAAGGGAAAGAAAGGAGAGAGCGCGCGAGCCTGCCGAACCCCCCCAGGGAATTACCAAATCAATTAAACAACTAATTCTCAGGAAGTAATCTCCGGATGCCTCCTCTTAGCACAAAAAACTGTATCTTTAATTCTCAAGCAATAAAGCATCATCTAGAGAGAGCTCTAAACACACTGAGCTTCACGGAGTTTACAAGTATCTCTTTTTGATTGGATATATAACTATTATTTTCTCACAGTTCGGGGAACACTGCAGCCGAGTGCTCGGAACAGATTTTAATTCACTGGTTTGCTATCGTTAGCAGCTTTCAGCCATCCACAAGGACTTGTAATGAGGAGTATCTGGTGACTCATGAACGATGGGTGACCAAATTAATATGCAGCAAAGTGAGGACAATTTCCGCGCCTAATGGAAAGTTGTTTATGGGGCCCATTTAATAAAATTTGTCCCAGAGGCGTCGGGCGGTGAAGCGCTGGAAGGAAACGAGCGCACGCGAAAACTTTGTCTCCATCAAGAGGTCGGTTTTATCGCCCTCGATGACGGACGGGGGAGGCGGGCGGGATTGCCTGTGCCTTTAAATCCACGGCCGCCGTCTCCATGGGCCGCGTCAGTGAAAGCACTCAGCGGTTGTTTTGTATGTGTAACACCGCCTACGTTCTTTCGGGTCAAGAAAAGTGGCAGAGGTTGTGGCCCGTTCCGGGAACAGAACAAAGGTCCCGGGATGGGGGATAGAAGAAGAAAAGGAGGAGGGAAAGTTTAGTAGAAATGAAAGAGGAGATACGGCCGCAGGTTTGAATTCCTAGGATGCTATATGGTAAACACCTGCACGTCTCATCTCATGTTAAAGAATAACGCAACAAGGAAACGCCAGCCAGGGGAGATCCCACTTCAAAACTGGCAGCAAATAGGACATTCCCAACAGCGGGTCCCTGATCACGGCAACATTGGTTACCAGCACAGCTGTACGGGCACCGCCCCTCCGCACGCTCTGTGTCGGCACCTGCCGTAAAGGAATTGATGCCATTGTTCCCGTTCCTCTAAACCGGAAGAATACACCGGAGGGGTACCAATGTTGGTTATCACACACTACCCTGTTCCCCCAGAGCAGGAGAAAGAGAGCGGGCGGCTAGCTAATGCTCTTTGAGGTTGATGGCTAGTTAAATTGCCAACTCTTAGCTTCGTGTGAATTCACTGTGCCGTTTTACGCTATGTACAGAGCTGTAAACACTGACAGATAAACACACCACACACCACAACACACACACACACACACACACACACACACACACCACACACACACACCACACACACACACACACACCACACCACACACACCACTGCAGACACACACACAAACACAGGACAGAGACACAGACAGACGACACAAACACACAGAGACAACAAAGAGGACACACACACCGAGACACACACACAGAGACAACACACAGAGACACACAAACGAGGAACACACACAGAGGGGGGGAAAAAACACACACACAGAGACACACACACAGAGGACACACACACAGAGACACACACACACAGAGACACACACACAGAGACACCAACACACAGAGACACAACACAGAGACACCACACACAGGACACAAACACAGAGACACACACACAGAGACAACACACCACAGGACACACACACAGGAGAACAACAACAGAGACAAACACAAGAGGACACACACACAGAGACACACACCACAGGGGACAACACACAGAGACACAACACACAGAGACACACACACAAGAGGGGACACAAACACAGGAGGACCACACACACAGAGGACACACCCACAGAGACACCACACACAGAGACACACACAAAGAGACAAACACACAAGAGACACACACCACAGAGACCCAAACACACAGAGACACACCACACAGAGACACACAACAGAGACAACACACACCAGAGGAACACACACCCACAGAGAACACACACCAGAGACACACACACAGAGAACGAGGACACACACACAGAGACACACACACAGAGACAAACACACAGAGACAAACACACAGATTTAGAACGGTCTCTGTCTGGCAGATAGCAGAATCGCCAGCGCAGAGTCGGTTAGGGGGTACAGACACAGGGGGTGCGGTGGGGGTACAGGGCACAGGGGGTAACGGCACAGGGGATTGAGGGGGCTCAGACAGGGGCGCAGATCCTGGCAGCTGATACCTCTGGAGCCGACCTCCCATCTGCCAGCAGCGATCTGCATGTCACCTTCCCCTGGCTCATTTGTACCTCATTAACTGCCTCCGACTTAACAAGATTTATGCAAATAGCTCCCAAGGAGCCCCCGCCTCCCACTGCAATCAGCCGAGGCCGGGTAGAATGTACAGCTCTGCCCAATCAGCCGGGGACGTTGTACAGCTCTGAAATCAGCCGCGGGGTACGTATGACAGCTCTGCAATCAGCCGGGGTACGTATGTACAGCTCCTGCATCAGCCGGGTAGTTGTACAGCTCTGCAATCAGCCGGTACGTAATGTACAGCGCTCAATCAGCAGGGTACGTATGTACAGTCTGGCAATCAGCGGGTACGTATGTACAGCTCTGCAATCAGCCGGGGTACGTATTTGTACAGCTCCTGCAATCAGCCGGGGTAAGTAATGTACAGCTCTGCAATCAGGCCGGGTACGTATGACAGCTATGCAATCAGCCGGGGTACGTATGTACAGCCTCTGCAATCAGCCGGTACGTAAGTATATGTACAGCTCTGCAATCAGCCGGGTGGTGGTAGTATTGTAAAGCTCTGGCAATCAGACGGGTCGTAAATGTACAGCTCTGCAATCGCCGGGGGGTACGTAATGTACAGCTCTGCAAATCAGCCGGGTTACGTGTACAGTCGGGCCAATCAGCCGGGTACGTATGTACAGCTCTGCAATCAGCCGGGTACGTATGTACAGCTCTGCACGGCCGGGTATGTATGTACAGCTCTGCACAGCGGAGTACATATGTAACAGCTCGCCATGGCCGGGACGTAGTACAGCTCTGCAATCAGCCGGGTGTCGAGTACAGCCTTTGCACAATCAGCCGGGTACGTATGTACAGCTCTGCAATCAGCCGGGTACGTATGTACAGCCGCTGCAATCAGCCGGGTATGTAAGTACAGCTCTGCAATCAGCCGGGTATGTATGTACAGCTCTGCACGGCCGGGTATGTATGTACAGCTCTGCAATCAGCCGGGGTGGGGGGGGTACTTATGTACAGCCTGCACGGCGGGTATTACGTAGTACAGCCTGCAATGGCCGGGTAAGTATGACAGCTCTGCAATCAGCCGGGGGTACGTATGTACAGCTCTGCAATTCACCGGGTACAGGATGTACAGCTCTGCAATCAGCCGGGTAATCGTAGTTACAGCTCTGCAAGGCCGGGGGGGGGTATCGGGTGCCGGGTATGTATGTACAGCTCTGCCAATCAGCCGGGTATGTATGTTAACAGCTCTGCCGGGCCGGTGGTAGTATTGTACAGCTCTGAATCGCCGGGTAACGTATGTACAAGCTCGCACGGCCGCGTATGTATGTACAATCTGCACGGCGGGGTGGGTAAGATGTACAGCTCTGCAATCAGCCGGGTTAAGTATGTTAAAGCTCTGCAATCACCGGGTAGGTATGTACAGCTCGGCAATCAGCAGGGGACGTAGTACAGCTCGGCAATCAGTGCCGGGTACGTATGTACCAGCTCTGCAATCAGCCGCGGGTACGTCTGTTAACAGCTCTGACAATCAGCCGGGTACGTAATGTACAGCTCTGCATCAGCCGGGGGGTACGTATGGTTTACAGCTCTGCAAATCAAAACCGGGTGGGTTGACGTATTGTACAGCCTGCAATCAGCAGGGTTACGTATTTTGTACCGCTCTGCAAATCAACCGAGGTCCCGGTTGGACGTATGTACAGCTCTTGAGATCAGCCGGTTACTATGTACAGCTCTGCAATCAGCCTGGGTATAGGTTGTACAGCTCTTGCAATAGCGCGGTGGGGGTACGTAGCACAGCTTGCAATCAGCCGGGTACGTAATGTACAGCTCTGCAATCACCGGGGTTGGGGTTTTGGACGTATGTACAGCTTCTGCAATCAGCTGGGGTTACGTATGTAACAGCTCTGCAATCAGCCGGGTACGAGGTACAGCTATCTGCAATCAGCCAGGTACGTATGTACGATATGCACGGCAGGTTGTAGTACAGATCGGCAATCAAGCCGGGTACGTATGTACAGCTCTGCACGGGCCGGGTATGTATGTACAGCTCTGCAATCAGCCGGGTACGTATGTACAGCTCTGCACGGCCGGGTACGTATGTACAGCTCTGCATGGCCGGGTACGTATGTACAGCTCTGCAATCAGCCGGGTACGTATGTACAGCTCTGCAATCAGCCGGGTACGTATGTACAGCTCTGCAATCAGACGGGGGGTACGTATGTACAGCTCTGCACGGCCGGGTATGTATGTACAGCTCTGCAATCAGCCGGGTATGTATATTGTACCACTCTGCCGCCGGGTGGGGCCGGGTATGTATGGTACAGCTCTGCAATCAGGCCGGGTGGTAGTATGCTACAAGCTCTGCACGGCCGGGTATGTATGTACAGCTCTGCACGGCTGGGTACGTATGTACAGCTCTGCAATCAGCCGGGTACGTATGTACAGCTATGAAATCAGTAAAAGGGTGGTTGTGGGTAGGGTATGTATGTACAGCGCTTGCAATTCAAGCGGGGTACGTAATGTACAGCTCTGCCAATCAGCGGTACGTATGTACAGTCTGCAATCAGCCCGGGTGGTACGTACATCCCCCCGTACACGCTCTGCAATCAGCCGCCCCGCGTCGGGGTACGTAATGGAAAGATCTGCATCAGCCGGGGTGGGTAAGTATGTACAGCTCTGCAATAAACCGGGGTAGTACGTATGTACCAGCTCTGCAATCAGCCGGGTACGGATGTGTACAGCTATGCAATCAAACCGGGTGGGAGGTGGTACGTATGTACAGCTCTTGCAATCAAGGCCGGGTTGTACGATGTACAGCTCTGCAATCAGCCGGGTACGTATGTACAGCTCTGCAATCAGCCGGGTACGTCAGTCACAGCTCTGCAATCAGCCGGGTACGTATGTACAGCTCTGCAATCAGCGGGGGGTACGTATGTACAGCTCGCAATCAAGCCGGTACGTATGTACAGCTCTGCAATCAGCCGGGTACGTATGTACAGCTCTGCAATAAAGCCGGCGGGGTGGTGGTACGTAAGTACAGCTCTGCCACGGCCGGGTATGGTATGTACAGCTCTGCACAGCCGGGGTTACATCTGTACAGCTTCTGCATGGCGGGTACGTAATGTTACAGCGCGGGCAATACAGCCGGGTACGTATGTACACAGCTCTGCAATCAGCCGGGGTAACGTATGTACAGCTCGCCAATCAAGACGGCTACCCGTATGTACAGCCTGCACGGCCGGGGGGTATTTATGTAATGTTACAAGCTCTGCAAATCAGCCGGGTAGTCTGGACAGCTATGCAAGGCCGGGTGGGTGGGTGGTATGTATGGACAGCTCTGCAATCAGCCGGTACGTATTGTACAGCTCTGCACGGACCCGGGTAGTAGACAGCTCTGAACGGCTGGGTCCGTTGTACCCAGGCTCTGAATCAGACGGGGGTACGTCACAGTACGCTCTGCAATCAGCCGGGTATGTATGTACAGCTCTGAATCAGCCGGAGATTAGTAGTACAGCTCTGCACGGCGCGATGTATGTACAAGCTCTGCAATCAGCCGGGTGGGGTGGTAAGTATGTTTCAGCTCGCACGGCCGTGTATGTATGTACCAGCTCTGCACGGACGGGTAGGGGTTGCGGGTGGTGGTATGGGGTATGTAGTAAAGCTATGCAATCAGCAGGGTAGTATGTTGTACAGGTCTGCACGGCCGGGTGGACGTAAATGTACAGCTCTGCACCGGTCCGGTAGTATGTACAGCTCTGCACGGCAGGGGGGGGGTAGGTAGTATGTACAGCTCTGCACGGCCAGGGTATGAGTTACAAGCTCTGCACGGCCGGGGGTTATGTAGACAGCTCTGAACGGACGGGTTGGTGGGTGGTAACGCCGGGTATGGTAGTACAGCTCTGCCGGCCGGGGTGGGTATGTATGTACAGCTCCTGCACGGCAGGGGGTAATGGATGTATGTTACAGCTCTGCACGGCTGGGTATGTATGTACAGCTCTGCACGGCCGGGTGGTGGTATGTAAGTACAGCTCTGCACGGCGGGGGTATGTTATGTTACCGCTCTGCACGCGGGGTGGTACGTAATGTACAGCTTGCACGGCCGGGTATGTATGTACAGCTCTGCACGGCCGGGTACGTATGTACAGCTCTGCACGGCCGGGTACGTATGTACAGCTCTGCACGCCGGGTATGTATGTACAGCTCTGCACGGACGGGTGGTGGTACGTATGTACAGCTCTGCACGGCCGGGTATGTTGTTATGTACGCTCTGCACGGCCGGGGTATGTAATGTACAGTTTCTGCACGGCCGGGGTAGTATGTACCCGCTCGGACACGGCCGGGTGGGTAGGTATGTACAGCTCTTGCATGGTGTGAGGTAGTTGTACAGCCTCGGCCGGGCCGGGTCCGTATGTACAGCTAGCGCAAAGGAAGGGCCGGAAGGGGGTCGGGTGGCGGGGGGTAAATGGGGTGGGGTGGGGGTAACAATGTACAGCTCTGCACGGCCGCGTAGATGTACAGCCCCCCCCCCCTCTGCACGGCCGGGTATGTATGTACAGCTCTGCACGGAAAGGGGATGTATGTACAGCTCTGCCAGGCTGGGTGGTATGTATGTAAGCTCTGCACGGCCGGGTTATGTATGTAAGCTTGCGACGGACGGGGGTAGTTGTACAGCTCTGCAATGGAAGTGTAGCGAATCCCCCTGTTAACAGGCTATGCCCGGCCGGAAGGTATCGGGGGTATGTAGTACAGCTCTGCCACGGCAGGGACGTATGTACAGCGCTGCACGGCCGGGTGGTAAGTGTATGTAACACTCTGCACGGCCGGGTGGTATGTATGTACAGCTAATGAACGGACGGGGTGGTGGTACGATGTACAGGCTCTGCACGGCCGGGTAGTATTGTACAGCTCTTGCACGGGCCGGGTGGTAGTAGGTTAAGAGTATGATAGAAAGGCACTGGGGGAGTGGTGGGCTAAGGATGGAAAGAGCCACGGATAAGGAAAGGGGGGGGGGGGAAAGGGAGGGAAGAGATGACCAAGGAAAAGGGTATTTGGGTATGTAAATAGAAAAGGAGAAGGAGGATTGTAAAAGATGAAGGAAGCGTATGTATGTAAAGCTAGAAAGGCCGAAACGAGTACGTATGTACAGCTCTGTATGGGCGGGTACGTTATGTACAGCTCTGCATTGCCGGGTACGTAGTACAGCTGTCTGCAGGACGGCCGGGTATGTATGCTACAGCTATGCACGGCCGGGTACGATGTACAGCTCTGCCGGCGGGTATGTCAGCTCCTGGCATGCGCCGGGTAGGTAGTACAGCATCTGCCCATGGCCGGGTATGTGTATGTACAGCTATGACCCGGCCCGTGTGTTAGGTTATGTACCCAGCTCTCAACGGCAGGGTAGTATGTACAGCTCTGACTGGCCGGTATGTATGTACAGCTCTGCAACGGCCGGGTGGGGTAAGGGGGTGTAGTATGTACAGCTCTGTACGGCCCTGGGTACGTATGTACAGCTCTCACGGCGGGTTAGTATGTACAGCTCTTGCACGGGCAGGGTACGTAGTAACAGCTCTGCACGGCCGGGTGACGTAGTACAGATCTGCACGGCCGGTACGTACAGTTATGTACAGCTCTGCACGGCCGGTACGTATGTACAGCTCGGCGGCCGGGGGTGGGGTACGTATGTACAGCTCTCTCCGCACGGCCGGGTATGTACAGCTCATGCCAAGGACGGGATGTATAGCCTGCACGGCCGGGTATGTATGTACAGCTCTGCACGGCCGGGTCGTATGTAAGCTCTCGCACGGCCGGGTCCGGGTGGGTGGTCTGTGGTATGTATGGTCGCTCTGCACGGCCGGGTATGTACAGCTCTGCACGGCCGGGTACGTATGTACAGCTCTGCACGGCCGGGTATGTATAGCTCTGCACGGCCGGGTACGTATGTACAGCTCTGACCCGGCGGGTGGTATGTATTAGCTCTGCACGGCGGGTGGTACGTATGTACAGCTCTTTTGCACGGACGGGGGTATTTGTATAGCTCTGCACGCCGGGTTACGTATTTGAAAGCTCTGCACGGGGGTAATGTTGCTATGCACGGCCGGGGTTGGTGGTCGTAGTAAAGTCTGCACGACCGGGGAGCAGCACGGAGTGCAATACTGGGGGGGGCGCACCGGCACATATATGTCTTTCTATACATTACACACACACGTAACCAGAGATAGAGATATATATATAAACACACGCGCATGCGTACAATGTGTGCGTCAGGCCCTACAGCAGAAACAAATATGCGGGGCGGGGGGTTATCCGTTCTCCCCCACTAGGGATGGACTTAGCGCACAAAGTGTTAATCAGCACGGAGGGGACGTATGTACGTGCAAGAGCACACACAGAAGTCACGTATACAGAATTATTGTCACATATAAATACATAAGCAAACCCCAGCGCTGGCCCTTCAACCGTCTCCACCAACTGCGTCCGAACCAGATGTTACAAGGTGGAAAAGATCCTCCGACTCCACCATATTCCACCGGGGAACCCCGAAAAGTTAACACAAAAAAAATGGGAACCCCCGCACAACCACACCGCAACGTCCCCCCCCACCTGGGGACCCCACTTTGGCACTATTTCCCCCCCCCTGGGGACCCGCCCGCAACGTTCCCCCCCCCCCTGGGGACCCCGCAAACGTCCCCCCCCCCAGGGCCTACCAGCGTTCCCCCCCCCGGGAACCTTCACAGCGTTCCCACCACCCCAGGGACCCTACGAGCGTCCCCCCCCCCCCCCCTGTGGGACCCCAACAGCGTTCCACCCCCCCAGGGACCCCGCAACGTTCCACCCCGGGGACCCGCAGGCGTTCCACCCCCCGGGGACCCCGCAACGTTACACCCCCCGGGGACCCCCGCAACGTTCCACCCCCGGGGGAAACACACCGAAAACGTACAACAAAATGGGGACCCCGCAAAGTTTCCCCACCTACCTCGGGGGACCCCCGCAGCGTCCCCTCCCCCCCCCCCCGGGGACCCCCGCCAAACACCTCGTGTCCCAGCCTACACACATTATACGTCTCTAGTTCCTATATGAAGAGAACCAAATGGGACAATGGCGCTGTATTATATTCATTTTTAACAACCTTCCTCCTGTAGATTGAAGCTTTAGTTTAGAAAGTGGCATTATACTTCATCATACTCAGTACCGATTTATACCGCAGCATAAACTTATGTGATGCTAACCCAACTCCTGCAGAGCCTTCCCAGCCTGCCTGTCAGCTGTAGAGAGGAGATGTTCACACCTCGACATACTGCGCGTGCCGGTTTTACGCGCACATCTCTCGCCCTCGTTATAAGGCTCACGGGCCCCCTTCCCTGGCTCCACACCACAGCTTGCTCCTGTTAGGCTGCCGACTCGGCTCCGGAGGGGACTCTGCGGTTGCGTTTTCCCCCGCGGCCTCCTCCCGGGCTCTGCTCCCCCCCCCCCACTCCCCCAATGCGTCACACAGGAAGGATTAATTACGGTCGCTCATTAGGGATGTAAACGCGCGCTCGGGTAATGGAGGCCTAAATGAAACTGAACCTAATCAAAAGGTACAAGTACTTCATTAGCAAAATACAAACAGGGTCCTTGCAGTGACACATAAGCGCGGGGCTAATTGAAAGCAGGCCGTCGGAGGGGGGGAGAGAGAGACGGGGCGGGGGGGGGGGGTCGGGGGGCGTGGGGTGGGGGGGGGGGGGGGGGGGGGAACTCAGATTACCAGACCAATCAACGCCGGCGCGAGGTCCGAGAAGGAGGGGGGGGGGGAGGGAAAATCAAACAAAACACAACGCGGACAGACGAGAGGCCAATCAAAGCCCGTGTACAAAAGACTGCTTTGATTGAAGCATGCCTGAGCGCTGCTGTGCTGCCAAAGCTCTCTTCATTAGGCCTGTTGTCACATCGCGGACCACCCCCTCTCCCCCCCCCACCTCACCCCCCCACCTCACCCCCCCCGTATCTCCTTATCCTAATGATCCCATTTTAATGTGCACAGGATTCGCGCCTAATTGATGTCAAGTGCGCGACTCTTCCACAGGCGGGGGAGGGGGCATCAAACGCGGCGCAGGGAGCGGGGGGGGGGGGGGGGGGGGGGAGGGGACACACGGAAGACGAGACCCCGAGCGTGGGCCGCCTCCAATTACACAGTGGAGCCTAGCGGAGCGAGGAGGAGGGGTCGGAGGGGGTGGCGGCGGGAGAGGGGGAAGCTGGAACCTGTTAATTGGTATCTCGGCGCCCGCTTTTCCGATGTGCTTGTCTGCCTGCCTCTCTAGACCTTTCTTATCTTTGTCTGGGTCGCTCCCTTTCCGAGACTGAAAAGCAAGATTCAAAGGCGCCGTTTTAAAAACAGCCGCAACGCCTCACCCCTCACTCTCCCCTCACCCCCTCACCAACACCAGCGCAGAGGCTCGTTCACACGGGACTCGCGTGAGCAACGAATGAAGCGCTCGGGGGATACGCGCTTTAGAGTAGAGGCAAAAGCTCCTCGGGCACCACTTTTCTCTTGCGCGGTATGTTTACTTTTAGATCTTGCATGCCAAGCGCTCGTGGTTTTAAAAATTTTGTCTAAATTGTCCCAGCCGGCATGCGATTGCTGAGAGTGCAAGCATTTGGGAACAACAGACGCAGCTCCCTTACTGCCTTCGGACCTTTGCAACGTCGTCGTTTTAAAGTCCTAACGCATAGGGTTAGTTTTATGTTACTGTCCGACCCCCCCCCCCCACCCCACCCCCCACCCAAAATTACCCGTACCCAGGAAATATTGTTAAGCATAAGTGTAATCTCGGGCGGGGGAACCTGCCTTCCTGCCGCGGCCCTGGTGCGCTCCTAGCACGGTTTTTATACGCGCACGCGCAGTAGTAATAGTAATGAGAGAGTAGTAACCGCGGGAGTTTGCGAGCGACAGATACCATACTCTGGTGGGTTCGGTCTCGACGAATCGGTTTTGTACCCATCACACCGACCCGAAAACCCAAGCAAGGTATAGCCCGGATGTATCGTCGTTTACGCGGCCTAATAACCCCGGGGATCGGCAGGGCCAGGAACCAGGACACCGTGCAGGGCTTTAAGGCGGGGGGCTTTTGCTCCTTTAGGGGGGGCTTGCGTGTCCGGCGCTGAACAAGGAGTCTGGCCAGGGCAGGCAGAGAGCGGACTGTCCTCCCTTCTTTTCATTTAGTCGGGATTCGTCCGTTCAAAGGGTAGTTGTTGTAATGGTCAGTCCCATGATGAAAAGCTGGCAGCTTTGGCCACGCTTCTCCCCTCCCTAATACAAGTGATTTGTAGCGGGGCGTTATTACACACGTTAACGCCGGCGCCTCCTTATTTACACTAGTAGTGCCACGCATCCCTGCGTGCGTTATATAAACACCCCCCGACAACATCTATAATATGGTTCTAAGTCACTATACTGGGTGATGGAATCACATGTTATTGAATCTGAAGCGATGTTGTGATACCGGCGTGGGTAACCCAACGCCTCGTGGTTTGGACTTCCCGCTTGTCCATAGCCTATGCTGGCCTCTCGGCAGATAAGAGGTTAACTGCCAGTTGTGCTGCTTCTACTTGCGGCCCAAACTCTCGCTGCGCCTTCCCTCTGGACCCCTCTGCCAAGAGGCAGTAAAAAAGGAAAAAGATAGGAGAAGAAGAACAGATCTTTAAATGTTAGAGGATGAGCGTCCATCCCTCACTCTGCTGAGTAAACTAGCGACATCGACAGCCCATAACTGCCTGTAAGGTATTGGACTCCGGGAGAGCACTATACTCACAGGCCGGGAGGGCGGGAGGCACAGACGCCTCACCCCACCGCGCAGCAGAGGCGCAGAGCAGAGCAGAGCACTCACAGGCGGGAGCCTGCCGAGTAGGGAAAGAGTTGTGGACGAGGAGGGGCGACACCGTCTCCTCAAGGGCCACCAACAGGCAGGTTATCGGGAACATCCCTGTCATTCAGACAGGGCTCATCAGTTGCCCAGTCAGAAGATGGGTTCGTAAAGAACTGAGCCACCTGAGTGAAAGCTAGTGGGCGGGATATCCCAACATGGCGGATAGGGGCACCTGAAGGACTGGATTCGAAAAAAAAAGACGAGCCAATGAGAGCACCGGTGCTGAAGCAGGGATTCCATACAGGCCAGGCTGGCAGGGATTAAAACGGCCAGGGTGGTGGCTGAGGACGAGAGTAAAACAAGAAGTACTGAGTCACCGAGCTGAAGCAGGGATGCCCCAATACGATGGGCGGTTGGTGGCCCTGAGGATTGGAGGTGCGCCACCCCATGTCATGCATGTGTTATACCCTTTCCGCGGCAACAAAGAGACCAATTAGTATGCAAATTAAGTCGTCTCCCAGCTCGCTGGCGCGTGGAAGGGTTACAGAAGAGGAGGGTAGTCTATTTAAAACTCCGGGCATGTCACTGCCGTTCCCAAATCATTGCATATTGCATGGAAGAAAAAAGAAAAATCGCCTGCTCCGTTTAAATCTATTAGAAGACATTGCGTAGCCGACCACATTTAAAGATGGCTGCCCTCACTGCCCTTCGCGGTCAATATTTCGTTTTGTGAACCCGCAGCTATTGAGCCGAGGATGAGATTCGAGGCCAGCTTTTAAAATAACGGGGAACCCTCGCCTTTTAGTAAAAATGCGTCTTGTTCACACGTGGCAGGCAAACTAGTGAAACACACACAGTGTAAAAAGCTGGCGTGAGCAAACGAGTATACGTTGGGTGGAGAGAGGTGACACGTGGGTGGCCAGAGTGACACGTGGGTTGGACAGCCGAGAAGTGACACGGTTGGGTGGACAAGCGGACAAGAGGGAAAAACGGGGCCACCAGCCGGGGAAGAAGAAGACGAGAGAGCCCAAGGAGAGGAGGCGAAAAGGGGGGTGGAAGAAGACGGAGGGGAAAGTGGGGGCGGGAAAGCAGGAGATGAGTGGAAAGGTGGGTGGAAGCAGTTAGAGTGAAAAGGCTGGGTGGAAGAGTCAAGAGAGGAGCGCCCAGAGTTGACACGCGGGAGGGCAGAGAAGAAGTGACCAAGCGGCGGTGGCCAGAGTTAGTGACACGCTGGGGTGGCCAGAAGTGGACACGGTGGGTGGCAGAGAACAGAAAGTGAGGGAAAAGTCTGGTGGGGTGGAAGAGTGAACGGTTAGGGGGCAGAACGTAGTGACACGTTGGGGGGCCAAGAGAGAGCCGAGAGTGACACGTTGGGTGGCGAGTGACCATGCTAGAATTAGAGGTGTAACATATAATCAGGCGGAATGTATTCGAGTTCAGGGGGGGACGTGCCCACTGGTGATTGGAAGTCAGACAAGTTTCTAACAGTAACTGAGCGTATGGGGAGCCCTAGATGTCTCAGGTCTTCCGATCCCCCGCCCCAAACCCCCGGGACAGGACACGTCGGTGGAGGGGCAGCGAGTCATCTCTAGATCTAATGTTTGTCATTATACATGTCCTGCAGGATGCCCTTGTTTAATGCGGACCACCGGTGGAGGGGAAGAAAAAGGGTCAGGAAGTGGGGAAGGAAGAGGAGGAGGGGAAGGGAAAGAAAGAAGAGAAGGGGGGAAAACGGTACACTGCGCCTCACTGACAGGTCAAAGTCTTCACCAATCTAATCTCCTCTGTATGTTGTATACTGTATTACGATACTGTATAAATATATATAATAGATATGATATTATATATATATATCTATATTATATATATATATATATCATTATATTATACACACAGTATAATTCTGGCAGCGTGTTCACACAGAGAGAGAGTCCCCAGCAGGAGAGTCACACAGAGAGACGCAACAGCGAGGACGAGAGTCCCACAGAGAGGAGAGTCCCACACAGAGAGAGGAACCCGCAGAGGAAAACTAAGAGACCGCCGCATCCGCTCGGAGACTGGGATGGGAGAGAGCCAGGAGCGATGGGGAAGAGAGTAGAGGAGAGAGAGAAGACGATGGAGCCGACGGCGACGGTAGACGAGGTTAAAAAAAACAAGAGAAAACAACAAAAACAACAAAAAAAAAACACAAACACACACAAACAAAAAAACACAAATCAAAACAACACAAAACAACACCCAACACACAAAACAACACACACACACACACACACACACACACACACAGAGAGAGAGAGAGACACAGAGAGGTCAGAGAGAGAGAGAGAGTGACACACACACACGCACACACACAGAGAGAGTGACACACACACGCACAGAGGTCACACAGAGAGAGGTCAGAGAGAGAGAGTGTGACACACACACACACAGAGGTCACACAGAGAGAGAGAGAGGTCACACACAGAGAGACACACACACACACACACACAGAGTGACACACACACACACAGATGTCACAGGGAGAGAGGTCAGAGAGAGAGAGAGAGAGAGAGGGACACACACACAGAGAGAGAGAGGTCACACACAGAGAGAGAGAGACACACACACACACACACACAGAGTGACACACAGAGAGAGTGACATACACACACACACACACACACACACAGGTCACTGAGAGAGAGAGAGAGAGAGGTCACACACACAGAGAGAGGTCAGAGTGAGAGAGAGAGATGGAGAGAGTGACAAACAGAGAGAGAGAGAGAGAGAGACAGAGACAGAGAGAGGTCACACAGAGAGAGAGAGAGGTCACACACACACACACACACACACACACACACACACACACACAGAGACAGAGAGAGATCACACACAGAGAGAGGGAGTGAGATCGCACACTCAGAGGTCACACACTCAGAGAGGTCACAGAGAGAGAGCGAGAGGTCACAGAGAGAGAGCGAGATGTCACAGAGAGAGAGCGCGAGATGTCACAGAGAGAGAGAGAGAGCGAGATGTCAGAGAGAGAGAGAGAGATGTCACAGAGAGAGAGAGAGATGTCACAGAGAGAGAGCGAGATGTCACAGAGAGAGAGCGAGATGTCACAGAGAGCGAGATGTCACAGAGAGAGCGAGATGTCACAGAGAGAGCGAGATGTCACAGAGAGAGAGCGAGATGTCACAGGGAGAGAGCGAGATGTCACAGAGAGTGATGTCACAGAGAGAGAGAGGTCACAGAGAGAGAAAGCACACACACACATACACACACACAGAGATTGTCACAGAGAGAGAGAGAGCGAGAGGTCAGAGAGAGAGAGAGAGAGAGCACACAGAGAGATAGATGTCACAGAGAGATAGAGGTCACAGAGATAGAGAGTCAAAGAGAGAGTGTCACAGAGAGAGAGGGTGTCACTGAGAGAGTGTCACACAGAGAGGGAGAGAGAGAGAGAGTGTGTCACAGAGATAGAGAGTGTCACAGAGAGAGAGTGTCACAGGGAGAGTGAGTGTCACGGAGAGAGAGAGAAAGAGAGAGTGTCACGGAGAGAGAGTGTCACGGAGAGAGAGAGTCACGGAGAGAGAGAGAGAGAGTGTCACGGAGAGAGAGTGTCACGGAGAGAGAGAGAGTGTCACGGAGAAAGTGTCACGGAGAGAGAGTGTCAAAGAGAGAGAGAGCGTCACAGAGAGAGAGAGCGTCACAGAGAGAGAGAGCGTCACAGAGAGAGAGCGCGTCACAGAGAGAGAGCGTCACAGAGAGAGAGCGTCACAGAGAGAGAGAGCGTCACAGAGAGAGAGAGAGAGAGAGAGAGCATCACGGAGAGAGAGAGCGTCATGGAGAGAGAGTGTGTCACGGAGAGAGAGAGTGTCACGGAGAGAGAGAGTGTCACGGAGAGAGAGAGAGTGTCACGGAGAGAGAGTATGCCACGCGGGCACACTATACCAGCCTCCTCTTCTGTATGACACGCGGGCACATTGTGCCAACCTCAGCTTCTCTATGCCACGCGGGCACACTATACCAGCCTCCTCTTCTGTATGACACGCGGGCACATTGTGCCAACCTCAGCTCTTCGCTTATTTGTGTCATGCGGGCACATCATGCCAGCCTCTGCTCTCAGCCTGTGTCTGCCACGCGGGCAGCCCGTGCCAGCCCCTGCTCACAGCAGGAGATTGATTGCAATTTTCACCTTGATTAATTCCGGCAGAGTGTCCGTAATGAGAAATGTCCCCGCGTGAGAGAGACTGTTCCCGGGGGGGACAGACGTGTCAGCTGTTAACCCCTCACTTCCCACAGCAAATCAAAGTGTGAGAGAGGAGCAGCAGACAGCCGGACCTTACATATGTCCTTCGGGGGGACACACAGGGGGTCACCACTAGGACTGCACAGCACAGTACTTGCCACCTCTAAGACCAGATGGAATAATAGCGCTTCTTTCCTGTATACGCAGCTCTGTTCACAGAAATGTTTAGCGATCAGAGCTCCCTTGAGTCACTTGTGACTATGGAGCCCTGACCCCAAGAGCTGACAATCGGATCCTAAATGCCGAGGTGCACAAGGAGGAAACAGCACTGGGACAGCCGACACTGGGATTTGAAGTGGGTTCCACCACTTCTAAGGCCAGCGACGTTCCGACTAGATCGCTCCTCCCCATGATCAGATAACCCTCGGCACCTCTAAGACTGAGCAACACTACCCAGCACCTCTAGTACCTCCAGGGCTGTGTGCGGGATATGGAGCCTGGTCACTGGGGTAAAACGCCCATACCTCTAGGACTAGACGGCACAGCGGATATAAATGCTGCGCCTGGGAGGTGGGCACTAGGGGTGCAGTGCACCTCTAGGACATCGCAGTACCTCTAGGACATCGCAGTACCTCTAGGACATCGCAGTACCTCTAGGACTAGACGGCACAGCGGATATAAATGCTGCACCTGGGAGGTGGGCACTAGGTGTGCAGTTCACCTCTAGGACATCGCAGTACCTCTAGGACTAGACGGCACAGCGGATATAAATGCTGCACCTGGGAGGTGGGCACTAGGTGTGCAGTGCACCTCTAGGACATCGCAGTACCTCTAGGACTAGACGGCACAGCGGATATAAATGCTGCACCTGGGAGGTGGGCACTAGGTGTGCAGTGCACCTCTAGGACATCGCAGTACCTCTAGGACTAGACGGCACAGCGGATATAAATGCTGCGCCTGGGAGGTGGGCACTAGGTGTGCAGTGCACCTCTAGGACATCGCAGTACCTCTAGGAACAGATAGCCCCCCCGCCCGCTCTCACTTTTTTGTGCTGCGGATAATTGGGGAGCAATCAAACTATTTTTGTTGTTGTTTCCTGTAGCAGCTAATTGAATTAATCACCCCCCGCTCAGCCACGCCAGCTGCGACCAGCAAGGCCACTAATTAGACACCGAGACGCTGACTCTCACCGGGCCGGCGTGCTGCCCCGGTGCCACGCGGGGAGGTGGGGGCACCGAGGTACACTAAGGCAGGGGGTGCTCAACTCCTGTCCTCAAGCCCCACCTCCCCTCCCCCAACAGGTCAGGTTTTTAGGATATCTCTGGTTCTGCACAGGTGGCTCAATCAGTGGCTCTGTCAAAGACTGAAACACTGAGCCACCTGTGCTGAAGCAGGGACTGATTGAGCCACTTGTGCTGAAGTTGAGATATCCTGAAAACCTGACCTGTTGGAGGGGGGGCAGGCCTGGAGTTGAGCCCCCTGCACGAAGGAGCCCACCGCTGTGAAACCATGACCCCCCCCCCCCCCAATTTCCAGAAGTGCAGCTGCTTTTGTGGGACCTATGAAATATGGCCGCCTCTGGGAATGTTTGACTTCGCAGTAGCATTCTCGCCTCCAGTCGGGCCCGGTCCCTCCACGCTCCCCTAGTGAGAGCCGGGTGTGTGATGTATGTCCACTTGAGTTTGGGGGAGTTAGGCTTTTGGGCCTACATGTAAAAATCTCACATTTATTCAACGGTGAAGCGGACGTTTAAAAAGCTGGGCGCGCGTCTAGACGCCGGAGCGCTGTCCGTGTGTGAGGCAGTGCAGGGGGTCACATCAACAGCGCCCTGCAATATGGTGGCATCATTTCGGCAGTGTGGCGGTCCTGCCCCCAGCAGGGAAGGAGTTACAGCTGCATGGCCCGGTAATGCCCCATGGTGCTGCATTAGGGGGGGGGGGGGGGTCAGAATTCCCGGGATTATTTAGCAAAGCTGCAAAACTGGCACAAAAACTCCGCACTAGGTTTATGAGAGGGTGAATAAACCTTTCCCGCAGCGGGGTGTCAGGTGAATCTGGTGCTGTTGTCTTTGGGATGGGGGGGGGAGTGGATTTTAATAGATCAAGCCCCAGTCAGATGGAAGAAGTGGGGGGCCACCTGGTGGCTGCTGTCTGTACTGCAAGCACTGCAGGTTATGTCCCTATAGCAGCGATAAGATGCTACCAGTGTGCACAGCACTGTACCAGGGTGCCACTCATCTCATCTCCCCCCGGCCTTGTACACAGAATGTGATGGGTAATATGATTTGGGTATGGTCAACACCACTTTGCCCAATTCCTATTCCCTCCCTGTGCCTCTGTGAGCTCGGTTAGACTGCCAGCTCTTGGGGTTGTTGCTGTATTGGTGTTAGTTTTGCTTGTCTCTGTTTGGAATATTTATTGTAATGAACTCGGTGAGCTCAGTGGAAACCGCACCACCCTGCCTGGCGCGTCGCCCGCACCCCCCTGCCTGGCGCGTCGCCCGCACCACCCTGCCTGGCGCGTCGCCCGCACCCCCCTGCCTGGCGCGTCGCCCGCACCACCCTGCCTGGCGCGTCGCCCGCACCACCCTGCCTGGCGCGTCGCC
>CM071574.1:59013416-59031366 GCA_036426205.1 Ascaphus truei
TATGGGCAGAGGTCGAGATCGTCGTGACCTCTGTGCTTCTGTCTTTAATACACCGCAGACGGCGTTCCGTGACCTCTGACTCCGTCGAATTATTTAAAGACCTCCCAAAACTCGTTTTAATACTGAGCTTTTCCATAAAAGCCGTCACTTCATGTCCCCCTTCAGGTTACGCTGTGCCATGGCTTTCTAACGTAAAGTGGAGACGCCAAACCGGCCACCTCACCCTGTGTAGGGTCTCTCCACAAGACGATTTTGTATCTTTGTGCCTTGAAGTTGCAGGTTGTTCGTCTCAGTTCTTTTTTCCTGGAGATGTGTCAAATGTCAGGTTTCTTCTCAATGTGGGGAAAGCCACCAGTAATCACCAGCACAAGAGCAAAAGACGACGCGGCTGCTATCTAGGCAGGAAATGGACGGTGGCGATTCACAGGAGCCATCTTTTACAAAGCGGCCCGTGGCATTTCTGCACTGCGGGATTTATCAACTTTAATAAGTTTATAAATTGCAATTTTATCCAGTTGGTGAAATCAAAAGATCAGGAAGCAGGATGGAGGGCCAGTGATATGGGCACAAGGTTCTGTACAGGCTGGCACGTATGACTGTTCTGAAGAGCTTGCAGTCTAACCCAGGGGTGGGCAGCTCCAGTCAGCAAGGGCCGCTAACAGGGATCCGATTTAAGGATATCCCTGCTTCAGGCTGCGACTGAGCCACGATTGAACCACCTGGCAAGAGGGATATTCTGAAAACATGTCCTGTTGGTTGTTGAGGCCCACCTCCCGTCTAACCAATAACATGGGGGGGGGGGGGATTGGTCCTAATGTGTTGCCACTGGAGGAGTGTGCAGTGCGGGGATCTGCAAAGTGTGGGGTTCTTCTCGGGCATCTCCGGTGTATTGATCGCCACGGGACCAGCCCCTGTGTGTGTGCATGTGTCGCCAGGCCCTTGTGTGATGTGCATGTTGTCGCCAGCGCCCCTGTGTGTGTGCATGTGTCGTCCATGGTGTGCCAGCCTCGTGTGTGTGTGCATGTGTCGCCAGGCCCCTGGTGTGTGTGCATTGTGTTCGAGGCCACTGTGTGTGTGTGCATCTGTGTGCAGGCATGTGTGTGTGATGTCCGTGCGGCCCGCCCTGTGTGTGTGCATGTGTCGCCAGTTGCCCCTGTGGTGTGCATGTGTCGCCAGCACCTTGTGGTGTTGCATGTGCGCCAGCCTTGTGTGATGTGGTCGCCATGTGTGCACCCAGGCCCCTGTTGTGTGATGTGTCTCAGGCCCACTTGTGTGTGAGGTGTCGCCAGGCCCCTGTGTGTGTGATGCTGTCGCCAGGCCCCTGTGGTGTGTGCATGTGTCGCCAAGCCTTGTTGGTGTGTGCCACCGGGCTGTCGCCAGGCCCCTGTGTGTGTGCATGTGTCGCCAGGCCCCTGTGTGTGTGCATGTGTCGCCAGGCCCTGTGTGTGTGTGTGCATGTGTCGCCAGGCCCCTGTGTGTGTGCATGTGTCGCCAGGGCCCCTGTGGTGTGCATGTGTCGCCAGGCCCCTGTGTGTGTGCATGTCCCAGGCGACCCTGTGTGTGTGTCATGTGTCAGCCAATGCCCCTGTGTTGTTGAACATGTGTCCGACAGCGCCCCTGGGGTGGTGCATGTGTCGCCAGGCCCCTGTGTGTGTGCATGTGTCGCCAGGCCCCTGTGTGGGTGCATGTGTCAGGACGCTCCGAGCGTCGCGGGTGCTGTAATAAGCCTAATAGATTGGCTTTATTTAATCATCAATGCTCCTGCTCTGTTCTATCGGCCCCATAAAACATTCCGCAGGTTGGCAAAACACTGATCCTATTGATCCGGCACCTCCGGGATATTTATGTCCATGGCCCCAGTTAGTGCATAAATCCCCGGCTCCCCCCTCCCCCCTCCCTGTGTACTCAGTAAGTAAGCGCCTCGCTGCTGGAGGGCGCAGCACGCTCTGCTCCGTGTGCTGCTCCGTGTGCGAGGGATGACACATTGTTACTGATATACATTGTTACAGGCACATTACTCTGACTGTAATACTGACACACACAGTCCTGCAGATTACAGATACACATTACTGCGCACTGGTACTCAGGCACATTACTCTGCGTGTTCCAGCAGCTCACGCTACAGATATATATTGCTCCGTGTGTTACTGATCTTCAGTGTTTCTGAGAGATACTAGTCTGCCCATAATACCGATCAGCGCTCATACAGATGCACACTTCAGGGGCACAAAGTACAGATGCCCGTTGCTCCGCACGCACCACAGATGCCCGTTGCTCCGCACGCACCACAGATGCCCATTGCTCCGCACGCACCACAGATGCCCGTTGCTCCGCACGCACTACAGATGCCCGTTGCTCCAAGCGCGCTACAGATGCCCATTGCTCCGCGCACGCTACAGATGCCCATTGCTCCGCGCACGCTACAGATCCAGGCTGCTCTGCACATTACCGGCGCACGCTGCTCGGCACGCTACATACACACAATACTCCCCCATACACCCCTTCTAACCGGGCCGCTTCCCCCCCCCCCCCCCCAGCTCAGTGTAGCGTGTATACATCTCCCCCTTCCATGCCTCTCACACACTCTGCTTTCTCCACCCTTAGCAACCCAGCCTAGCACAGAAAGCATGCAGCCCTGAGCCACTCAACTGCTAAACACTTCCTGTGCCATACACAGGGGTCTCCCCCTGCAGAGACAGTGAGCCCCCTCTGCTCCCCCCACACATTGTCTCCGGCCCCTCTTCAGCCCCTCTTCCTCCCATTTCCTGCTTTGCTGCAGGCAGGAAGGCGCTGGGCCACATTCCTTGCAGCTAGGACACCCCCCCCCCCCCCCTTACACAGCACAGCAACAGGTGACCCCTCTACCTATCCTGGGGGTGCTCCCTGCTCCAGTGGTTGCAGCTTAACCCCATCACGCCTGGCTCTTCTCTGACCTGCAGCTGTGAATAGAGACACCCCCCCCCCCCCTCGTTAACCCTTCTGTGTGAACATGGGCCATTCATTTTATATACATTTCGGCATGGGGAGCCGTGGCCTCCCCTCCTTCAACAGTTCTTTGTATCAGGCCCGCGCCGAGGCAGCCAATGGGTTAAATGAATCGGCAGCGCCTTGGCTGCCAGACGCACAGCACGTGTGTGTGTGTGGCTGGCAGGGAAGAGGTTAACCGAGTGAGATGATGATGTAAACCCAGAGAGGGTTCTGGGATGTGTGGATCTTGACGTGGGGTGCCTGGCCTTCCCTCCGTTCTCCGACCCTATTCTCACTGGGACCAGTAGCGGGCGGAAGCAGGAGCCTGATATAAGGATACATGACAGAGGGGGGGGGGGGGGCCTGCTCCTTTTAAAAGGCAGTTCCATGTAATGGGCAAATAAATATAAAGTTTATATTAACCAGCTTCTCAATGCAATCGGCTTCTTTAGCGTTAATCCATCGTCCTTAAAGCAGCAGTACCCGCTCTCCGCCCAGAAGCATTATATCCGTGAACCTCATATAATATTAAATATTAGGGTATTGCCCTGAAGCATGTCCTGCTCTTTAAAAAATATATATATATATTGTTAAGAATCATGATAGTAACGGCATTGGGCTCTGGGAGAGCTCCATTTTAATCTCCCCGCACACCTCCTCTTTAGAACGCTCTTATTCTGTGTGCAGAGAGTTACATGTTACAAATAAAGATGGGTGTCGGGAAGGCCACACGAGATCTTTTAAAGTCAGGAAAAAACGGCCAAATAGAAATTGGCTTCCTGTGTAAAAATGAACAGGTTTCTCTTTTCCTCAAGTTCGTTTAATCTTATCTGGCAATGAATGATCTTTTGCCGTATCCCTTTAAACGGATTATGGTGGTCAAACAAAGCAAGAAAATCGCCAGCGCCCGGATCAACCGTTGCGCGTTTCCAAAGCGCGTTACCGCAAAAGAGATTAGTTACGGATTGTAAATCTCGGGAAAGCGTTTAAAAAATTTTTAGCATTTAGAAGTATTTCGATTATTCTGGTGTCTTATAAAATGGCAATAAAGAAAAAACAAAAATGTTTATTTTACTAAACTATGTTAGTGCCCTGAGTGTATTGTGGTCCCTGGAGGGACGTCCCTTTAAAGTGAGGAGTGCAGTGTACAGTAATCCCCTGTGATGTGGGATATGCTAATGCCTCATTGTCCTGCCGCTTAAGGAAGCTGTTCCCCAAGCAGAATTTGAGGGGTCGCCAGTGGGTCACTCCGCATGTTACCAGGAAGCGGTGCAAAACTAATCCAGATTTACTCTCCGGAGAAGGTGTTTACACAGGGATTTAAAAGCGGATTAAAGCTAACCCGACACTAGATTACCTCCAGGGAGTGTAAACACGGCCAGAGGTGCAGACACGAGAGGCTTCCCCCCTCCGCAGGGGCTCATCTAATGACCCCCTCATCGCCCCGGCTTTGCCTGGCGGTGGTTAACCCCCGCTGTGCCTGGCAGTGTGGTGCTGGCCTCTCCCGGGTTGAGGGGGTTAAAGAGGACTTGTAATGCAATAGGTTAAAGATGGACCACAGATGTCGATAACCAAATCATCCTCTGTTGCTGGCACTTTTTAAACAGTCTGTGAATTACTTTGTAGATTTTCTACCTGTATTTTTATTTGTTTATTTAAGGTTTTTTTGGGGGTGAAAAAAAATGGCCGCATTTTTTTTCTTCTCAGAAGATCACTTGTGAGCACATTCACATGTCTTAGACAGGTCTGCAACCCTGCCTTTCACCATGATCACCTAGCATGCAGTGCTTCCACTGCAGCAAGGGATTCTGGGAAATGACATGCAAATGAGCATACCGTGTCACCTTTTGCCTGAAATTCATTGTTACATGGAGCCCATATAAGCTAATGCTCGCTGTTAACATAGCTTTAAAGCACAGCATGGGATTAGATGCAAAGCCAGAGAAGTCACTCACAGACATGTTTCGACCTTGATGGGTCTCATCAGTGTGAGGTTGGTTGTACTGCTGAGTTTGCAATTTTTCAAGACTGTAGGGTTTACCATCATATTTGAAGTTATGGTGGGTGAAAAAGGCGACAAGAAACATCCACTGTGGAGGTTTCTTTTGAAAGGAGAAAACTTGAGTAAACACAGCACTGACTACAGCTCAACCCCCTTATAACGCTGTGCTTGGGGTCCAAAGAATCACATCGCGCTATAAGCGGATCGCGTTAGAAATAATGTACAATTATATGCATTGTACAATAAAGTATTTAAGGCACCAATAATCGTATTGTAAAGTATTCATAAATCCGAAAATCGGGAGCCACGCGGGCATCGCGCTATAAGCGGATTCGCGTTGTAACGGATCGCGCTATAACGGGGTTGAGCTGTATTTTGTTTTTCAGCACGATGTTTAGGCCCGTATCAACTAAGTGATGCTACTTCTTCAAACACCCTCTGGTGCCACTCAGTAAGCCCGGCGCGTTCCGCTTGCTGCAGGGGTTCCTGCCTTTCCCTGTGGCCGTGCTTGCTCCGTTACTGCAGCCCCGATACACGTTGCAGAGCGAGTGTTATTAACCGGCGTCCCGTTCTGTCCCCCTGCAGAGAGGAGAAGGAGCGCTGGATACGGGCAAAGTACGAGCAGAAGCTTTTCCTGGCGCCCCTGACCTGCCGGGACCTGCCCCTGGGGCAGCAGCTCCTGAGGGCCACAGCGGAGGAGGACCTGCGTGCCGTTATCCTGCTTCTTGCCCACGGCTCCCGGGAGGAAGTGAATGAGACCTGTGGGGAGGGAGATGGACGCACGGCCCTGCACCTCGCCTGCCGCAAGGGGAACGTCATGCTGGTGCAACTCCTCATATGGGTGAGTCTGGGGCAGGCAGAGGCTGGTGCTACTGCCCGCTGTGTGTGAGGGAGGCTGGCACTGCCCGCTGTGTGTGAGGGAGGCTGGCACTGCCCGCTGTGTGTGAGGAAGGCTGGATGCCCCTCTAGCCCAGCTTTTGTGTGAGGGAGGCTGGCACTTGCCCCATTGTTGTGAGGGAGGCTGGCACTGCCTCTGTTGTGTGGCGGAGAGGCGCGCCTGCCCACCGTGGTGACGTGATTGGCTGTCACTGTCCGCTGTGTTGTGAGGGAGATCTGGCACTGGCCGCTGTGTGGTTAAGTGTGAAGGCTGACACGCCCGTATGTGTGTGAGGGTGCGCCTGGACATCTACTGCTTGCTGTGATGTGAGGGGAGTGTTGACACTGCCGTCAAATGGGTGTGAGGGGAGCTTTCAGCTGTCCGTTGATAGCTTGCACTGCCCGCTGGGTGTGGTGGAGGCTTGCACTGCCCGCTGGTTGGAGGGAGGCTGCCACTGCGTGGTGTGGGACCTCCGTTGTGTGGAGGCTGAGGCTGACCACGTGCTGCTGTGTGTGAGGAGGCTGGCACTGCCGATGCTGTGTATTTGAGGGATCTGCCTCTGCCGGCTGTGGTGTGAGTGTAGAGGTTAGGTACTTTGCCCTGGCATTCCATCTTAGAGACTGTTCACTGGCTTGCTGTGTAGTGGGGTAACTTGTCACTGGCCGAGTGTGTGAAGGTGGAGCAATGACACTCCCAGTGTGTTAGTGGGGGAATGGCCTGCCCGTAGTGTGTAGGGATAATGGCACTACACCCTTGTGGTTGGGGAGATGGGCACTGCCTGCAGTGTGTGAGGGGGAATAGGCACTGCGCGCGAGTTGTGAGGGATGCACGCCGTGGTGAGGGTAGATGGCACTGCCGCTCAGTGTGTGGGGAGAATGAGCACTGCCGTGAGTTGTTGAGGGGAGAATGGCACTGCCCAGTGTGTGAGGGGGAGAATGGCACTGCCCAGTGTGTGAGGGGGAGAATGGCACGTCCAGGTGTTGAGTGGGGATCGATGGCACTGCCCAGTGTTGGGGGGTAGTAATGGCACTGCCCTTGTTTGAGGGTAAATGGCCTGTCCGCCCGTGTGTGAGGGGAGAATGCTACTGCCCAGTGTTGATGGGGAGATGGCCCGCTGGGAGGAGAATGGCACTGTCCAGTGTGTAGGGGGAGAATGGCACTGCCCAGTTGTGAGGGAGATGGGCGGCTCATGATGGGGAATACCTGGCGCCACAGGTTGTGAGGGGCGACGATGGCACTAGCCCCCAGTGTGTGAGGGGGAGAATGGCACTGCCCAGTGTGTGAGGGGGAGAGGATGTCTAGTTTGGAGAGATGACTGGGGTGGGGGGCCATTTGTGAGGGGGAGAATGTGGCAACTTCCGCCTGTATGGTGGGAGAATGGCACTGCCCGTGTGTGCTGGTGAGAATGGCCACTGGGCCATGGTGTTGAGGGGGAGATGGGCACTGGCCCTTGAGTGTTAGTGAGGGATAATGCGCACTGTCCAGTGTGTGTGTGGGAGGAGATGGCAGCGGCACTTGTGTGAGGGGGAGAAGGCACTGTCCCAGTGTGTGAGGGGAGAATGTAACTGCCCATGTGTGAGGGGGATAGCAGCACTGCCCAGTGGTGTGAGGGGGAGTAATGCACTCTCCAGTGTGTGAGGGGAGAAATGGGCCGCTGATGAGGGTAGAGTGGCACTGCCCTTGTGATGGGGGAGAATTGGCACTGCCCAGTGTGTGAAGGGGGAATTGGCACGAGCGCATGTGTGAGGGGTGAGAAGTGGACTGCCCAGATGTTAGGGGGAGATGGCACGGCTTCTGTAGGGTGCCTGCCAAGTGTGTTAGTGGGAGCAATGCACTGCCCAGTGTGTGTAGTGTTGGAGAATGCACTGCGCCCATGATTGTGAGGGGGATGAATGGCACTGCCATTGAGTCAATGCATGCCATGGTGGGGGAGAATGGCCACTGCCCGCAGTGTTGAGGTGTAGAATTTTGCACTGTCCGCTTAGTGTGTGATGGGGGAGAATGGCACATGCCGTCGTTGGAGGGTGAGAATGTCACTGCCCTATGTGTGTGGGGAATATGGCCATCTCTGCCCCAGTGTGTAGATGGGGATGAATGGCTGACTGGCCCACGTGTGGAGGGGGAGAACTGGCACTGGCCCATGTGTTGCTAGGGGGAGAATTGGGCCTTGCCAGTGTGTGAAGGGTGAGAATGGCACTGCCTTCAGTGGTGAGGGACGAATGCACCCTTGCCCCATGGTGTAGGGGAGACTTGGCACGCCAGTGTGTGAGGGGGAGACTGGCACTGGCCGAGTGGGTGCTGGGGGAAATGGACCAACTGCCCAGTGTATTGGGTGAGATGGCACTGCCCAGGTGTGAGGGGGAGGATGGGCACTGCCCCCGTGTGTGAGGGGGAGAATGGCACTAGCCCAGTTGTGTGCTGGGGAAGAATGGCCCTGCCCCAGTTGTGGAGGGGTTAGGTTAAAGCCCGCAGTGTGTGAGCAGAGAGGGGAGGATGATAACAAGGATGAGTCATACTCCGGGTGTGACATGCGGCGTAGGGCAGGACATGTACACCATGAAGCGTGTCTGATCCTACCCGCCAGGGAAACTCCCAGACGCGAGAAATAAGAAAGTGAGTGGCTCAACAAAGAGGAGGAGAGATCAACAACACACCCACGAAGTATCCTCCCACGTTCAGGGCCGGGAAGAAAGAATTGCCCGAGCTCGGAAAAGAATCGCCCCGGCTCATCGCGTGTATAAAAGGAGGGGTGGAAAAGCTCGGTGAGAGCCAAAAAAACAAGCAGAAAAAGACGAAGGCGCGGGAAAGAAAGCGGAGTTAGGCGGCAAGGGAGAAATGGCAGGTGGGGGGGAGGAAGAAAAAGGAAATCGGAGCCAATGTAAAGCCGGGAAGGGAGAGAAGAAGGGCACAACCTGGAGTGAGGAGCAAAGGGAGGGGAAAAATAGGAAAAAAGGAAGTGACGAGGGGAGACGAGACACGGGGGGGTGTGGGGCAGATAAAGAGAAATTGGAGATTTGTAGCCAAAGCAGACGTTGGGAGCAGGCGTGAGTACAATAATTAATAACTTTAAAACAAATGTGACAATCAAATAAAAATGCAATAGGAGGCAGCGGGCAAGAAGGAACACTGGGAAGAAAGACGGAACAAGGGACGCAGCGCGGGAAAAGTGTTTTATAAATTTCACTTCCGCCCAGACATTTCCATTTTACTCATATATATTAGCGATAATCTTTGTCTGCCTGATTTCTGGTCGGCACCAGCCTGTACTCTTCTTATCTGTTTTCTTCTTCCATTTCCAGAACTGTTCAGCGATGCGTGCGTACCTGTGACCGGCATATGCTGCGTACCTGTCTCCGGCAGCGTGCTGCGTACCTTGCCCTTTCACCGGCAGCGTGCTGCGTATACCTGTCCCCGGCAGAGAGCTGCGTAACCTGTGCGCCGCTGGCAGAGAGCTGCGTACCTGTGGCCTCTGCAGATCCATGCATCCCATCGTAACGCTGTTCCCCGGCAGAGAGCTGTCGTACCTTTGGCCGGCTTGGGGCTCGCGTCCTGTCCCCCGTTCATACGATCATGGTGACCATTGTTTGATACCGTGGCATTTGCTACTGACTTCGCACTGTTCCCGGCATAGAGCTGCGTAACCGGTGCCCGCTGCAGAGAGCTGCGTACCTTGCCCGGCAGAGGGCGCGTACCTGTGCCCGGCGAAGCTTCCGTAACCTGTGCTCCCGGCAGAGGCTGGGGCCCTTCCATTTTCCCTCACAATAGTGGCTGGCGTACTTGCCCGCAGAGGGCTGCGTACCTTTGCCCGCGCAGAAGGGCTGCGTACCTGTGGGCCCGGGCAGAGGGCTGCGTACCTGTGGCCCGTCCTACGAGGCTCTATCTTGCCCTGCAAGAGGGCTGGTTCGACTGTCCGTCAAGAGCTTCGTTACCTGTGCCCGGCGAGATCTTGCCAGTACCTGTGCCCGGCGAGGGCCCTGCCGTTACCTGTGCCCGCAGAGCTGGTACCTGTGCCCTGGCAGAGGGCTGCGTACCCCTGTGCACCGGCATTGGGCTGGCGTACCTGTGCCTTACATTGTGGCACTGCTTAACCTGTGCCCGTAACAGATATCGCTTATCTGTTCCCGGCAGAGGGCTTGCGTACCTGTGCCCTGCATTGGGCTGCGTACCTAGTGCCCCGGGCAGAGGCGTGCGTACCTGTGCCCGCATAAAGCGCTGCGTACCTGTTTGCCCAGCATAGGGCTCTTACCGTCCCCAGCATAGAGCCTATGTGTTGCAGGTTTCCCCACCTCCCTTTATGGTATCACCGTTTCATGACACCTAACACCTGTCGCCCATCTCCCACCCCACAGTACTGGTGGCGTGATGGCCAGGGACTTTCCACGGAAACAACCAGCACTGGCGTCACCCAAGCAAGGCACTGACCCGCCCTTCGAGTGCGGAGCGGTCTATGCGCCTTCTTCGTATTGGCTGCCCCCGACAACACTATTGTACTCATATGGCCACATCCGAACCTCTCCAGAAAAACAACCCAAAACAACACGGTCGCGGTAGCGGCGGCAGCTCATCCCACCTAATCTGATTTCGGGAGACCAACAGAGAGACGTCCAGCAGAGCTCACCCCCCGTGCAGGCGCAGTGGGGAGGAAAAAATGAGGACTGATGCTGGATGAGCACATGCCAGAGAGAAAAAAAACCCTCCAAGCCCTGGGGGTCAGGAGGGAGAGCGGCGGGGATGCAGGAAGAGAGAATAGAGAGAGAGAGGCGCGCTCGCGTCTAAGTTGGAGAGGGCCGGTGATAAGACCGAGCATATTGTTTTGCTTATCTTGCACATTTCACCCTCTACTACCCCAGAGCAGCAAGACGTGGGTTCTGCACTCACGTACAAGGGCCCTGGCTCACTAAATCACACACAGGAACCTCAGTTTGTCAGGTTTTGAGGGTCCAATGGCTGCTATGTGTCAAATCACTTGGAGCTAATCTGTCCTCAGAGAATTCTGGGCTTCATTACACTTGTATAGTGAGTTCCCGAGTGCAGCCACCGGAAAGGACAAGCCGAACTCTTCCGTGTAATAGTTAAAGTTTGTGTACTAATATTAGCCATGATTACTCATCATGTAGAAGGGAGCATATTGCCAAAGGTAGCTACTCGCCACGCTCCACTGATTTACTTGGATGTGATGCTATTCTCAAGAAAACATCCTATAGATTATCCTGATGACAGTTCCTGTCCTTCATCCACCCAGTCTCCCGACGTCATAATCCGCTCACTACACAAACACTTTATTGCGCCAGTTTTTCACTTACTACACCCCCCACCCCCCCGCCCCCCCCCACCCCCCCCACAAAAAAACAAAAAAAAAAACAAATAACCCCAACAACAAACACCAAAAAAAAAAAAAAAGAAAGACAACCCCAAACCCCCCCCCCCAAAAAGAACAAAAAAAAGATATGTATTTATTTCACAAAATGTTTTTGTGTGGGGGGGGGGGGGGCGCAGATGGGGGAGTTGGGGAGCAAATAGTTTTTACGTTTCCCCCTTTTTCACCCCGGTCACATACTGCTTTGTGAAATCCTTCTGCCTTTTGGAGAAAAAATGGGGGGGGGGAAGTGTTTTTATTGGGGGGGGGGGGGTGGTTTATCTTAAAATGCGATGATTTCAAAGATGGCGCCCGGGCGTTAGAAATTCATTGTCCGAGGCCTCAGACCAGAACGCTAAACATTGTATGTCCTGTGACGTTTGTTGTTGTGCATTTGGGTAGAAAGCTGTGTAAAAAGATTAAATTATGAAAAACAATGTGTTTGAAGTAGTAGAGAAGTGGTTACATGGTTGGGTGCTTTTAATGTAATTTTATTTTTTATCCGTACACGAATATACACTTTATACACTATAACGTACGCCACTAATTCGCGCTGTGGGACTGTAATCTGTTTTACCCAAAGGGCCCTGCAGGACAGTGCAGAGAAACGGCTATTCTGTATCTATAGGCAGCACGTTACACTTCCTCTGTATACACAGAGCATTGTATATACACACAGCGGTGCAGTGCTGGCCCGTCTCATAGTGAAGGGGGTTACCCTGTACAGTCCACATGGGAAGACCCCTGATTTTAATACACAAGACTAATAAAGAGGGGAGCCCTTAGTGTAGCATCTGGTTCTTCTCTCTCCTCCTCTGTGCTTCAAGGACCTGATTTGCACAAACGCACACAGACCAGTGATGCTAGAAGGTGAGTTTTTATGTACAGGAGGAGGAGGACATGAAGGTGTATGTTAATCGGGGTGACGCTGACATAACCCCAGGCATTATAGAGTTGTATAAAGCGCCAGGCAAGGTATATTGGACGGACAATTGAATAAAAGCGCTCACCCATCTAACGCCTTCCAGACTTTGTGTAGTTAGTAGCTGTTAGTGATCAAGGCTGTGGTCTGTACCCAGATCCGCGTGCAGCTGAGGCTGGCAGGGATTTAAAACAACCCCAAACTCTCCAGCAATCTAACAAGGGTTTCCCCTGGGTGGCCATCTTTAGTGAGGCCAGCAAGTGTGCATTTCCCTTCTTTGCAAAGTGTAATGAGAACTTGTAGATGTCACAGCGCAGTATGGGGTCGGCATGGCAAAGGCACGGAGAGTTATTGTACACACATCTATATATATATATTGTATATTTCTGGGTGTAGCCAAGTGATGCTGCTGCTCACGTGGCAGCCGTGTGCGGAGCAGCTCCTGGCTGCAACATGGAGGGACGTTTGAGATCCCATCTTGCAGCCAGGAGCTGCTCATCACGGCAGCTGTGTGTAGACCATGAAGTATCCCCCATCGCCATATAACAGTGACCTCTCCTTCCCCCTCCCCGCACTCTGATCTCATCACTTAGCCCCCACATTGCTCTGCAGCTCTGGGTTGTAAATTGGGGGGGTGGGGGGTGGTTCCCTAATTGGGAGAGATGTTTCTTCTCAGTAGAAAGTGCCACATTTCACTACATTTCATTTCACTACACAAGACGAGGGGCCTCGTGTGTACCCCCAAACAACTCTGCAAAGACAGGCGGGGGGCGTCAGCCGCAGTGATATTGAGGACAGAAGAATTGGGGCGCCGCCTGTCCCAACAGCGGCTCCACGCAGCCGCGGGATTCCCATGAACCTTTGCAATGTCTCCCAACAGCGGAGAAATGTGTTCTAATCATCGCAGGCCCTGCCCCCTGCGCAGAGGGAGGAGCCAGGCGGGTGGCGGCTACAGGAGAGGGGTCCGAGGGCAGACGGCAGCACAAAAGGATGATACCATGTTGCTTTATGTGGCTTTCTTGTGTGGCGACCTCCTGGTTTCAGACCCCGCTTTTGCGACCTCCTGGGTGGGGTCAGCTGAAGGCTGCGCTGATGACATCATTAGGTGGCCAAGCTCAACCGACTCCATCTTAGAACATCTCAGGACCAGCTGACCCCTCGCACCCTCATCCCCAGCTCCATTCTCCTTAACCCCAGCACTGCCAGGTCTGCACAGTTTTATGAAGCACGTGTGTGTTGGGGTGGGGGGTGCCTGGGCGGGCCCTTTCTGCTTATGACCTCATCAGGCAGACTTGACATCACAGGCAGTGTGAGCAACGCTGTGGCATTAACCCTTTCCACGCTCAAGGGTCGCACATTTTACACTGCAGGCCAGAGTATATCCATAACCCGGCCGACCAAGGAGACTGGACTCCAGCAGGGAGAGGGGTTATCTCGCCTTCTGAAAGGTGCGACACCTCCCCGTATCAAAGCGATGTTTTCTGCTCAGACTGACCCGGAAAGTTGCATGGCGGAAAGGAAAGAACCTGTTCGGACAGAAAGTTTACATCATTAGCAAAAGCAATCTTTTGCAGGGTCTTCCCGTGCGCATTTGCTGCGGATTGCCAGTCAGACGGCGTTTCTGACCCTTTGGAGACGCGAGCGGCACACGCCACGCGTTGCCATGTTCAGCAGTGAGTGCAGGGGACGTTTTTTTTTTTTTTTTTTTAATCTGAACAGGGTGTTGGGAATTACCATCCTAACGTAGTGAGATTTTACCTCCGGTCCGCGAGGGGTGTGTCAACTGAAACGGGGGTGCTATACAACAGGGGGGCTCAACACCAGTCCTCAAGACCCCCCCCAACAGCTCAGGTTTTATGGATATCCCTGCTTCAGCACAGGTGGCGCAATCTGAGCCACTGGTTGAGCCAGCTGTGCTGAAGCAGGGACTGATCAAGCCATCTGTGCTAAAGCAGGAACTGTTTGAGCCACCTGTAATGAAGCAGGGACTATTTGAACCACCTGTGCTGAAGCAGGGATACCCGGAAAACCTGACCTGTTGGGGGTCTCGAGACCTGGCGTTGGGCACCCCTGCTATACAACGCAACGTTGGCCACCCTTGCTGGAAACGAGCTTCTCCGTAGCACCTGTGTGGAGACGGGAGCACCTTTTTATTTAATTTTATATTTTTAAAACTTCCTATCTCCTTCTAACCAGACATGGGGCCAGTCTCTGGCCTGTGCAAACGCTTTGAGCGTCTTTGTTTTCCGATCACCGCGCGTCACGCGTGTCCTTTTGCGCCAACCGGAAACGCGTTGAGTTCTCCCATATTTTTTTTGGTTTTTTTTTAATGTTTTTGGTGTCTCTTGATTACGTTGTCTTAAGTTATACAGAATTTTTTTTTTTTTTTTGTATCGTGTCTTAGAGGATGCAATATGTATGTAAAATAATAAAAACGAAGAAAAAAATAAACTATTTGAATAGAAACAATTTGTCACCGACATCGAGTTAATTCTTGAAAATTATTATTGACCTAATTACCAACCACATACATACACAGCACTGCGCATACATAACGTACAGAGGAGGGGGAAAGCAGTGCACAGTAACAATTTGGGGAATTCCTAGTCTGAAGAGCTTACACTTTAGTGTAAAGGTCCTCGCTACATCAGGTCCAGCTGCCGTGTTCTGTCTAATCTCCTCCAATGTGCAGAACATACGTGCAATACCACATGTCTAGCAAAAGAACAGCCTGTTATAATAACGATCTAATTGGCTTTCTTAAAGTATTCTAACCATGTCAAAGGCAAGTATGGGACATCTATTGTGTCTCTGGAAATGAATTCCTTTTATTTGTGGCTTTAGAATGGGGAACGGTTTTTAAATCAAGTGGTTGTCTTTCCCCTTATCCAACCATATCCTTATCAGAGAGTCGATAAGAGGAGGGGGACAGAAGGGGCTTTGCCTGTGCAAAAACTTGTTGAACGCACAATGACATCAGACAAAAGGGAGCAGGCACAGGAAATTAAACCCTTCCCAAGCCTAATATTTACAGGTGTCAGATTGGTACACTGTGGTCCTAGGATGGACTATCCACTGCCGATAATGCCCACAGTCCTAGGAGGGACTGACCCCTTAAGCATGTCACTGACATTAGTACACAATGGTCCTATCGGAAGGGTGAGCAGATATGTCCCGAGCGAAAACCGGGACAAATGAAACGCATGCGCGATCGCCGGTTGTCAGCTGCTCGTGCGCATGTGCGATCAGCGTTTGCCGGTCGCGCTTGCGTAGTCTGCAAAAGCATGTGGCCAACGGACTTGAGAACCGGGACAGCACCCCAAAAAGTCGCAACAGAGCCCTAAAAAACGGGACAGTCGCGGCTAAACCGGGACATCTGGTCACCCTACCTATCGGGGACTTGCACCTTAAACATGTCACTGCCATTAGTACTCATGGTCCGGAGAGGGACCGGCCCCTTAAACACGTCACTGTCGTTAGTACATGGGGTCCTAAGCAGGACCGACCCCTTAATAAACGTGTCATTTTCATATAGTAGACATGGTCCTAGGAGGGGCTGACCCCTTAATAAACGTGTAATTTTCATATAGTACACATGGTCCTAGGAGGGGCTGACCCCTTAATAAACGTGTCATTTTCATATAGTACACATGGTCCTAGAAGGGGCTGACCCCTTAATAAACGTGTCATTTTCATATAGTACACATGGTCCTAGGAGGGGCTGACCCCTTAATAAACGTGTCATTTTCATATAGTACACATGGTCCTAGGAGGGGCTGACCCCTTAATGTTCTTAACAGCTCTTCGCTACATATTGGACCTGACAAAGCTGTGCTTGAGCAGTGCAGGGTCGTCGTAAGAATTTTTGGGGCCTTGAGCTAAGTGTAAATTGAGAGCCCAACCCACAAAGGTCACATTTAAATATATACGGGGGAAACATAGGCCGAGCCTAAATCTGTGTGTAGGGTAACAGATTTAGGCAAAACCGTGTTTGGCATAACTCGTTTGTATTGTTTTAAAGATGCATCTAGTTTCTCGTTGTGCGTTGTTTTTCAAATACATTTCTGACAAATCAATGAAACTACCTATCCATCAAAATAATGTTAGAAACATTATCTTTAAATACAAATATTTTTATTATTTATTTTTATTTAAGGTTGGGCTGTATAAAAGTAAACGTAATATACTGGTGTAATCACACCCCAAAAAAATACAATTAAAAACAAATGATAATCAAGAAACGTTTGCTGCGTTCAGTTAGAACTCCAAATTTAGCATAACATTTTGGGCCATGGTATTTGTGGGGCCTATGAAGGATCGGGGGCGCTTGGAAGGTCCGGGGCCCAGTTAGCCGATGCACTAAGATGGCACTGTGTGACCATTATCCAGCAGCAGCCAATCAGGAGGAGGTGTCAGGAGCCTGGGGCCAAGGAGAGGAGGAAACAGCATGGAGCTGAGAGAGGTGCGAGGTGTGCATGTGTTTCTTGAGCGTGTTGCACCTTTCACCATTGTGTCCAGTATTTTTTGGAGAAGCCACTTGGCAACCCTAGTCCTAATAGTGGGAGAGGGGAACATGGGATGCCACGACACACACACACACACAGACCCACTATCCCCCTAAAGGATTTGGGATATCATTTCCAAACAGCCTCTCATTTTCTGTTCCCGTGAATATATTCTAAACCGCGGTCCGGTCCGTAGAATTTTTCTTGCAAGGAATGAGATCCATAAACAAGCAACGGAGAAATTCTCTTTAACAATTTAACCAAGATCAAAAGTAAAAAATTGAGATGAAACATATAGTGTAATGATAATGATAAATACGTTTTCAGTGGCTCTACTTTTTTTTTTGAGTGGAGGGGAAGCGGATACAATGGCAGGTGAGGGAGGTCGCAGACTTATTGCATTAATAACCATCAATTAATAATGGCTAATAAATAACATTAATTGCCCGTTCCTGTGCTCCTCGGCTGAGGGTGCCTCTCACTGCACCTGTTGGGACAAAATAATAGCTGTGAGATTTGCAGAATGAAGCCGTCTGATTGCTGGATGTCACAGCCCTGATTTACAGTGAGAGGGTCCCCCCAGGGCAGCTGGTATCCGGGCGGGACTTCTGCCGGAGTGTACAAGCCTGGGTGTGTTGGGAGCTAATTGTGGGTTGCTGCTGGGAGGGCGGCTTGTGGACTCTGAAAGAACCAGGTCTTCTCATCACTGTAGCCCTGGGCTATTCTAGGGTCCACAACATCAAAGAGGTGGGAGTGATGACCGGGGGGGCAAGAAGTGTTGGAATATTCCTATGGTGACTGGGCATCAACATTCACTGCGCAAAGAAGAGACATTATCCACAGGCATGGACCACTGGGCCAAGCCATTCTTCTGCCCATGATCCAGAGCTACCCTAAAGACTATATATATTTAGGATTCCCTGATCTAAACGCCTTTTTAATACTTTACTGCATTAGCCGCTACCATTTTTGCTGGGAGGCTGTTGCCCAGATCCACTATCCTTTTAGTGAAGAAGGACTTCCACATGTCTCCTCTCCTGCTTGGGAGTAGGACCCCTGGTTCTAGCGCTTCTCTTCCTGTAGGACATGACGCTTCCATCCGTTACCTTGTTGATGTATTGGAAGGTTTTGCCATATCTCCCTGTTCCTTTATCTCTCATATCCCCGTCGTCTTGCTGCACATCTTGATACAGCCCCAAAACTGGTTATGTTATCAGCGGCTCCGAGAGCTTCACACGGCCCAGGTGCTGCATCTGCCGAGTTCGGAAACACAGTGTGTGTGTGTCTCTGTGTGTGTGTGTGTGTGTGTGTGTGTGTAGGG
>CM071574.1:59031448-59364032 GCA_036426205.1 Ascaphus truei
GTGTGTGATGTGTGTGGTGTGTGGCTGTGTTTATATTAAATATATATATATATATAATTATACACGAGTGTTGACAACAAACCCAAACAAGTCTATCGCCACCTAGTACCAAAGTTGCTGCTTGGGCCAATAGGAGCTCGCCACGTGTGAAATCCACTCGCCCGGGCGAGCAAATGTATAGGTTTGTCGAACGGAAAATATATCTAATATATATATATATATATATATATATATAATATACCGTTTTCCTCGATTGTAAGACGCCTTCGATTGTAAGCACGCACATCGATTTGGCCTTTACATCAAGGAAAATTACTTTTTCACTTACCATGTTTCAGGAGAGGTCCCATGTAGCGGAGGATGAAGCGGCAGGGACAGGTCCCATCTGCAGATGGTTGAAGATCGAAGCGGGTGGGTGTGCGTAGCAGGACAGGTCCAAGTCTGCAGGTGAATGAAGATAAGAAGACAGCGGGCTTGGGTGGTGGATGTGGCGGCAGGAGATCATAATAGCAGGAGAGCTGAGAGGAGCAGAGCGATAGGGGAACGGCTTGGGAGGTGCACACTGTAAACGAATCAGACACCGGTCAACTAATGGTGTGACAATGAGCACCTCCCAAGCCGTTCCCCTATGCCGCTGCTCCTGCTATTATGATCTATTAGCCGCCTCACCACAGCATTTTTTTATGTTTTTTTTTTTTGCACATTGATACCCTTCGACAACCAAGACCTATGCCAATACTAGGGGTACTTTGCAGGAACAAATCCTACTAAGAGGGGTCATGCACTAAGCAGTGTGATAAGTGGGTTTCTGGGTTAGGCTATGCCACAAAGCACAGGCGTGATAAGTCCGCGATTTTCTTAAGGTCAGTTCTTATCTTCATGATCACGATGGCAATAGGACTGCGTACTTTAGCGCCTGCGTTCCTGCCGCTGCATCACCACTTGGGAGTGGACACATTTTTCCATGACTTTGGATAGGATAGGGAGAACGGAGATTGGCCTGTAGTTTGAGACAGTGTTTTTGTCCCCACTTTTGAAGATTGGGACAACTCTGGCAGTTTTCCAGCTCTTAGGGACATGGCCTGCAGACAGGATAGAGTTGACTATGGAAGCAATTGGTTTTGCAATAGGTGTGGCACCAAGTCTTAGGAACTTAGATTGTAGTAAGTCGGGTCCGCATTGGCTGCTTAGTTTTAGTTTGAGGAGCGCTTGTGTAATCTCCTCTTCAGATACTGGGCTAAATTGAAAATTGTGGGCAGTGTTGGGAGAGGGTGGGACTGTAGGGATCCTCCCAGGATGAGATTCATGTTTGTGGTTTGGGTTGCGTTTCGCTAATAAGTTAGTGGCACACCCCACAAAGTAATCATTGAATGCATTTGCAATGTCAGTGGGGTCTGTCATTGTAATATCCCCCTTAGTGATATTACTTGGTTGTTGATGGCTAGAAGGCTGGAATATATTGTTGATAACTTTCCAGAAGTTCGCTGGGTTTGATGTATACTGGTGGAGATTGTCAGAGAAATACAGTATTGTGCTTTTGCATGCCTTGTTTGCCTTGTGCACATGTTCCGCAGGCATCTGTAGTGATTGATATCATTGGTAGTGCCACTTACTTTGTGGCTTTTCCACTAGGTATCCCTGAGCTGGTAGAGTGCTATAAGGTCAGGTGTAACCCATGGAAAATGGGCCCATCGTACACTTATTTTGCGTAGTGGAGCATGGGTATCGCAGAGTTTTAAGAACTCGGATTGGACATAGTCGAGCGCAGAATCGGGGTCGGGCCCAGGGAGGCGGTGTGGAAAGGGGGGGTGGGGAGGATGGGCCCCTTCTGGTAGTGGGCCCCGGTGCAGCCAAATCGGATTTAGTTCTTCCACTGGATCAGCTCCACTCTAAAGGAATGGGACTTAAGTCTTCTTCAGCACTGAGAAGAGGCTTCACAGCAGGAACAGTGGCGAGAAAAAGTTTGTGAACCCCTTAGCATTTTCACATATTTCAGATGTTTCAAACCTAAAATGTTATTAGATCTTAATCTAAGTCCTAATAATAGATAAAGATACCCTGATCAAACAAATGACACAAAAACATGACTTTTACAATATTTATTTATCCACAAATGATTCAGCATTCAATATCCATGTGTGAAAAAGTATGTGACCCTTTAGGCTGTGTCCATACTCCTGCCTCTCATGCTGAGGCGCGCTCACGCTGTGCCTGGCCAGCGCAAGCAGGAGCTTTTGCCTGGCCTGGCCGGTGAGGCAGTGAGCGCGCTTGCGAGGCGGCGGGAGGCTGGGCTTCAACCCCCCGGAGCATCAACTCACCCACCCCGCTGGCAGCCAATCTCCCCCCCCCCCCCCTGGGGCCCCCCCCCCCCCCCCCCCCCCCCACAACTCACCCCACGAGTAACAACTCACCCCGCTGCCAGGCAGTCTCTCCCCCGTCCACATCTCTCCCCCTGCTCCACTCACCTCTTTCTCATTGGCTGCTTTGGAGTCATGTGAGCGGACTCAGCGCTCAAACTAAAATCCGACTGTCGGGTGCGGAAGCGTGCGGAAGGGTGCGCCTGCGGAAGCGTGCGCGAGCCCCTGCTAAACCCGCTCTCATTGCGGCTGCAGGGGCTCACTGCCGAGCGTCAGCGTGGGTCAGCGCCTAAGCGCTGACCATGTCCGCGGCCTTAGGCTGCGTCCCCACTGGTGCTGATTGCACCCATGCTTGAGAGTGGTGATGTCACCAGCTCTCCAAGCATGAGCGCCAGGTGTCCTGTCAATTTTGCAAGCGCACGCGGGGTGGGCATTGGGGGCATGTTGAGCGTGCTTCAAACTCTCTTTTTTTTGTCTCCCCAAGCGCTAAGCTTGGAAGAGCGTGCATGCCCGTGCGCACCGCGTGAGCGGGGACGTGAGGATTAAGATTCAAATAAGTCAACTCGGCAACTGCCGTGCACTCAGCGCTAGCGTGGACGCAGCCTTAGATTCAGCTCCTATTGGCGCCCCCTTGAGCGGCAATGACTTCAACTAAGCGTTTCCTACAACTGCTGGTCAGTCTCTCACATCGGTTTTGAAGAATTTTGACCCATTCGTCCATACAGAACTGGTTCAACTCAGTGACATTTGAGGTCTTCCTTGCATGGACATCTCGTTTCTGGTCTTGACACAACATTTCGATGGGGTTTAGGTCCGGACTTTGACTAGGCCATTCTAAAATGCGGAATTTCTTCATCTGCAAATATTCTTGTGCAGAACTGCTTGTATGTTTAGGATCATTATCTTGTTGCATGACCCACTTTCGCTTCAGCTCACGGACGGATGCCTCACATTCTCCTCTAAAATCTTCAGATGCAATGCAGAATTTATGGTTGTGTCAATGAGGGCAAGCTGTCCAGGTCCCGAGGTAGCAAAGCAGCCCCAAACCATCACACTCCTTCCACCATGCTTGATGGTTGGGATGAAGTTCTTCTGTTCGAACGCATTGTTTGATTTTCGCCAAACATAACGTTTCTCATTGAGGCCAAAAAGTTCTACCTGTGACTTGTTTGTCCAGAGAACATTGTTCCAGAAGTCTCGTGCCCCCCCCCGAATACCCAGTGACATTGTGAGGAAGAGTAGGCGGCTCAGGTTCAAATCCACCTCGTCCCGCACAGAGCCAGGAGGGTAAATCTACTTCTTCTTCTTCTTCTTCTTCCCCTTTTTCCCCCCTTTCTTCTCTCCTTTCCGCTTTCCTTTTTCGTTCCCTGCCTCGTCCTCTCCGACATGCAGTGATTTGCTCCTCTTCTTTCCTAGAGGTGTTTTTGAGTACCAGTCCTGTGACCGCAAACAGAGGCAGGAGGGGGGAGAAGAGGCTTCTGTTAGAGCACTGGGGGCCTCTCTCCCTCTCTCTCTCGGGCCCTTAAATCAATAAGCTGGGGAGCTGCTTCCCTGCACTGGCGAAAAGATCAGCTCTATTCAAATGAATGGGACTGGAGCCCTCTCCAACACAGGGATGGGACCTTCCAGCACAATGAAGAAGGACTATTATGAGAAGGAGGGAGGGAGAGAGGAAAAGACAGCGAGGACGATGGATAGGAAGGGATATAAAGATGGATAGAGAGAGAAAGAAGAACATGGGGAGGGAGAGAGAATGAGAGAGGAAGAGAGAGAGAGAAGACACTGGGATGGACAGAAAGAAAGAAGGACAGAGAGACAAAGAGAAAGCAGATAGAGACGCCCTACTCCAGGGGTGGTCAACTCCAGTCCTCAAGGGCCACCAACAGGATATCCCTGCTTCAGCACAGGTGCCTCAATCAGTGGCTCGGTGTTAACTGAGCCACTAACACTGAAGCAGGGATATCCTTAAAACCTGACCCGTTGGTGGCCCTTGAGGACTGGAGTTGGCCACTCCGGCCCTACTCAATAAGGTGACTATTCAGTGAATGAGTCATATACATGGTACTCCACTTCTACTATACTGAGTAGGGGTCGGAGATTGTAGGCAGAGGTTCACCTTGAATGCCTCCTCCTCCTCCTTGTACACTGGCTCCTGTCTGGAAAGTGCGCCCAGGAACTCAGTTGCCGTCAGCGGCTTGCGGGGGATCTGCTTGACCCTCCTCTCGCTCAGCACCCCCTCCACCGCCTGCATCATGTGACCCGGGGTGAAACCGTCTGTGATCTTAGCCAGAGCGCTGACATTGAGGGAGCTGCTGACACTGCCGCCTCGCAGAGTGATCAGGTGCTTCCACAGAACTGAGGAGAGGCAGAGAGAGAGGGACATAGGGAGAGGGGAGGCAGAGAGAGAGAGGGACATGGGGAGAGGGGTGGGAGAAAGAGAGACATGGGAAGGAGAAAGAGAGGGACATGGGAAGGAGAAAGAGAGGGACAGAAAAAGAAAATAGGATGGGAGATGGATTAGAGAAACAGGGAGAGGGTGAGAGAGAGAGTGGGAGAAAATTTGCATGTAAAACACAATGAAAGTCAGGCTCGTTCATTGTAATGAAGCCCACCTGACGGTAAGGCTGCACCCCCTCACGGTAAGGCCTCCCCCCTCACAGTAAGGCCGCCTCACTTCACGGTAAGGCCGCCCCCTCACGGTAAGGCTGCCCCCTCACAGTAAGGCCGCCCCCGTCACAGTAAAGCAGTCTGAGTCAAGGGCACAGACTCTTACTCTTTAGAATACAGTTTCACTTATTCCTCTTAACAGTATTTTAGGGCTAAGACCTATTCATGGGTGGCAGGCTGCATTAGCACAGCACACCGGTTTGGGGGCTCTGCTCACCTAGCCGTGCTGCGTAGTCTGGTCTGGGGATCAGGATGATCTTATTGTACATTTTACAGAAGGGTTTGATCTCAGCATCGAATGGCCTCAGGCTGGTCCCCACAAACAGAACCCGATCCTCTGGCTTTAGGGATTTCAGGACATTTGGAAGGCTCTTCTTCAGACGCTTGGGGTCCAACTACAAGTGTGGAGAGAGATGGAGAGAGAGGGGGGGTAGTGAAAAAGAGAGAGGGCGAGAGAAAGGAGAGAGAGGTGAGAGGGAGGGAGAGAGTGAGAGATAGGGGAGAGAGCAAGAGGGGAGGGAGGTAGAGAAAGATGGGGAAAGAGAGAGAGAGAGGGGAGGGGGAGGAAAAGGAGTTTAAAAAAAAGATAGACAAAAAAAGAAAAGGAGAGGGGAAGAGTGAGAGAGAGGATAGATTGGGAGAGAAAGTAATGGGATATCAGGAGACAGGCTGACGTTATGCTGTGTTGTTGTCTCACTGACCAGTGATGGATAAATAGTATAAAAGACGTACGTATCTCTAACGCTATGAAACAGGAATAAATTACCCCAAACAGGAATGGGCAAGTCAGTGCAGAGAGGAGATGCTCTTATAAGGGGGTTGGTCTTATAACAAGGTACCTTTCATAAGAAGGGTACATTAGAGCTTTGAGATGTAATTAAAAGGAGGTATTGTGCTGATTTGTGTGGATTTCCCTCATAAGCAGGAGCGCGCTTGGCCTGTACGGTGTCCTTATTAGATGGTTCTTCTTATAATATTCTTTAGAATAAGTATTTACATTTCGCTGGGTCAGTTTTAATCCTCTAACACCAGAGGGCAGTAAACTTGTGAAGCAGAACCAGCACGCTGGGTTCTGACGGGGCCCGTTACCTGCTTCTCGTTCTTTGGCACCTTCTTGTAAAAGGTTTTCTCCGTGTCTCCGATCCAGATGACTGACGGCTGCAGCTGGCGAGCCACCTGCAGGGGACACGCAGGGAGAGGGCATGAGACCAGAGCCTGGGACATGGAGGGGCAGATCAAGGACTCCCCCACCCCACACGCTGCCCTAAATGATCCTTATTTAGTTTGAGATAGATCAGAGACAAGCACAATAGCACACCCAGGCAAAAATAAGTAGCAGAAGAAAACGCACATTTTTAGTGCAAAGTCAACATTTCAGTCTTGTCCGAGACCTGCATCAGGATGCAATGACTATATTGTATTAGTCTATTTGGCTGTGTGCACTTACGTTAGCATCGCGTTTTTGTATACCCCTCAAGACTGTAATCCTTTTTTTGCTTTTTTAAAAAGGTTTTGGGTGCAGAGAGACCTTTTCATATCTTCAACCATTTATACAACACTTCATGTAACTCTGTAAACCAGGGGGGATCAACTCCAGTCTTCAAGACCCCCAACAGGTCAAGGATATCAGGATATCCCAGCTTCAGCACAGGTGGCTCAATCAGTCCCCGCTTCAGCACAGGTGGCTCAATCAGAGGCTCAGTCTGCGACTGAGGCCCTGATTGAGCCACCTGTGCTGAAGTTGGGATATCCTCAAATCCTGACCTGTTGGGGCATCTTGAGGACTGGAGTTGAGCCCCACCTGTTGTAAACAGTACTCCGAAGAATGAGCATATACACAACATACACAATGTCAAACACAAGGCAGTGATTGTATTCTGTATGTTACTGCTTCTTCCAGTCACTGGGAGGGCAGATTCACCAATGTAACAGACAAACAGAGAATATAAGTCAGACCCTCCAACATTTTGTGGGTATGATGTAGGTACCCCTGCTGTTCCTCTATTCCTGCTGGATGGAGGTACTTTCAAGCAATCCCTATGGAGGTCCCATAACCTATGCCACTCACAAAAAACGTTCTGTTATATGTACAGCTGGTCTTTCAGGAGCCAACCACATGTGGTGTACCTGCAAAATGGGCACAGTTGGAGGGTGTGTATAAACATAATTTGATATTCTATCACACCCATACGTTATTCACATGTATTCCATAGCAGCTTTCCCAGCATGCTGTTCACTGCAGCCACCACTAGAGGACGTCTTCCCTTCACACCAGTACACTGCTCTGATCTCTGAGCTGCATGGGTCACTGTTACATCACTGCTCTGTCCCTGTGTTCTGCGGCACATACCAGGTTCTTACATGGATACAGTCACAGTCTAACAACCTAATGATACAACTACAGTACATGTATACAGACAGTCACGTAGAATCAGCCAACAATAAACATAGTTACACAACGACGGCCAGCTGTGACATCCTGTATATACATAGTTACAGATGTATATAGTTAGTTACACATACACATCATTACAAACAACTTGTTTATATACACACACAAACACACACACATATATATACACACGTGTCAATCAGACTGTAATGGTTACAGTCACACAAACACAATTACAGACAGCTATAGTTACAATAACACACTTAACAACTCAAAGTTAGTCACATGTATATGAGTAAGATGGTTATAGTTACACATATACAAACGTAGTCACACAGTTATAGCTACATAGTTCCAATCACATATACAGGCTGTCCTCGCTTTACAACGTTTCGTTTTCCGACGGTGCATAGAGCAGTCTAAAAAAATCATTATCCGCCGCGGTTTTCGCGTATCCAACAGAAACCGCCACCGGTTAACATGGGTCCCATCTCTGACGCGGGTTTGCGGGACGCATTGTGTCGTAAAGGCGAGGACTGCCTATATACACAGCTACAATATATATATATATATATATATATATATATATATATATATATATATCTCAACAGAGATATATGTACTAAGCAGTGTTATTCCATAAGACACCTTTCTGGCCACTCAAGTGACTTCAATTAAATGGACAATGGGTGTCTTCCGGCCAGTGCCGGATTAAGAGTTCGGGAGGCCCCAAACTATGGTAAAGACGGGCCCCTTACAAAAAATGTTCAAACGCAACTGTAGAAAGAATGATCAATAGAAATGAAAGATTTGTATTTGAATAATTACATTGGACAGACTGTTCCATGACAGAGAATAACGTGATTGTAAACGGACTAAAAGGAAAATTGTAAAACCTTTTTTTTCTTGATTCGTGGAAAACAAATGTATCGATGATATCATCAAATGATAACGCTACGCATCTTATCTCTTTGTTTTCTTGCCGCGTTCTTAGCTTTTTTTTTAGCCTAGAAAAAAGACCTTTCTCCTGAGCAATTGGTCATCATCAAACTTAAAAATAATGTTGGGGAAAGCCAAGCGAATCTCATCCCGGACGATGATATTATACAGGTCTTGATGACAAAAAAACGTTCTTTATCGGGATCATTTTCCGAGCTACAGAGATGGAACGGATTTATTTCTCTAATAAGGTTATCATCAGCATCTGGAGTTACGGGGGGGCCTCAAATATATTATAGGTAAAAAAATAATAATAAAATAAAAAGATCATGGTATTTGGAGGCCCCTTAAATTGCGAGGCCCTAAACGGCATCTTATTTAGCTTGCACGTAAATCCGCCACGCCTCCCAACGCTGCAGTGCATCTTACGGCGTAGCGCTGCTTAGTAAATAGGGCACACAGCCTTGTATACATTTTAACCCCTTTGCTGCAGGTCCTTACACATTGCTCCGCAGCCCCTGCAGGGGTACGAGGGGTTAGCCCTCCTCTACCGCGGCTGCTGTGATGTTATCTTCACTTAGGGGGTAAATTCTATAGATGCCTAAACAGCCGTTCGGGCCAAAATTCCCCACTGGCGTCTAATCGGCCGCTTCGGCATATTGAATTTACCCCTTAATTCATCTCAGATTTGTTGCATATTTTTGGGTATACCTAATTCTTTCTGTTTTATTCCCCCGACTCTGACCCCGCCCTCCATCACCCCGATGATGTCACTGCCCCTCCTGCCTGTAGCGTCTTACTTTGCAATCACATTCTACCCCGGCAGATAATTAATCAAGCACAGGTTTTGCTGATGATGAAATGCACAGCTGCTCCGTTCTGTGTTTGGCTAATTAATTATCACAAAATGTTTGCAGTTGGCAAAACTGACCTTAAATAAACCCCCCTCCCCGCCCCCCCTACCCCTCTCTCCCCCGGGTCCGGCACATGGGAGGAATCGTTAGTACGAGAGCTTCAAGCTTCAAGAACACCTCCTCAATGCTCCTTTGATTATAAGGGATATAAGCACAGCACACATCTTCATGGCCCAGGCGTGCCCTTTTTATTAATGCGATTCGTGTTATAAGGATAGCCCTCTCTATAAGAACCGACCTCTTCGGGTCTCAGTTATGTACAGTACCACACTTTGACCCAGAGCCACAAAGCTGCATTAAGTGACAACGTCACACATATACTCCAAGGTCAATAACGCAACACTGAGCGAGCGAGCAATCCAAGCCGGGTGTTTTCTTCTTATTTATTTTATACGTAGGATTGAATCAGGGGGTCTCCGGAGCCGGGGACCCCGTTATTTTCAGCTCCGGGGACCCCCTGCTTCCAAAGATACAGACCTCCGAAAGGGGGAGAGGGGGGGACGGATCTCCTGCAAGTTTAAAGCTCTTGTGTCACGTAGGCCAAAAGGAAGCAGACCTGATGTCACGGCCTCCTATTGGGCCGCGGGGGATTTGGAAAGCGGCCATTATGTGAACCCTGGCAGCCGAGCCGGAGCGGCTACCGGCACCCCCTACAGAGGTAAGTATCTCCAGAAGCAGGGCTGAAATGAATGGGGTTCAGTTTCGGAGACCCCCTGCTTCATTCCTAAGTAAAAAATTTTTTTTTTAAATAATGGTAAAAAACGGGTTGGATTGCCTCGTTAAGTGACATTTTCTCCTGTAATGACCCTTACATTCAAACTGTAATGGCTGTTAGTGATAACGAGATGCGATAGAGGTGTATCCACTAAGGTTCGTTAAGCTTAACGCAGGGACGTTACGTTTATTAAATCATACCGAAACGTGGCTACACTCCCATCCACACCGTGGCCTGTTTTCTGGAGACGGAGGTACGGAGAGAGGGAGAGAGTACTGTGATAAAGTACTTACATACCCCCCCAAAGACTTCTCTGTACAACATGTGGAGAGATACCTGTAAACACACCACAGATGCCTGGGAAACATGCTAATTTGAATAATTGACATATACTTTGCATATTCAAATTAGCATGACGTTCAGCCTATGCCGATGGGATATTGAGATGAGATAATGTATTATTTGTTATTTATATGATTGTCACGTGAATTACTGCTGTGAAGCACCATGTACATGAATGGCGCTATATAAATAAAGACATACATACATACATATATATATATATATACATACACAGCGGCCGCGGGTTTTGCATGTAATTAGCTTTGTGGCTATTTATTAACCACAGGAGACATAAGGTCCGTTTCTGTTTTAGGTGATGTTATGGGCCCAGAGTTAACAGTGTGTAGCTCTGTGGATCGGAACCTTTGTATTACAGAGCCAAAAAAACAACACCAGATTCATCAGACAATCCCATTGAAAATGGGGATTGCGGGATTCTTTCCTTAGATACATCTTGTGCTGTTCTTTTGCCTGGGTTTTGCAGCCGGGAGACCTTAGTAAAAGCATGGCACCTGACCGGTATTGAATGGGTTCGGAGTGCAGTGTGTGGGAGACAGAAGTTGGCGCTGCCCATGCTGTGCGGGGGAGTATGACAAGAGAACCTGGCAAAGCAGAGCGCGTGTTGTGGCTGTGAGGATAATGCTGATACTGTCCGTCCCTTACATGTACTGTGTCTGTTAGATTTGTCTGCGAGGGGAAGGCTGGCACAGCCGCTGCCCATGGTGCAAGTGTGCTGTGTATAAATGGCAGGTTCGGCAGTGTCCGGGTAAGGCTGTGTTTTAATGCCAGGTTTGGCAGTATGTGAAAGGAAGGCTGGCACTGCTGCTGCCTCTTGTGTACCGGTGCTGTATTTCAATGCAGTGTGTGATGATAAAGCTGGCATTGTTACTGTCCAGTCGAAACCTGTGAAGTCTTTAAATGCCAGGTTTGGCAGTGTGTGCGTGGGAGAGGGAGGCTGGCACTGCCTCTGCCCCTGCTGTGTGCATAAACGTAAATAATGCACGGAACTGCGCAAGTGTGCAATGCACACCACTTATCACCGCCAGACACACCTTGAGTACCATGTGGAGCATCATCTTCAGCCCGCTCTTGCCGGGGTACTTGCTTGCAATGTTGCCAGCCGACAGGTTGAACAGGTTGGCTCCAGTCTCGGTGCAGAGGGCATTTACCAGCATCTTCTTCCCCACGCCCGACGGTCCTGCCATGAGGAGCGTCTTCACCAGCGGTGCCTTCTCGTGCACCGTCTCGGAACCTGAAGCACCAGAAACGAGAGGCATCATATCCCATATCATACTCCCCACCAAAACCATGTGCGGGGCGGCTTCGGTATTAACCCCTTGTACTGACACTATATACAAATTCACACCCAGCCTGTCCCTTCAGGTGAAGAGCTAGAGAACGGGACATGTTCCAAATATCGCAGCCGGTCACCAGATCGGAGCTCTGTCCTCCAATATCAACTCATGACTTCACTCCCAGATTAATAATTGCCCCGGCATGCTAATGAAGCCCTGGAGAGGCCAACGAGCATCGGTTTCACAGAATCAGGGCTGCGTTTGAGGCTCACGTGGTCCTTGCTTTGGGTTGAAACTGTTTCGCTGCTGGCATGATTTAACATGTCTGTCTATGCTTTCTCTGGGGTCATTCTGCTGTTTCAGGAATAATCCTCTTTCGCCTCTGCATAGATCACTGTTTATATGTGCTTCCGGGTGTCGATTGTCTTTGATTCATTTTGCTAATATTACCTTATTAATTAATTACCACATTAAAGCCAAAAGAGAAGACTTACACCCCAGCTGTACCCCCTTACTGTCCCTAAAACCACGTCCCTCACCTCCTCCTTCTCTGGCACTTTTGCTGACAGAGAAAATAAAGGCCCAATCTTCTTTCCAATCAACAGAACTCTTTTGCCTCCATTTAATTACTACTAATAAATATTAGTCTGTCCCTCTCTGAAATGTTGAGAGGGTATCTGTACATACACATTGAATAACACACAGGAGCAGGACTGCACCCAAGTCTCAGAATGTGATATGATAAATTCCTGACACGCTTGGCGTCCTGCGTTTATTAGCTGCACGATCCTCGCCGACACCAGAGTCACATCTGCCTCTCATTATCTACTCCCACCCCCCCATTTCCCCTCACAGCTGTCAAGCCTGCCGGGTAGCATGGCCAAGACGTGCTCCCTTATAAAAGAAAACATCCCGCCCACACCTGACCCGTCCTGCAACCCCGCACAATCCATCCCACACGTGTTAAACCAAGCGGGAGGAGAGATCCAAAACCCAGCAGTAAGGAACATGTGTGCGCCCATCTGAACTGATCCCACGGAGGCTACGGGAAAGGACCATAACACACACGGTATTCTCAGTGCATGTCATCACACCCGTCTCTAAACTGCTTTCCCCGTGTATACAGGAAATAGCTTCACACAGTGTCTATCTTCCTGGATACGTTGTGTGATGCCTGAAGATGATGGGATATCCAATTCTACGAGTGCCCGCTGCTTTCCTACAATTGAATGTATCCATATTAGGACAATCAAATATACAGTAGGAAATGTATCAACACGTCTGATGTTTGTGATTTCTTTATAATGAAATTCAATTTGTCAGTATGTCAAACATTGTATCCCATCAGATATCCTACAGGGCCACCTTTGTTGGTAACATATAACCCACACCTAGAAGCAAGATCGCCAGGGAACTACAACCCATTCTCCAGGAAGATACAAGACTGCAACAGGTCTTCCCTGAAACAACCTCAATCTCAAGAAAATGATGATGAGAAGTAAGGTATCCAACAATACAACTGAATGCGGAACAAGACCATGCCAGGACGCAAGATGAAAAACCTGAGCAATGCTCCACACAGCGGGCACAATACAAATACCACACAGGAATCGGGAATACAAAATCAGAGGAAGGTTCACCTGTTCCTCCAGCAATGTCGTGTATCTCATCATGTGCATGAAATGCCCAGGGGGCTGCTACCACATACGTAGGTGAGACAGGACAGGGGCTAAACAAGAGGAATGGATCTGCATCGCCACAGCATCACACGCGGAACAAGAGACAGTCCTGTCGGTGAACATTTCTCTGACTCTGGCCATAAGATGAACGATCTGAAGGTGGCCATACTCAGAGGTAATCTTAGAACACCGAAAGAGAAACGGTTGCATGAATACAAATTTATGCAATTGTTCGGGACACTTAGCAATGGCCTAAACAGAATGTTTTATGAGTGTTTTAAACAGTTTTATGAGTCACTACCATGACACAAGAGAACGCTCTTCCCATGAGTGCTAAAGGCCATGTCTATACATACTGCGCTATATGAATGCACACACAGCTGTCTCCTGCACATACATATGTACAATGTAATTCTATCCCTATATACCAACAGGGACCACATAGTATCTACACACATTAATAGTAATGCAACACCCTCTTACATTTCTACACCTACCCACATCATTGGTATACACTCCCACACACACACACCTTTTGTAAAGCACTGTATACACTGTGGGGGCTTTACAAATTTATATTTACACACACATACATAACATATACTCATCGCCGGAAGAAGAGATCAATGTATCTCGAAAGCTTACACAAAAATAATGCATTTAGTTAGCCACAGAACAGTATCGCCTATTATTGTTGAATAATATCTATATATATAATATATATATATATATATATCTATATATATATATATATATATATATTATATATATATATATATATAAATATAATAAATAAAAACGAATACAGACTATCGTTCGTGGCTAACGAAATGCTCTTTATTTGTGCGAGCTTTCAGATACACTGCAATCTCCCCCCCCCCCCCCCCCCCCCCCCCCCCACCCCCCCCCCCCCCCCCCCCCAACCCCCCCCCCCCCCCCCACCCCCCCCCCCCCCCCACCCCCCCCCCCCCCCCCCCCCCCCCCCCCCCCCCCGCCCCCACCCCCCCCCCCCACCCCCCCCCCCCCCCCCCCCCCCCCCCCCCCCCCCCCACCCCCCCCCCCCCCCGCCCTCCCCACCCCCCCCCCCTCCCCCCACCCCCCCCCCCCCCCCCCCCCCCCCCCCCCCCCCCCCCCCCACCCCCCCCCCCCCCCCCCCCCCCCCCCCCCCCCCCCCCCCCCCCCCCCCCCCCCCCCCCCCCCCCCCCCCCCCCCCCCCCCACCCCCCCCCCTCCCCCCCCACCCCCCCCCCCCCCCCCCCCCCCCCCCCCCCCCCCCCCCCCCCCCCCCCCCACCCACCCCCCCCCCCCCACCCCCCCCCCCCCCCCCCACCCCCCCCCCCCCCCCCCCCCCCCCCCCCCCCCCCCCCCCGCCCCCACCCCCCCCCCCCCCCCCCCCCCCCCCCCCCCCCCCCCCCCCCCCCCCCCCCCCCCCCCCCCCGCCCCCCCCCCCCCCCCCCCCCCCCCCCCCCCCCCCCCCCCCCCCCCCCCCCCCCCCCCCCCCCCCCCCCCCCCCCCCCCCCCCCCCCCCCCCCCCCCCCCCCCCCCCCCCCCCCCCCCCCCCCCCCCCCCCCCCCCCCCCCCCCCCCCCCCCCCCCCCCCCCCCCCCCCCCCCCCCCCCCCCCCCAACCCCCCCCCCCCCCCCTTCTTCCCGATGTTTACAATGGTAAAGCAAGAGATGTTTTTGTGTAAAACAGGCATAGACACCAGTAATATTTCCATTTGCTATATGCTTTACTGTGGAGGGTTTTTGTCACTTTTTTTACCCACCATAACTTAACTAAGTATGGTGAAACCTATCCCATGCTTCTTTTGGCAAAGCCAGTGTAACCAACCTCATTAGTGTGAGACCCATTACGGTTGAAACGGCTGTCTGTCTGTGAGTGGGTTTACTGGCTATGCATCTTAACCCAGGCTGTGAAACTCAGCAAGCATAAGCTTATAGGGGACCATATTATATGGTTTTGAAGCAAAAGGTGGCACTGTGTGCTCATTTGCATGTCATTTCCCAGAATCCCTTGCTGCAGTGGAAGTGCTGGGTGATAATGGTGAAAGGCGGGGTTGCAGACCTGTCCAAGACATGCACATGATCATACAGTAATATTTCCATTTGCTATATGCTTTATTGTGGAGAGTTTTTGTCACTTTATTTACCCACCATATCTTAACTAAGTATGTGTGTACCTATATATATTACTGTGTTATATACAGATGTCCCAATATCAATGTTTTTCCCAGTATATATAACACACAGTGCTATTTTATAAGACCCCACACTGATGAGACCCATCAAGGTCTAAACAGCTGTCTGTGGGTGCCTTGGCCCTTTGGCTTAGATCAAGGCGATATGAATGCTCCTCTCGGCCTGCACAGCTATGACCAAATGCAGTACCATCCTATCTGGGGCTTCAGTAGGAAAGGTCTGTGACAAGCATTTGGCCCTCTAGCTCGTTGAGAGGTGGTGTCCAGACCCCGGACCACAGAACCCCTGAGCCTTCGGGCTAAGGGGGGATGGCATTTGAACAACCAGCCCTTCGGGGCTGGGGTGCACCCGCACAACCCTCGAAAGAGGGGAGATGATGCGAACTCCCTTGCGGGCCTCGGGCCAGAGGGAGGAAGAGACGGATGTCCTGAATCCTAACGGAGGAAGGCATCAATGTCCCTGGAGACCTAGGCTTTCGGGCTGAAACCTTCAGGGAAACTGTGCACTGAGGGCGGGTTTGACTTCGGTTGGACAGTCCAAGGGCAAGCTCCCTATCCACTGAAGTGGACTGAGACCCGATGAGCGAGAGGGGCAACCCTCTCGGGAGGAAAAAAAAAAAAAAGTGCTATTTTATAAGACACCTTAGTGTACATTCAGTTGAATGGATCACAAGGTGTCTTTCGGTGCTACAGTATATGGTGTCTCATGGAATAGTCGCTGAGTAAATGCTGGCCTGTGTATGTATCTGTGTCTGTCCTATTAAACATCTCCGGGGTCTCCACTCACCCAGGGGAAGGATTCCATACAGGGTGAGCAGCTGTTTGACGTCATTGAGTGATGGCATCGGCTCTATATCTGCCTGGCGCAAGGTGGTACCCAGGTAACAGTATTCACCTGCAGGAAACACAAAGAAGTGTCATGGTTGGTGCACACAAGTGGGTTCGGGGTTTGCTGGCTGCAGCTTCGGCTTCACATTGGGACTGGACCTTACCCACAAAATCTGAGAGCTTCACCGGCTTTGGTTTGATAAGAAGACCCTCAGTGACCAACTCCTCATAGAGAGAATCGATGGTCCTGCAAACAAAACACTGTTATAGTGGTTGTTTGAGAGTCAGTTCTGTCTTACAGAGTAAGAGTGCAACCCCTGGGATCAGGTCTGTCCTATAGTGTAAGAGTGCAACCCCTCACCTGTCTGGGGTCAGGTCTGTCTTATAGTGTAAGAGTAGAGTGTGCCCCTCACCTGTCTGGGGTCAGGTCTGTCTTATAGTGTAAGAGTGCGCCCCTCACCTGTCTGGGGTCAGGTCTGTCTTATAGTGTAAGAGTGCTGCCCTCACCTGTCTGGGGTCAGGTCTGTCTTATAGTGTAAGAGTGCGCCCCTCACCTGTCTGGGGTCAGGTCTGTCTTATAGTGTAAGAGTGCTGCCCCTCACCTGTCTGGGGACAGGTCTGTCTTATAGTGTGTCAGGGTTCTGCTCGCCACAAACCAGGACCGGACCGCGAGGCTGAGGTGGGGTTGTAAAAGCACCGACCTGAGACCGCGCAGGCTGATCCGGATTGCGCAGTTCGTAGTCATATGTCGCAGGATCAGGATTGGAGAAGACAGCGTCGTCGTTGTAGAAGCCAGGGTCAGGACAGGAGACATCAGGATAAACATTGTTCAGGCAAGAGTTCGGCAACATGTAGTCAGGAGAACCCCGCTTCAGCTTAGGAGCGCGGGGTTGGGCTCTGCGCGAGCGACGGCCATGGCCCATGGTGCTGGTCACAGGAGATGGTAAGCAGACCAGAGTAGCACCCCGCTTTGCTGCACGGGTGCACCAGTGCTACAGCGCAAGAGTCCTGAGCGGGCTAGGGAATCCTCTGTCTCAGCGCAGGAACCAGGACACGGCCTCTCTAGATTAGGGAAAGAGTAGGCCCCAGGAACCAGGAAGCTGAAGATACACAGGGAAACCTCCGCTACTGTGCAGGAATCCAGGAGACTGAAGGAGGCCGGGACGAAACCTCCGCTTCAGTGCAGGAATCCAGGAGGCTGAAGGACGCAGGGACGAAACCTCTGCTTCAGCACAGGAGAACAGGAGTGGACCGCTGCGTGAATATAGCAGCCGGTCCCAGGAACAAGGAGCTGAAGTGAACAAGAAGAGTACTCAGCTACAACACAGGAGACTGGAGCAGACCGCTGCGTGAATATAGCAGCCGGCCTTAGGAAACCTGGAGCTGCAGACAACAAGGAGAATACTCCGCTTCAGCATGAGGGACAGGAACAAGCGAGGGCTTGTGGCAGAACAGATAGTGACATCCAGGAAGGACTATGCTCGGCAGGGAGCATTATGGGAAGACAATACTTAAAGGCCAGCGGGCCAATCCCCGGAGGGGGGTGTGAAGGTACTGCTCCAATGAATGAATGCAAGTCTAGGTTGCAGTGATAGGCTGCACAGCTGCAGTAGATACCAGAGGGAGTGTGTATTGCTTTGGTGAGTGAATCCAGGCTGCAGCAAACATCAGGAGAGGTGCTCCAGGACTGCACATGTCTGCAAGGTAAGGCAACCAGTAAACCACGGAGCGGATTCCTTACATAGTGTAAGAGTGCGCCCCTCACCTGTCTGGGGTCAGGTCTGTCTTACAGTGTAAGAGTGCTGCCCTCACCTGTCTGGGGTCAGGTCTGTCCTATAGTGTAAGAGTGTGCCCCTCACCTGTCTGGGGACAGGTCTGTCTTATAGTGTAAGAGTGTGCCCCTCACCTGTCTGGGGTCAGGTCTGTCTTACAGTGTAAGAGTGCTGCCCCTCACCTGTCTGGGGACAGGTCTGTCTTATAATGTAAGAGTGCAACCCCTCACCTGTCTGGGATCAGGTCTGTCTTATAGTGTAAGAGTGCTGCCCCTCACCTGTCTGGGGACAGGTCTGTCCTATAGTATAAGAGAGCTGCCCTCACCTGTCTGGGGTGAGATCTTTCTCCATCTTTTTCCGCTTCCCGCTCTTTTTCCCTTTCTTTTTTTTCTGAAATCAGAGATTTGTTTTAAAATGTTTTGTTCGTGCTATCTTCTGCTTATAATCGGTTTCCCACGTTTAGAGAGCAAAAAAAAAAAACCCCACATAAAAACTGTATGTGCAACTAAATGTATTTTCCTCTCAAGGAGGAAAAGAAGTCTGGGCGGATTCTTATAGAGATTAGCATGGATTTTCTATATTGTAATCTTCCCAAGTCAATATCCAGAGCTCCCTCCAGTTCCACTGCTGTAACACACGTGTTCCTGCTATTTACATGTGGCAGAGAGAGACACTTTGATATGTCATGACTCTTTGATAAATGTTTCACAAGAATTTGCAGAACAACATTTTAAAGGATTCCCAAAAAGGGTCTCACTCACCTTCCCCCCTTTCTTCTTCTTGTTCTTCTCCCTGTCCACCGCCAGCTTGAGATTCTGCAGCTCCTGTCTCATCAATTCGTCCACCTGCAGAAAGGAGCAGAGCTCAGGGTGGGGGGCACTGTTTTTTATCTATGGGTCTCATTGACCCCCAACTGATCTATTAACGAATGACACACATGAAGTATACCTGTACATGTATCCCACGCATGACGTGCTACACACCTGTAGGGATATCCCCCATGTGACGCACACTCACCTGTACAGATATAGCCCTATGGAGTAGCCCCAAGCAGTGCTATTCCATAAAAACACTTAACAGCGCCGGACGACTGAGGTGAAGGTGTTATGGTGTAGTGCAACCAAGTAAATATGGGCCGTAGTCCTATGTGTACAGGCCCAGTGCCATGTGACACACACACACACACACCAAGGTACTAATGTATGTGACACAAACACACATATACAGGTACAGTCCAATATGACACACACCTATACAGGTACAGTCCTGTGACTGATACACACGTACAGATACAGTCCCATGTGACACATACAGTACACACCTGTACAGGTACAACTGCATGTGACACACACACCTGTTCTAGTACAGCCCGTCCCATCTGACACATACATAACTGTACAGGTACAATCCTGTGACACACACACTTGTTCAGGGACAGTTCTGTGACACACACACACACCTTTACATGTATAGTCCCATGAGACACACACCTGTACTCTGACTTCCGCCCCCACATCCTTCCTCTTCTCCTCTTTGATGAGTTCAGCATCATGTCTCTGATGAAAGTTTCCAGACTCATTCCGGTGCTGCCAGACATCTGGGGGGGTGGGGGAGGGGAGGGAAGGAGTGGGCGAGGGAGGGACAAGAAAGTGAGGGAGAGACAGAGGGTAGGAAGGAAGAGAGAGGAGAGGGTGAGGGAGAGAAGAGTGAGAGAGAGAGAGGAAGTAAGAGAAAGAGACAGGAGTGGGAAGGGTGATAAGAAAGTGAGGGAGAGACAGAGGAGAGGGTGAGGGAGAGAAGAGAGTGCGGGAGAGAGGAAGTAAGAGAAAGAGACAGGAGTGGGAAGGGTGAGAAGAGAGTGAAGGTAGTAGCATGGGCAATAAAAAAAAGGTGTGGGACAGCGAGAAGATGGCAAGAAAGAGTGGAAGAGAGAGAAAGGGACGAAGGAGAGAGGTAAGAGAGTGAGAGGGGGGTAAGGGGGGAGAGATAGGAGAGAAGAAGACATTGATGAAGAGAGACTGACAAGGTTGAGAGAGTATAGATGTATGGCATCCATCAAATGTCAGGCCTGGTATCTGCATCTTCCTGGGCTGTGCTGCCCGTGAAGGTCACAGCTCCGATTAAACCATCATTAGAACACACGCTCAGATCATTACACAGGCTTGCTTTAGAAGGCACAGTTTAATAGACTTCCAAGTGAATGAGCTTGGAGTAGTGGTAGAGAAGGTGGTTTTGCAGTGTCTGTGGTGTGCCGGCTGACAGGAATCTGGAAAGCAGGGTAATAATACCTGGCAGGTCCTGAGTCTATTACCAAATCCTTACAGGGACAGGGTTGAGGGTGTGGGGCCGGGGACCTCCTGGGGGTATAAACTGATGCTTCCCTCTCTCTGCTGTACCCTCCATCTATTCCTCAGAAAAAGAGCTTCTGGAACAAGTGCACCCCAAAATCACCAACCCCCTGTTATCTCAGCACTGTCTCCACCCTGACACCTCGGGCTTTTCTGTACTCACCTTGGTACGTCTGGTTTCCCGACGTTATGTCGGGCAGGAACTTGCTGGGGTTCATTATCCAGCCCTCTTCTTTCTCCTGGGATGAAAGATGATAGAGGTAATGTGCCCCGCCCTAACTACACCCTGACTGACCTTCAGCCCAGTGCTACCATGTATCCGACTTCATATCACAGAACACACAGGGCAATTGTGAAGAGGCCAGACACGCCTTCCTGAGTCGCCATGTAAAAACATAGTGCTGGGAACACCCTGCTTGGTGGGGGGGTCGGGAGGGTCACTTTTGCCTGTTCCTTTAAATAAACGGATAAATAACAAGAGCACACAAACGACAGTAATGACAGGAAGGTCCCAGCAGGGCTCCCTATGTGTGCTTGCTTTGGGTGACAGGGCAAAGGGGGCCAGCAGTCAAACTTTTAGCAGACATCCTATGGGTTTTGGGTCTCATCAAAATAAGACCGTCTCAGTATAACTTCACGTTGTAGCATGTTAATTATATGGGGGAAGTTGTGCTGCTTTGTAAAGTACGAGCAAGTTCGGAGGTCAGAATGTTCTAGTCATCAATTAGGACCCTACTTTGTGCTTCTTCAGCGGTACATTTTTTTTAATGGGTCAGTAGGCTAATGATTGTGACGTTCCACCCGGAATTGGAGCAGCCCAGGAGCCGAGGGGTTAAACAGAACACACGCCCCTTACATTTCACTACCATTGTTTGGAAAATCACTTGCACGAGTGGGAGAAAGTGAACGGCAACAAACCCCTAATAAGAATTCTTTATTAATCCTCGCCCTTTGAGGGGGCCGCGTGGAGCCGCGGCTCTGTTATTTCTGGGGCCGGGGTAGAGGGGCGGTTCATGTGGGGACTACAGTTACATGCTGATTAAATGCATATTTCCAGAGATTAGCATTAAGTGGTAACCGCATCTTTCCTCGCTGACCTGCAGAGCCCACCCGCTCCTCCTGGCGCTCTGGCTGCGTTTCCTCTCGCCTCCCATGAGCCAGCGTTCTCTCAGTAGCTAACTTGTGTCATTCAGCAGCAGAGATAGAGACACACATTCTGTCTGCTTCCCCTTCAGCTACGAGCTCGATCTCTCGCCTTCCAAAGAAGACCTTTGAGGGGCTTCGGCTTTCACTAAGCTAACTTTGATAAGGGATATATCAACATTCCCCGCAACCCTAAACAACGTGTAGTTAAGACCCACTTGTCTGATTTTTGGTGCTGCGCCCCAGCTTTCAGCAAGAGACCTATCCAAAAATCTCTGGACTTCTTTCTTTTACTTTCATCCTAGAAACGCATATCCGAACGGCTGATGCTGATAGCCAAACCCTTGTCAATAAACTCACACGCACACTATTCATTGTGTCAACCATCCTTCCTGACCAGGGGTGGCCAACTCCTGTCCTCAAGGTCCACCAACAGGTCAGGTTTTAAGGATATCCCTTCTTCAGCACAGTGAATAAGCCACTGATTGAGCCATTGATTGAGCCACCTGTGCTGAAGCAGGGATATCCCTAGTACCTGGTCTATTGGTGGCCCTTGAGGACTGGAGCTGGCCACCCCTGTTATAGACTATAAGCTTCTTGGGGCAAGGACCAGGTCTAAGGTGGTGTAAACGTTTGAGGGTAATAAGTGAGAAACTGGGTGATCTGGTTTGACAAAACAGGGAGCAGAAAAATGGTGCACTGCGTAAAATCAGACTATCCCTTGCACTTATCCGCAGAGCTCATGTCACTTCAGGGGAACACTCCTCCATGTCCCTTATATTCACCTCTTCCTTTCCTTTTCCCTTCTTCCCTTTGGGCTTCTCTTTCTTCCCCTTCTTCCCTTTCTCCTTCTTTCCTTTCTCCTTCTTTTTCTTCTCCTTCGCTTCTTCTCTGGCAGCAAGTTCTGCAACTACCTGGAGAGATGGAGGGAAAGTTTGGTCACCAGAGAAAAGAGTCTAAAAGAGGTGACAGGCTGAGAGGAGGAAGCTAACCACTGGGACACGTGGAGGCCCGTCCACCAATTAAGACAGGAATCTCAAGGTTGGGATTGGTCGAGTGATCTCACTGAATGGGTTACAAGCCGAGTACAACTGTGTATTCATAAAGGGTGTGTGAAGTTGGATACCACAATACCACAACAATATCCCCAAGTCTAAGATGAGTTTGATAAACAGCGTGGCAATTGGGTTTGAGTGAATGTAAGATTGTAAGATCTGTAATTTAATGGACAGGTGCCGACTGAAGCTTGAGACTGTCCTGGTTGTATACCGAATGTTGGGTGACCTTTCCGACTCCAGCTTATCACGGACAGGCTCAGACAGTCCTAGGTTTATATCTATCGTAGGGTGACGTCTTGGCTCCAGATTATCAGGGACAGGCTCAGACAGTCCCAGATCTTATCTATATCATCTTTCCTGATTTAATGCTCCCATTTTACTTTTGGTTGTCATCTTGGTTTTTTAATCTCTCTTAGAATACAGTCAAGTAACATCTTTAAATATATATAATAGTAGATTGTGGCTATTTTGCACGAGGTTGTGGGGAGAGAATCACAGTTAGCCTGTAAAATGCTGGGCGCAGTGATTCACTATGTTACCATTATTCTCATGCGCAAGGTGGAAGACACAATGACAGCAGGATATAGTCAGAGATAATAATAATTATTATTATAATTATGTTGGTATAGATGAGTATTTGGGAACTCAGTAGTGTTTTTATTGTTTTGGAAAGCTCACCCATAATAACATCTGCATACATATTTCACATTGGAGCAATAAACATATCCCCCCAACCTGCAAAGAATCTGTGTCCTAAATATAATCGGATGGTTAGAAGTGAGCTGGGATTTCAGTGTAGACCCTTTACAAGGCAGCAGACTCACCGGGAGCAGACAGGACCGTGGATGTAAAAGGCACCTCTCTCCTGTGCTCTGAGATCCCGTGTCATGTGCAAACATTCAATACTTATTATCACTCCAGGGATCAAAGGGGGGAGCGCGATTACAAAGCCATGGTAGGAGCTGGGCAGTAATGTGCATGGGGGGAGCTGCACTGGGGCGGGGAATTAGGATCCGATTCCATTCAGTAGGAGATCCAGTGACAGGAATAAAATTGCAGAAGGGCAGCGGCTTTTATTGTGCAAAGATACAAAGCGGCAGCTGGCAGCTGGGATAAGGTAGAGAGAGAAAGAGGTCAGTTCTCCTCCACGGAAGCTTTAAAAATGACTTTTCCCCCCACATCGCTGCTTATAGGGGCGCAACATACAGCAATGCTGTGACCAGTGATTGAAGAGTCCTGGGGGGTGGGAAGGGGGTTTGAGTATGGCTACTTTTTATTTAAAAATGTCCCATTCCTAGACACTGTGTGACACAGGTGGCGTCTCTTGTCACATGTACATTTCTGACTCCAACATGAGGTTCGGTACCTGCTCCGGAGTCTTCTGAGCAAAGATAACAGTGGATCCGCCGTCCTCTTCATCAGGGAAATCAGGAAATTTGCCTGCCGCGTGTCTGAGAAAAAGACACACATGTGTTAAGGTGCAGACCCAGGGAACACATCCCAGATCCTGTCCAGGGGGAAACAAAGTATAATAATATAACTGCACTACACTTCTCTGCCCTTCATAAATTGTATCTCTACACTAGTAGTGTTCAACCTTTTTTTGGTTAAGGAATTTATATTATGAAATTCTGCAGAACCACGGGTCTCTATTATAGCGCGTCTGAGATCAGATGCATTGTAAGGAACCCCAACCCTCTCTTATAGCGCGTCTGAGATCAGATGCATTGTAAGGAACCCCAACCCTCTCTTATAGCGCGTCTGAGATCAGATGCATTGTAAGGAACCCCAACCCTCTCTAATAGCGTGTCTGAGATCAGGCACACTGTAAGGAACCCCAACCCTCTCTAATAGTGCGTCTGAGATCAGATGTATTGTAAGGAACCCCAACCCTCTCTAATAGTGCGTCTGAGATCAGATGTATTGTAAGGAACCCCAACCCTCTCTAATAGCGCGTCTAAGATCAGATACATTGTAATGAACCCCAACCCTCTCTAATAGCGCGTCTGAGATCACATGCATTGTAAGGAACCCCAACCCTCTCTAATAGCGCGTCTAAGATCAGATGCATTGTAAGGAACCCCAACCCTCTCTTATAGCGCGTCTGAGATCAGATGCATTGTAAGGAACCCCAACCCTCTCTTATAGCGCATCTGAGATCAGATGCATTGTAAGGAACCCAAACCCTCTCTAATAGCGCGTCTGAGATCAGATGCATTATAAGGAACCCCAACCCTCTCTAACAGCGCGTCTGAGATCAGATGCATTGTAACGAACCTCGACCCTCTCTAATAGCGCGTCTGAGATCAGATGCATTGTAAGGAACCCCAACCCTCTCTAATAGCGCGTATGAGATAAGATGCATTGTTGGGAAACCCCAACCCTCTCTAATAGCGCGTCTGAGATCAGATGCATTGTGAGGAACCCCAACCCTCTCTAATAGTGCGTCTGAGATCAAATGCATTGTAAATTCTTCTCTATTTGGTACAATTTTCAAATGACCTGAAAATTGCAGGGAACCCTTTAGTGATGCCTGCTGAACCGCTATTGAAAAACACTGCTCTACACCTTCCTGTGTGGAGCCATCTCAGTAGCATGAAAATCCCAATACACACTGTACATCTCACACTCACTAAACACTTCCATGTTCAGTGCACTGAATTGCTGAATGCTCTTATACTGTATGTATTGCAGTTGTTACTGTGCTTTTCCCATCATACCATTAGATTGTAAGCTGTCTGGGGTAAGAATTTCGTTTTTTCTTTATATCTGCATTGTACATGTAATTCCCTGTATTTTTAAATGTTTCTGCTGCAAGTCACTGCACACATGTTAAGCACGATATAAAAAAAAAGGGTATTTGCAAAAACCGAGATGAGCCCAACCTTTAATATACGGTGTAATGTAGATTATCGGTTTTCAGTGTGTGTTTTATGGAACATGCAGTTTCATAGAAAGTTCTACCAGGGATACCCGAAAAAAAACAAAGAAGATTTCTTTATTGAACTTATTATAATATATATAAATATATATATATATATTCAATTTAGAATATGTAAATGCCACTGGACCGGACATATCGCAAGAAGAAATGACCATCGCTGGACAAAGATGGTACTCGATTGGATTCCAAGAGAGATTAAAAGACCAAGATGACAACCAAAAGTAAGGTGGGGGGATGAAATCAGAAATTTGTTCTCACGGAAGTGCTGAGATGGTATCCTACTAATTATATTGGCTTGCAGTACCTATAACAGCTGAAACCAACAGCAATATGATAGACTGATATGAATAATGCAAACAAGGTTATAAAAAAACAACAAGATAATGGCTATGAGGGTATGGGCAGCAGTAGGCAATATGTCAATTGAGGCAGATATATATATATAAAATATAATTTTAATTAAAACAAATTGAACCTAAATGACTAGAGCTTTTCTGTAGTAATGAGATGTGTGGTTTCTAAAGCTCTGTGCACATTATCACATGTATGAAGGACTCTCTTGTTGGTTCATTAAAGGGTATCGCAGTTTGCAGGAATGTTACCAGGATCAGTACAGTAGGTACATGCCCCATTATTCCACACTGCAAAGAAAAATTATTTTATGTAATGACCTCTAAAAATGTGTTACATGCAATTCCACTAAATGATTTATGATGTGGGGAGATGCTACAGAAAACAATGCTGTACAGAAGTGATAATGTTTCTAGGAGAGGTAGGCATCGGTGCAGAGTTGGGCCCAGATTATGGTGCCGGCGTCGCTGCGTGCACGCGGCAAGCACTCTTGCTGTATTTTCTTACCCCGTGCCTGCGCGCCTACAGGCAGAGAGGCGCGTTGACGTTGCCAAGTTTTGAAAATACAACGCATTTTGTAGTTTCAGGCAGCTGCCGCGTGACATCAGCGCACGTGAGCTGGTTCAGCCAATGAGGGCGAGCCAGCTTCGTGACGCATCCGCCAAGCGTCTACGATCTCCTGCAGCCAAGTTTACAAACCACTTGGGCTGCAGGAGTGCGTGCGGTGGCGCGCTCGGTCTCACGCGCCCGCGCAGGGACCGTAATCCCTGCCGAAGAGAAGCTGCAATACCTGCATTTCGCAATTCTTGCTTTAATAAACACTTTGAGAAGAAGTAGATGAGATCTTTCCATGTCTCCCACCGAGCCCTTTGTTGTCCGAAACGTGGCATCTCCAGGTGCTTTTCCAAACTAAATCTGGCAAGATTTCATCTACTTTTTCCCCGAGTGTTTAATGAAGCAAGAATTGCAGGTGTTGCAGCTTTGCTGCTGAGCTTGCACCTTTAATTAGTCTTATTAAATCATTGTGAAGTTTTACACTTGTTCTTGGGTTTTCTATTTTGTGCATAGAGAAATACAGATGAGTTTCCATGGTTTAGATGAAACTGTGCATATCTTGGCAGCTCCTTTCAGCCCAGCTATGCACAATGTAATGATTCCATGATATGATAACCCGCACCAACAAATATAAGGTGGATGACAAAAGCTAGAAGGTAGAATGAGCTTTGCTAGCATATAATGGCCCATATTTACTAAACAGTGATTTGCCATAATACAGCCTAATTCAAGTGAATAGGCAACAAGGTGTCTTCAGATGCTGAAAAGTGTCTTATGGCAAAACGCTGCTTATTTTCAGAAAACAACGTTTTCTTACGCAGAAAACAAAACAAAGGGTTATTGTGTCATTTTAAACTCAAATCGGCTTTAAAAAAAAATCAAATACTGTGGTTGCTCTGCTGAGTTTGCATTTAGGAAACTGGTGAACAGTATTTAATGCAAATTCAAAGTGAAAGATAAATAAAAGAAGGATTAAAACACTGAATATTTCATGCAATTACATTGTAACACTTAGTACTTTTAAGTGCATGTTTAAGAGACCCACAAGATATATTATGATCTTTTTTTTCTTCTTCTTCCTGAAAGAACAAATTGGCCGTTTTCTCTGCTCTCTGGTTTCAGGAGTTTAGTTACCAGTCAGCAGTATCACCTTGAGGGTCTTTAGGCTTTCAAGGTAATCGTATCTCCGCTTTCAAGTATATGACTGAAATTACCCTGACAGCTACAGATTTATAGCAAAATAGGCAATGAGTACAGAGCAGCGTTTCTTAAGTCCAGTCCTCAAGTATCCCCAACAGGTCAAGTTTTTGGGTTATATCCTTGCTTCAGCACAGGTGGCTCAATTAGTGGCTCAGTCGAAGAGGACTGGAGTTGTGAAACACTGGTATAGAAGGAGTCCACTGGGAGAGTATCCATTCACTTAGACTCTCCTATAATTGATCTCTGTTGAGTCCCTCAGAAGCATGTCTCAACTCTCTGAATTCTGCAGCTGTTTTATTGACTAAGACTCGTCTACAAACCAGGAGATTAAAGATCATGAGAATGTGTTCATAAAATGTGATTGTAAGCTCTTCAGAGGACTGAGTCGTTCTGGTATTGTAGCACCTCACTCGTTTTGGGTTAGATGAGCCTCAGCTCACTACTCCGGCAATGAGATGAGTGAGTGACCTACAGCATCTCATCTGGCAATGCTATGACTGATTGGGTAGAAGCATCTGAGAACTTAGGCACTGGCACTCATGGGTGGGCTGCAGGATCTCACTCAGCTGAGCTCATACCAGCAGACTTGTTACAATCTAGTCATCAGGAGGTGAAAGGGTCTTCCATGATGGATCACCTTGTTGTGACTGCTGAAGCATCCATGGCAGGGAACCTTTATTAATGGTGGGATCTGACCCAACTGGAGTGTGGAGGCTGCAGGGATCAGAGTGGATGCAATATCTTTTTTTTATTTTATTTTTTCTATTCCACTGGAGCCTCTTTATTAATGGCAGGGCCTGACATAACATGGCCCGATGATCTGCTGCAGCCCATCTGCTTTTCAGGGAAGTGAAAGCTAAAAGGACAAAGGGAGCTTCATTATTTATCTTCTCTCCTATCAACACCTCCATACTGCGCCAGCCCTGACATTCCTCTCCCACAGATCTCTTATCAATCAGCTGTTTCAAGTGCCTTGTACTCCATGTCTACCTGACAAAAGGATCCACTGCTGTTTATTTTTCATTCCTGTAGCCTTTTTATACTTTATATGTATATAAGTTAGAGATTGTATTTACATAGTGAGACAGTGAATAAAAATACCACTTGTGAGCACATTCACATGTCTCAGACAAGTCTGCAAACCTGCATTTCACCATTATCCCCTAGCAAACAATGTTTCCACTGCAGCTAGGGATTCTGGGAAATGACATGCAAATGAGCACACAGTGTCACCGTTTGCTTCAAATCAAACATGGAGCCCAATGAGGTTATGCATTACGCAGCTTTTCAGCACAGCCTGGGTTAAAGAAGTGCATAGCCAATAAATCAACTAGACACAAACACTGCTGGTATAAAATAATCCCCAACCTGAAGTATTTACAGACTAGTGCTAAGTCCCCAAAGCGCATGTATATTCTGCACAGATTCGGTATCAGCCACCTGAACAGCAAACACCTTGGAACACTGCAGACTAAGGATTATGCGCATGTCAATTAGCATAAGAAGTCACAGTTACCATCCAAATCCCTACATAGGCTTCCTCTTGATGCAGGTCCCAGCTTCTACACGTGGACAGACAAAATAAAAAAATGTAAGAGTTCAGTTCATCATAATACAGTGCAGGAGTGACCTATTAGTAAAGGCACGGACTGGGAATGGGTGAACCATTTTTAATCCCAAGGAATTGTGACCTCAGTGAAATCACTGTATCTCTCTCCATCTATCTATCTATCTGCCCCAGGTACCAAAAATATATACTGTTTTTCAGCTCTTTAGGGTCAGATTCAGCGTTGTGTAAGTTGATATTGTCATATTACAGAAGTAAACTATCAGATGGTGGTAAGGGTGAGGAGGGATATGCGAAAATATGTGAGCAGGTCAGTTATAAGAGCCTCTTTATTGACAAGGATTTGTAAACACGCACCTCTGTCTGCATTACCTGGGAGAGAATATAGACCCAGACATCTTGATTTAAAACAAATTCTGTTATAATAATCAAGGTATCACTTGCTATTGAACTACTAACTTATATTTCACACAATTTACCACTTGGACCAACACGGCTGCCACAATGTAATTCAGGGATTGTATTCCAGAACCCTGCGATCACAGATACACTCAAGTTCGGGTTAAGGCAGCATTGGTTTCTCCAGGTAATGGAAAGCGCCAATAGAACCGTGTGCAGACGTCCTGTCCATTATGGAAAGAGAGAGGAGGAGACGGAGCCTCACTCAATACACTGAATGTTGGGGGAATAACAAGAGGATGAAGACTGAAGTATTTTATAATCACAGTATTCCCTGGAGGATTCCATGCGGCTGATTGCATGCAGGAAGTGAGAGGCTCTTGATACAGACCCTTTGCGCCACCTCCCACCCATCCTAATGGCGTCTTGATTTATGGTGGTTGGCTTTCTTACATCCCCGTCTTGCACAGAGATTTATCCCCTGTCTGGTTTGGAGGTCTGCCTTTCTTTTCGCGGGATTAGAAACCTGCTCCAGGGTAAATAAACCATGGGAAGATCATGAGACGTGTAACCAGTTTCTGCTTGGGTTGCATGCAAAGCTCCATCACCAATTGCAGCCCCCTTCACCCCTTCTGCGCCAGATGAAACTGCCCTGCATAACACCGCTCTCTGAGGTTAGAAACCAGCCAAACTGAAGTGCTAGAACAAGAGGTCGTGATCTGAAGCCGTGATCTGAAGCCGGAAGGGACGGTCATTTGGGGGGAGATGGGTGTAGAAGTTTTTGTTACTGAGAAGGCACATGGAACAGCCGCCAGGCAGAGGTGGTTGGGAAAATACATCAAAGAAACAGGATAAACCTTCAGAGAGAGAGAAAAAACACAGGCGATTAAGGAGTCTGCGGCTTCGTGGTGGGGAGTGAAAGCGGCAGCTTGGGTGGGCCACGCGGGCCTTTATTTGCGGTGACTTTCCATGTTTCTGACTCCTCTTGTACGCAGAGGATTAAAGCACTGGTTCCACTTGGCAAGTTATACTGAAAACGCAATAGTGTGAAAGCGCTCACCCAGATAACCCCTTCTGTGCAGCGTTTCAGTGATCCCACTTAAGAGAAGTCGAACAAAAAAACAAAAAAACGTACGCTTCAACCCCAGGTGCAGCTCCCTGCAAAATCCAATGCTCTGATAATGCCCCCTCCCTCCTATGGTTAACTGAAAGGAAAACATCCTCCTGGATTAATGGGACTTCATGCCACGTCTGGGGGATTTCCTCCCCCCCCCCCCCCCCCTCCTCCCACCACAACTTCATTTTTTACTTCGCTGTTCATTAAACTCGCACCTGTAACAGCCTCCCTTCCTGCCCTCCTGTAGCTCTGCAGAGGAGGGGCTTCACTCCTACAGTGCTATGTGCTGCAAATACCCCTGTCTGTCCTGTGGATGTCTGGGGGACAGAAATAACCTGACATCCTGCAGATCTATTGTATACAAAGGTGCAAATCCATGCTCCCCATAACTCAAATATTCTGCTTAAGCGGCCTCTTACCCCGCCATCTTATGCTTGTCAAGGGATTGTTTTGCTTCTATTTAAATGCTGCAACGTCCCAGATATATCTTTGTTTTTAGATTACCCAGTATGATGCATACATTGGCGGCTAGTTCCTCTTCATTCGACGGTTTGATGTTTTTAATAGCGATGTGCAACACAATCGCACAGATGAGAATGAGAAAAATTGGCAGGATTTGGTCATTCGTCACCTGTGAATATTAGGGGGGGATTGGGGGGGGGGTGCCATGTGTTACTCTCACAGCTAGGGTTTTAAGATTCATACAAACATTTGCAGGAATTTATGGGTTGAAAAAAGCTGCTAAAGGTTACTTAAATAAATAAGGCAAGAAAGCTTTTGCAACTTTGTTTTAAAGCAGCCTGTATTCTATATGGTTTATCTCTCAATAAATCAGTTCTGTAGTATTAGTTAATACGGCCTACATTTTTTTTTAACTCCTAATGCAATTTTTAATGATTTTTAATGATCATCCTTTGGTTGCTATAGCAACCATTTAGAAAGTCAAATCCATTTCCTCTTTTGAAACAGCCTCTCACACACACCTTTTTGAGATCTGCTTTTTGGCAACAAAGTATCACAAACAGATCTGTTGCTGTGTTCCAAACAGCAGCCTGTATTACTCTGGAAGCTGTAAGAATAATGTGTTGCAGCACATTCATGTAATATATCAGCTGCTGCAGCATTTTACAGACTGCAGCACAAAGATAGGGGGAATGTAGTATGTATTGCTGCTTAAAGCTGCGTTTATAGTACTGGCTACGGCGACGTTGCGCAGCACTGTAGCAAGTACGTGAAGTCCGTCGTGGGTGACCAAAGTGGGCGTGACCACGACGGCTGACGTCACGCGGTCGCGATCACTGGAAGTCAAAGGATTTTTACTTGATCAGCGAGTGACGTCAGCGGCACGTGAGCGGTTCAACCAATGAGGGCGAACTACTCACTGCCACGCCTCATCCACGCCCCCAATCGCCCTCTCCTGTCTTCTGCACCAGAGTGCAGGAAACACTATAGGGACGGCGATGGCTGACGTCATGCGCTCGCGGCGCCATAGCCCTTACTATAAACACATATGGCCCCAGTCAGTGCGCGCGCACGTTGGAGCGCATAGCGGTGCGTCCACCTGTTTCTGAAGTGATCAGTGGACTTCTGAATGCTTGCAACGGGATGGAGCGTGGCGGGGGCGTGGCCATGACTTCACGCGGCTGGTTCGCCCTCATTGGCTGAACTGCCACCGTGACGGAGCCATCGCTCGACCGCCGCGCCAAAAAAAACCATAGTTCTTGTCTTTGGCATTGTGGTCGCGCCATCGCGCTTTGAGCAGGCGCGCACACGGACTGACTGGGGCCGGCTCCATAGAGGGCCGTCTCTTATTCGCGCCGCGCACGCCATCGCGGTCACTGGGAACGAGGCCTTAAACATTCACACAAACATTTGATCAAGGTCTGAATATTTTTAATTAAATATGCGCAAACCTTCACAAACCGGGATCAAATGATATGATTATTGTCAGGAAAGGATAAGAAACAGTGCACTGACTAGTTATGGTAGTGTTTTGGTGTTCAGGCCTAGTATGGTGGTTCACAAGCCACAATAATAAGCTCTACAGTTGCCAAAAGATAGTTGAATTGGTTATGTACATCCTATTACCAATATTACCTATTACCAACAACACCAATGCCGCTTTAGTATCATCCACGGTCATATTGGATTCTTGAACAGAACCTCCATTCTCACTCTTTCCATTGGCCATTTTTTTTTTTTTTTAAATATGGTGCCGGCAATTTACAATGTTCAAAAAGCATTAGCAGACTGCACTCTGGGGACATGTTTATCTGCCACGGGGGCTTTGGAAATTGTGCATGTATGGTTATAGAAATATCAGGATGACGATGTACAAATGGGAACTTCACTGGACTTATCCAAAGTACATTTTATTTATTCAATATCAACTATTTGGCCCTCACACTGACCTTCCTAAAGACAATCAGCAAAAGACTGACCACACCAAAGACGTTGGAACGATAAGAGTTGAAATTGCAGGCAATGTCCATAAAAGTTGAGAGGCACTTCTTACAAAAGATTGCAATCTCCATGGATCCAGGGACAGGCAGATAACCGGAGATTCATTGTCATGATCACCAGATCACTCGTCCACTATACCAATAGCAGGCTGTTAGAGCATCTGTTGTTGTTAGGGAGGCAGGACTTTTACAAAGTGCCCCCAAGCAGTGAATGGGGTTGAACACATTTTACACAATTATGAATGCGACTTTGCCCAACTTCCGTTCTGTAAAGCTTTGCACATTTCGGCTGTGCCAAAGGCGTATGGAACATACATTCCACCAGCATATTAGGGCTAGGATGACGGGGGATGAGGCTGTCTAGTTTTCTTTAGAGCAACAAGAAATGTGCAGAGGTGACATGTATTAGAAGGTTCACCAGAGCAACGCGGAAACACTGTTAAATAACCCTGAGGGTTGGGGGTCCAATGGCCCTTTGCACGTTATACTCGCACTATAATTCTGATTTATCCCTAAGTATGAAAAACACAGGAACCTAGGAGTTTCCGGCTGGTCCCCAAGAAGGCTATCCAGACCTGTTCATTAGTGTCAACAAGTCTATTCATCTTGATGCACAGAAGCTGCCTGATAGCCCCCCTCCACCTACAAATCCAGTATCACCCCATAAAGGGCATTAAATCCAGATGTCCCCGACTGAGTCTGTTTTGGAATGTAAAAGGGTCCTTGCATGTCCCCCTCCCAACTGTCTGGCACAAGGAGATTTAAAGATTTTTATGCAACGTGCTGATCTCAAAGAAAGGTTTTGAAATATAAAGCCTTGCAAGTATTGGCAAAACCATACAATGAATGGCCAGAAGGATTTAGAAAGGATTTTAAAGGATTAAATCCTGAAGAATAAATCTGTTCTGAAGGATATGGGTGTGGTGCAAAGAGGAATTGTATTTATAAGACGACTTCGAGACTCGCATGTAAAAGCAGACTTTCTATTTAGCATTAATTCTAATAGCAAGAATGCGCTGGGCTTCTATTCAAAAGCAAAACTAAATAGTTCTCTCTTCAATAAAGTAAGACGTCTGCCCTCTCACTAGAATCCCTAGCCAGCAGGATACAGGGAGACGCAAACATTTCGGGGCTAAAAATAGGAAAATATGAAGATTAAATTAGCGTATTAGAAGACGATGTGATATCCACATTAGCAAAACCATTCAACACACTACCCAATTTGTCAAACACCCTTGAAAATGTTGAGTCAGTTTCGGGGTTCAACAATAACAAAATCGCAAGCCCTCGACGCTAACCTCCTTCCAGAAGTCATTACACTAACGTGCATTAACTTTAACTTAAAATGGCAAAAAGAAACAATTACTTCCCTGGGAGTTAAAATAACTAGGAACTATAACTTACTATACCAGGCTAACTATCCACACATGTTCAAATCCTTGAAAGAGGACCTAGAAACATGGTCGAAGTTACTCAATTTCATGGGGAGGAAAAATGTATGCAATTACAGTGACCTTCCTTCCAAAAACCTTCTACCTGTTTAGAGCCCTCCCAGTTATGGCTAAACAGCAGGAACTTGAGGACCTGCAAAAACAAGCTATGAAACGTATATGGACCAATCTGAAACCAAGAATGAGGAGGGGTATTCTTCTGCATAGGGCAGAGGGGGGACTGGCAGTACTAAGTTTCCTAGAATATTTTAGGGCAGCACAAATAGCCCAAGTGGTCCCATGGCATACCCCACCCAATACGGTACGATGGGTTGATATCGAAAACTATTTCATTAATCCACTAACTTTAGAGGTCGTAAAGTGGATCCACAAGAAATTAAGAATCCCCACCACCTGCCTTTCCCTTAAAATCTGGGTTGCTATAGGAGGGAAAAAATGGTTAACACAAACGAACAATACCATGATCCCCCTTTTTACTGATCCCATGCTCAAACCTTGAAAGAAGAGTAACAATTTTAAATGGTGGATAGGTAACGGAATCACCAGAACTAGAGACATAATTAGGGATGGTGCGGTTAAAACATTGAACTTTCCTAGAGTCCCAAGACATTCCGAAGGCAGAACTCTTTCGATTTATTGAAATCAAGTACTTTATACAGAGTAAATATTATAAAGGGTTTCCTGTTTCCAGTACCTACCTGGAACGGTATGCAAAAACAACCCACACGCAAAGGGCCTGATATCTACTATATATCAGGACCTGATCCCAGAGTACTGTACAGTTGGTACCTGACCCAGGCCAAACTGAATAAAATATATGGGCATGTATCTCCCCTCTGCTTCAGAGAGTGTGGTCAGGTTGGCACGTTCCTGCACACCTGGTGGACATGCCCACGGATGAAAAAACTATGGAAGCAGATTTTTCCCCTGCTAAACAGGGTTCTGTGAATTTCACAGACCCCGGACCCATGGGCGGCTTTACGGAACAGCCCAATCCCAGATGTATACCCAATAGAGAACGGAAACTTTCTCTCCATATCCTGGCGGCCACTAGAGGCGAGATCGCAGCCTCATGGGAAAAAAAACAGCCCTTAGCCTCCAGATGGTAATCAATAGAGTTTGGCCAATCTTACGCTATGAAAAAATGACAGCATTACCCAACGACTCAGTCGAGAGGTTCATGGTAGTTTGGGACCCGTGGTTGAATGCGATGAGAGCATCAGGGATAGACGCAAGACTATGAACACTATAGCCAATTGGAAAAGGAGATACACAGATGTGATATCAGATATTTACTGAGGTTATACGATAGGTGTAAAATGAAACATGTACCTCCCCCCCTTCGATTCCCCTCTCTTTTCTGTACTCCCAACCACCTTTTTTACTTTCTGTACCCCCTATTTGATGACAAAAAAAAAGTCTGAGACCACTGATACTGGGAATGGATGAGATTATCTTTCAATGAGCGAGACTCACTTCAAACAAGGGGAAGACTTTCCAATGAGTGAGACTCAATAACAACATTACAGTGAAACTGCCTTCTCATCAGTAACACTGCTTTACAGTGAGTGACACTGCCATCGATGTTAAATGGAGATGGCTCTGCAATCAGTGAGAACATTTTACAATTAATTGCTTTCCAATAAATGAAATTACTTCCAATGAGTGAGACTGTCCTTAAATGAGTGAGACTGTCCTTCAGTGAGTGAGACTGTCCTTCAATGAGTGAGACTGCCCTTCAATGAGTGAGACTGTCCTTCAATGAGTGAGACTGTCCTTCAATGAGTGAGACTGCCCTCCAGCGAGTGAGACTGCCCTTCAGCGAGTGAGACTGCCCTTCAGCGAGTGAGACTGCCTTCCAGTGACTGACACATGGTAGGTCCATAAGACGTTGGAAGGATGAAAATAAATCTTGACATGCTTTCATTAACCTCAGTAACTGGGACAGGACCAGACGTTAATTACATTTTAACTGGGTTTTTTTCCCATAGATATGGGGTATTTGATCTTGAATTCTCCCTCCTTCCTCCCAGTAAATATTCATGTGCAGGAATTGAATAAACAGATTTGAGTGGCACCTCATTAGAAGGGGAAGGCTCTCTGCTCGGCCAGAGTCATTCATTAGATCTCTTCTCTCCCCAGTCGGGACATGCATTATTCATACATTAGCCGTTTCCGTTTATAGACACATGTCAGGAATTCTGTCTCTTTTGTCCTGTGGTTCATGTTTTCTTTTGCCTGACTACCTATGTAAAAGCTCCTTGCCGTATGGCCAGTGCCAGTGTAACTCCTGTGTGCCTTCATTCATTAACCCCTTCACTGGCAGACGCACCAGTAATACTTTGCAGAATGTGTGTTCATATACATGCAGTGAAATGCATACGTGTAACCTTTACTGACATTTGTACCCGTATTAGAAGCAGCGTGTACCTGTAACACGCAAAGCAGTGCATAGCCATAACGGGAACATGCAGAGCAGTATGTACCTGAGAGATGTAGAGCGTAACTGGAACATGCAGAGCTGCGCATAACTGGAACACGTACAGCAACGCATACCTGGAAAGCGTACAGCAACACATACCTGGAACGCGCACAGCAACACATACTGTACATGTATGTACTGGGTGTTGTAGTTACTGCACCTCCACCCAAAATATAGTTTCTGCAGAGCTGAGGCCTCATTAAGGGACACGCCCCGTAGAATTAAGCAGGGTGTGCCTGGGAGGGTTGCCGTGCTACAGTTAGTACCGGACGACTGTCTGTTTTGGACACTGTCAGTAAAAAAAATAAGAGTGTAAATGGACATGTCTGTGTCCGAGATTACCTCGCTGGACACAGGACCTGACCGGCTTTGGGGGCCTCGGGATTCCCCGAGCAGGGTGTTGCTAGGGGGCTGGGCAGCGTCCTCCCTCCTAATTGGCTGCATTACCCAGCAGCAGACAATTGGGAGGAGGTGTCAGGAGCAAGTGCATAGGAGTTATAGAGAGGTTATATGGGGCCAATAGGAGTGATAGGGTGTGGGTGATAGGGCAATTGGAAGAGTTATGGGAGAGGTTATATGGGGCAATAGGTGTAGTTAAAGAGAGCAGGTTATATGGATGTGCAATAGGTAAGTCAGCGGTGCGCAAAGTGGATGGCGACCCCCCCCAGATTTTTTTGGGGGCGCTGGCGGTGTGCAGAGGTCCCGCTCTCTTCCCAAGCATTTAAATAAATGCCGGAGGACTGCGCAAGGCCTCTGCAACTACACTTACTGTGGGTCAGAAGCTTGGTGTCAGGCGTGGCATGGCAAGACGGGGGCATGTGAGCCACATGTTGCCACAGTAACGTGACGTCAAAATGATTGCTGCGGGTAAGGGGGCGCTCTAAATGAGAGAGCGACGGGGGCGCGCAAATAAAGTTTGCGCGCCCTGGGATAAGTATAGGGAGGGTTATCGGGGCCATAGAGGGAGTTATAGGGAGGGGTTATGGGGCAATAGAGGAGTTATAGGGAGGGGTTTATAGGGGCAATAGAGGGATAAGAGGGTTATATGGGGCAATAGAGGGAGTTATAGGGAGGGGGAGGGGTTATGGGCAATCGAGGGAGTTATAGGGAGGGGTTATATGGGGCAATAGGAGGGGAGTTATAGGGAGGGGTTATATGGAGGTCATAGGAGAGTTTAGGAGAGGTGTTATGGAGTAATAGAAGAAGTTATAGGGAGCAGTTATATGGGGCATAGAGGGAGTTATAGGGAGGGGTTATATGGGGCAAAAGAGGGGAGGTTATAGGGAGGGTTTATGGGGCAATAGAGGGAGTTATAGGGAGGGGTATATGGAGCATATGAGGAGGTATAGGGAGAGGTGTTATGGAGAATAGAAGAAGTTATAGGGAGCAGTTATATGGGGCAAATGGAGGAGTTATAGGGAGAGGTGTTATGGAGTAATAGAAGAAGTTATAGGGAGCAGTTATATGGGGCAATAGGGAGGGTTGTAGAGAGCGGTTATATGGAATAATAAGGGAGGTTGTATCTATTTCTCATCATCATTTTAACTGTCAGGTCTGTGTGGCATGAAACTAAAAGAAAAAAAGAATATGTATTGAGCTGAAAACGCATTTCTTGCACTTAATGTAGGAGCTAGGGGTTAATATAAAAGCACGCACTGAGGGCCATTACGCGTGATGCATTATGTCGCTACTCTAACATGACAGCATTTCACCACCAGTTTATAATGGGTTTGTATACATGCAGAATGCTTCTTTCCTGTGTTCGCAGCGATTCTTAATACATTTATTTATATCTGCGGAATTGCCCTGATAAATAGCTGTTAGGACACTTGCATATATTTATGCTTCCTGTTTGCATGGGGGCAGAACAGTTGATTACAGGGTAATGTTATGTTTAATGCCCAACTCTCTGCTCCTACAGAGCCCAAACCACATATCAACGTACAGCGCATATTAAAGGTGACACGCCGCGCGCTCTCTGCTCCACGGGCTCTGCTAACTCTTCCACTGCAGCGGTGAAGCCAGCGACACATTGCGAAGGATTGTGCCATAGGTGACAATGTAATAGATTGCATAAACTGAGGGGCAGCCGCAGACTGCTAAATGAGTAGTTTGTATGGTAGTAGGAAATGTTCTCTTATTAAGAATGATTCATGTGCTGCACTGTATATGCAGGGGTGGCCAACTCCAGTCCTCAAGGCCACAACAGGTAGGTTTTCATGATATCCCTAGTTCAGTACTGTGTGCTTTATCGACTGAGCCACAGATTGGAGGCAACGTCCTGCAGCAGGGAATCCTGAAACCTGACCTGTTGGTGGCCCTTGAGGGACAGACTTGGCCACCCCGGTATAGTGGAACTGCGTATATATGTACGTGTCAACCTACCAAAAGCTCTCTGTACCGAGGATTTGAAAACGATTATAATATAAAACGTCACAGATCACGTTCACCTGTGTGGCTGCCTCCGTTGCTGGAGCGGTTATCTTCAGATGGTGGTTAGCAAAGAGTGAAGGAGAGTCTGTGGGATTACTCCCGAACTCAGGAGGCTGTAAAATCAGAGCCCGTTCACATAGGAACTCAACCCACACTCCACATGAGTGAAAATAACACATTATCGCCCAGCTTGCCAAGTGTGACGGTACCGCCATGCCACAGCCAAGAAAAGAGGAGTGTTAAGCATGAGAACTCATACTGCAGGACTCACTTTAAGGGGTGTTCAGGGTGGCTGCCACGCGACGTGCATGGCGCGCGCACGTCCGTCGCAAAATTCAGGTTGTTCGGTGGGATGTTCAAACTGAAAACTCCACCGGCGGCAAAGTGCGCAATGGACGCTGCTACATTTTGCCGCTACAACCAAAAAGGATATTTGGGGCGGCAGTCGCGTCCACGTGAGTCTGGTCAGCAAAACAGCTCCGTGACATGTCCGCCCCTCCACGCCCCCAAACGCCGTGAACCGACTCCTGTACCCTGAACACCAGATCGCTGGGCTGCAGGAGCACGCGGGGGGAGGCGCGCCCCGACGTCAAGCGCTCGTAGCAGCCACCCTGAACTCGGCCCTACCCTTTAACCTGCCAGTTGTAGACAGAAGGTTGCCGGAGTTACACAGCTGATGGAATCTGCAGAGGATCACAGGACTTCTAGGAAGAGGTGCAGAGGATTGCACCATCCATTTGTAAAGGAACACTCGAGCGATGAGAACTGCGAGCATGCTCAGGTGATGCTCTCGTTCTCGATATCTCCTGCACGATTCTTAAGCTCGTTATGGGTTCACGCAACCAACGGGCATACACTCCCGTTCAAGTCGGTGGGCATTAACTCCCGTTCAAGTCGTGTGGGCATTACACATCCCGTTCAGACGGTGGGGATTACACTCCCGTTGAAGTCGGTGTGGAATTACATCCCGTTGAAGTCGGGGTGGCATTACATTCCCGTTCAAGTCGGGGGGCATAACGTACGTTGGATGCGTTAACCCGTAACCGAGCTTGATGGTCTGGGGGGTAGTCTGCATCAAGGGTCATTTGCCTGCTCTATTCCACTTGATATCATTCATCAGACCGCTTCCCTGCGACACAGCCCTGCAGCTTTTAATGATGGTTCATCGCCCGCATGAAGTTGCTTTATTAACGAAGTCTCTGCTCCCCCTCACTCCGCTCCCGCTATGCAGAGGAGTCCTCTCCTGTTTAATGATCTCTGCCTACTCTAGCACGTTATGTAAGCAGTGTTCTAGGTCATTAGCCGGGGAAAGCGAGGGCTGGAGTGGCCCTGCCATTTTGGAGAGCGGCCATTAACATACCCCCCCCCCCCACATCGGCACGTCCTCCCTCCACCTCTCCCACCATCACGCAGCCATCAGGGTAGTATAGTATGATGTATAGCAGAGCAGTGCGCACACGTTTACTTAATGCACCAGGGCCAATTTTCTCTGTGCAAAAATATTTTTCTTTACAAATTGCAATGCCGTTCACTTTATCATCCTGTTCAAACACTTCTCTGCACTGCCCTCATCTATTTATTATTCCAGTGGGAAAAAAAACACATGGATCATGCAATCCCTGTTTATACACGTGCTGTTTAGGGATACCTGCTGTCCCATGCTTAGCAGGACATCCCAATTTGTAGGGGGTGTTCAATGCATACAACACAAAGACAAAACAGCACCAATGCTAAATCTAACGTGACAAATGATTAAGTTAAATACTATTGTAGTCTCATCATAAGGGTCATTAATCAATCCGTTGTCCAAAGCAATAGTCTGCCACCGTGTCAAGGTTAACCCTTGAATGCAGGTCCTGCACTGCCTGCCACATGTTTGTTTACCTCTCTACTGGAGGAAGAAGTCTCTCAATAGATGGTCTTCGCAAGTATAGTCAGGACCTGACAATTAAAGTGGGGTGGGTGAGCTAAGTCCAAGGGGGAGGTTGTCACAAAACCCCAATAGTTGTTTCTAACCTACATTTAAATGCACCACTCCTTAAAACACAACCCTTATAGTAGATATAGTAGCTATATATTAATATATATATATATATATATTATATTATATATAGTATATATATATATATATATATATATATATATATATATATATAATATATATATAGATATATATAATATATATATATAATATGGAGAAAAAGGGAAAACAACGGCGCAAAACTGTAACTAAACATAAAAAAAATTAAATGACCTGGGATATATGGGAATTGCTGGTTGCTCTGAAATGAAATGAAGAGAAAACAAAATAAGTGAAGTCGTTTAGTAAAAATATATGCAGCAAAGGAGGACGTACTTACAACAAAGTAGCAGATGTAAACAAGCATATAGGATATAATAATCCTCTCCGTTGCAGCCTGGAGTCACGATTGTTTGTCCTCCACGTGGAACGCTGAGATCCTCCGTAGTGGATCTCGGCTGCAGCTATCTCCTGAGTCCTGGTGTTCCTCCGATCTCGCGAGACTAGCGCTGATGTCACTCCAACCGGAAAAACGGCAGCAACTTGAGTATATGTCCAGGGGTGCTGATGTCGGGAGAGTCTGCTGGATGTAGATACGGATAGGGATGCTAAGAGTGTCTTAGAGCTCCACTACCGTTCGTCCTGTAACTAGACTTCACTTCAGTGTCAACATCTAGTGCCTAAGCAATCATGGCGCGAAGCACAGGAAAACGGCATAGCCAGTGTTTTTGTTAGAGATGTGACTCCCCCAAAAGCATTTCCCGGATTTTCGCTGCTGTCAGTCCCTAAAATGCGTTTCCGGATTTTCGCTGCTGAACTCCCCAAAATGCGTTTCCGGATTTTCGCTGCTGTCACTCCCCCAAAATGGGTTCCGGATTTTGCTGCTGTCACTCCCCCAAAATGCGTTTTCCCGGATTTCGCTGCTGTCACTCCACCAAAATGCGTTTCCCGGATTTTCGCTGATGTCACTCCCCCAAAATCCGTTTCCCAATGTTCTCGCATTTCCCCCCCCCCCCCCCCCCCCCCCCCCCCCCCCCCCCCCCCCAAAAAAAAAATCCGTTTGTGGTGTAAAAATCCGCCAACGTATTTGGTCGTTTTTTAATCCGCGCAAATTCATCAAAAACCCGCCATTGGAGGACAACCCATGAACGGATTTGTAGAATCCAATTCTGCATGGGATTATACAAATCCGTCCCGGGTTGCGGAATCGCGGAGTGTATTGGTAATAATAATAAAAAATCCGGAAAACGCGAATCGCACCTTTCTCATGCTGATCGCTGAAATACGCGGGACCAAAGGAACTGTCCGATCCGATGGGGATCCAAATCCGTCAATAAAAATTCGCCCTATTTCTAGTTATTGTCGTCATTTTGCTGGTTGCTGCATCATATGTTCGAAATTCCATTCTGATGGAGATCTTTGACATAAGGAAAGGGTAAAAAAAAAAGAATGGATAAAGAAGCAGAATTAGCCATATTCCACAATACAATACATACATCAAGTAAACTCTCCTATTTATTTTATTCCACCGAAAACAGCCGACTACCCTCACTAAAAAAAAGGCATGAGTGTTTAAAAAATCATTATCGTCTAATCTCTAGCACTCGGTTAGTACGTGGCAACCTTTTAAAGGCATATGGCTCTGGGGAAAGCTCCATTTTAACCTCCCGGACACTTAGATTTAAACCGCTTAATCCTGGACGTTGCGGTTCCGATTTTAAACATAAAACAGCGTTGGGAAGGGTTAGAAACGTGTGATCAGCGCAGAGACTGCTTTTAAGTCACCACAGTGAGATGAACATAGACTATAAAATAGCCAGGAGAGGGGGCAGACACTGTTCATTTAATTACAGCAGATACATTATTATTGCAACTAAGAGATTTGATGTTACTTAAAGATATTAGTAAGTTGCTTGAGTTTATTTGGACGGAGCTGTGGGTTGTCAGGTAAAGTTTCCTGGCTGCAAACCGAGACCAAACGAAAGCCAAAAACACTGCCCCAAGCATCAAAAGAAGATGTCCCACAGGGCAGGGTGCTCAAATTCACCCCCCAAGACCGTCCAAAAGGTCAAGTTTCCAAGGATATCCCAGCTTTAGCACAGGGGGCTCATCAGTCCCTGCTTCAGCAAAGGTGGCTCAGTCTACGACCGAGCCACTGAATGAGCCACCTGTACTGAAGCTGGGAATCCTTAACACTTGACCCGTTGGGGGGCGCTTGGGCTGGATTTGGCACCCCTGCCATAGGGGGCATGGGATTCGTGTCTTTGATACATTTGGTTCACCCCCTCCCTCCCCCTGCATTTCAACTAACAATGGAATGTTTTTTGTGGGTGGTGATTTTTTGGTTTGTTTTGTTTTTTAAAGGAAGTATCAATCACCCAGATTAGCCATTGAATGATGTCCCTTTATCCAGGGTTGCCACCTTCTATTGAGCCTAACCCGGAGACTTTTTGCAATGACATTTTTTTACATGTATTATTTATTATATATTTATTTCTCTTGCCTTCATGGCGGCGGCATCCACGGCATCTTCCCCTGCAAGGTCCAAATTCAGCAGGCTCTGAGACATCGTGGCGCGCGTTGCCATGACCCGTGTCGTCACGTGAGACCGGCGCCATGCGGTGTCAAGTTTCTATGACAACGGGACGCCATATGACGGTCACGTGATGCCTCGGACTGATTTGAGGAGATGCGATGGCGATAGCCCATGGCCAAACCCCCAGCAGAAACCCCCACCGGAAAAAACCGCCCACCCCCGGCGATTTTCGGGTAAACCCGCAGCCGGGAGGTACGTGGCTGAAAACCAATAGTCCCCGTGTCAAACCCAGAGTGGTGGCAAAACCTGCTTCTATCAGTTTATTTTAACCCTTGAAAGATGACTGCACACCAAGACGCCTGCCTGGGGTGCTTACTGCTTTGTTGTTGCGAATGAGCCTCAAACAAAAGGCAGCTCTGGGCGGCTCTGCCGCTTTTGAAGCCGGGGGTCATGGCCCCTGGTGTATACCCTCAGGTTAAGATGGACAGCCGGTACCTTACTGGATCCAGCTAAACTAGCCGACATGCAGCACGCAATAATAAATACAGCATACGCTTTTGAATTAAGGCCCCTCCAAAATAATTTCCTATAATAGGAACCAGGCTGTGCTGAAATCGGGTGCAGTAACCTTCCTTCGTTACTGGCACGGACAGCGGTTGTCTTCTTACTACTACGCACCATTAATCCTGACTCTTGTCAAGGGTCTCTTACGTCAAAGACTCTATGTGTAGGATCCGTGGAGAAGGAGCTTCCCCGTCCTATTGTTTTATGGGTTTTTTTTAAACTTTCGTTATAATAACAACACTTATTATTTTTACACGGTTGCCTTTTGTTTATTCTTTTTCCCGTGCTTTCGAGGAGGGGAAAGAATGGGGGGGGGGGGAGGCAGAGTCATTTTCCTACAACCCGTATAACCAGCTGCACGAACAAAAATACCAGGAAGCAAGTGGACAAAGCAGCAGTGGGGTGAGATCCAAACAACAACAGCAGCAGCAGCAGCAGCGCGAGCTCTGATTAAGCCGTGGGAAGGGCGCACATGTTAGGGTCAGATCGGTTCCCTGGCTCATCCCTCGGAACGGGATGGAGTGGTGGTGGAGTGACACCTGTGCGAGGGATGTGGTGGTGCCACTCTCTTCTAATGAGGCTCCCTCGCAGACATGAAGCATTGTACATCCCAGGCAGGTGTTTGGGTGCCTTCTGGGGCCAAAATGAACAGATGACGGGACATAATTAATGGTTAAGCTGGTGGCTGGACCTCCTTTAAAAAAAAAAAAAAAGCTAGACACCTATAAGAAACCAATGACAATGTTTAAGAAACAAAATGTGACCTAAGTGGTAAGGTCCCATAAAAACACTTCACTGCGGAAAGATCTGCAATGCTTGGCTTTACTACAGAAATGCATGTATTTGTATAAGTTATAAGGAGTTAGTAGCACAGCCTTCAGGTGGAACTACGTCTCGTTACAGCAGCCCCTATCACTCCTCTGACTGTCACCAACGAATACAAAGCTCTGCTGTGTCTCTTTATCAAACCTTTCTGCTCTGACCTGCAAGTTATCCAATGTCCCCAGATCCAGAACTTGTTTGGTTCTTGCACAATTAATACAGGTCTCTCTCGCATATCTCTTATAAAAGCTCTGTCTTCTATCAGAAACGTTCTCAGATCCCAATGCAATTTATACACATCCCACAAATCCCCAGTGTCAGAGTTTCTCCCCTGGGGTGTACCGGAGGAATACAGAGCCCCAGTGTTCCTGGTATTAGAGCTTCACATGGGTTTGATATCTGATACAAGCAGTTTACATTAGGCCCCCTGTACCAGAAATGCCCCTAGAGTCTGTTAACTGATATACACAATGGCTACCATACTGAGTATACAGAACTGTCCTGAAACTGAGGACACGAGAAACAAGCTTCCCAGTATACCCAGTGTTGCTTTCATCTGGTGCAAAGTAATAACCATAACAAGCAGGCATGTCACTGGGCACCTCCAGCACTGGAACTGACCTTTGAGTTGTCAACCTTCTCAATTCTCTCCACATAAAAACGTTTCTAAAAACTGTCGCTTTTCCTCTGCAATATCACTAAGATACGCCCGTTCCTCTGTTGCTCGACTGCTAAAACCTGACTCAGGCCCTCATTCTCTCCCGTCTTGATGTATGAACCTCCTGCTGCCGGCTTCCTGCCGCTCACCTGTCTCCCCTACAATATCCTAAACGCTGCTGCCAGAATCACTGTACTCTTCCTAAATCGTCTCCGCGTCTCCCCTGCTGAATCCCTCTCCTGGTTTCCTATCAATCCCGCATCGCGCACTAACGTCTCCTCTCACTTTTAAAGCTTTACACGCTTCTGCCCCTATACAACTCAGCCCTAATTTCTCGCTATGTACCATCCAGAATCTTGTGTTCTGCTCAAGGATGTCTTCTTTTACCCCCTTGTATCTAAAGCCCTCTCCGCCTTAAACCCTTCTCACTGACTACTCCGCACCTACTGGAATTCCTCCCTCAATACCCGACTAGATCCTCTCTATCCACCTTAAGACCCACCTAAGACACACCTGCTTAAAGAAGCATATGAATAGCACTGTGGATAATACTGGGCACATGATATAAAGCTTTTCCCCTGCAAGACGCACTTGCCAGAACTCGCTCCTAGTGTCTCTGTACGTTTCCCTACCTAACAATTAGACTGTAAGCTCCTCGGAGCAGGGACTCCTCTTCCTTAATGTTACTTTTATGTCTGAAGCACTATTCCCATGATCTGTTATTTATTTGATTACCACGTGTGTATTACTACTGTGAAGCGCCATGTACATAATGGCGCATATAAATAAAAAGACATACAATACAATACCTGCCTCCAGATCGCCCAAACAACCCGGCCGTCCTCTGAAATGGGATAAAGGCAGTGAAGGGGTTTGAGGGCAACCCCATACAGGCTGACATGTCCAATGTGTTTAGAGCCGCATGGCACATCATGCCCCTCCTTGGCTGCTAATCTTTGTGTGCCTACAGGTGCCACCACCTCACTTCAACAGGATGAGCGTGGCTCAGATAACGGCCCTTAAGACGGAAGCCCTGCGCTCTGACCTGCAGGAGCAGTACGAGGCTGAGTATCAGCACGCTCTGGTTCAGATCAGAGACACCGTCCGCAATACGAGGGGTCCAGACATGAAGGAGACACTTCAGGACCAGATCCGACAGTGGTTCATCGAGTGCAGGTACATAGCAACATAACTACAATTATTGTGTGTGTCCATAGCAAGAAAAGAACGTGAGCTGGAGTTGCCGATAGTAGCTACTGGTTTGGTCTCTCTCCTCCCACCTGTATATGAGAAATGAGCTGTACTTGCCCACTCCTTGTAAGTGAAATGAGTGCCAGTGAAGGAGGAGGGGAGGCTGCAGACAACAGCAAGAAATAAGCAGGTGAATTGTTTCGCGACGTGATCTGAGTTGGAGCGGAAAGGGGGCTAATCAGTCACAATAAATATATTTTAAATATACTTTCATGATTCTGACAGTAGATGCAATGCTGGTGTAGAATATGTCACTTAAAAAATTAAGGCAAATACACCGGTGCGTAATGTGACTTACCCACAGTTACACACAACAAGCACTGGGGTTCAAGCATCTGTCTCCCACTTCAAAGATAGTTGCTTTATCACTAATCCATACTCCACAAGGTATGCAGGTCCTTTGAGATTGAGGTGCTTATTATAGTCCGCGCGGAAAGTTCTATTGACTGGAGTAGGACTTTCGTGCGTTAGCGCGCCGGATCACAGCTATTGCACTTTCTTGGCTAAGGCCCTACATTGTACCGTGTTCCTTCCCATGGAAGGGGGTGAGAAAGGGAACGTTCTGAAGAGCTGTCCTGACAGGGGAGAGGGGGAATGATTTAGTGTATCGTATAAAAACTGCCAGCCAGAGAGTTCTGTGTTGGGATGAAATATGAGGGTGTCGAATGTAGCGATGGGGGTGTGCTTGTTGGTTATGTGCTCACAACGATTGTAATTCAATTAATCCTGGCAAACACATTGGCCACCCAAGTGTCTATAAGAATGTCGCTGTCGCTGTGCAATGATGTATTCCGTATAAGTACAAGTATGAGGGGGGCTGGTGTTGGTGGGTGGGCGTGCGGTTTGCAACCATACTTCTGTTCTGTTTCGGGGTGTCCCGTTACATGGCTGTCTCTGTAGCTTAGGTCTCAGTCTGGGTGCATGTTGTATGTTTGTTCTCAGAACAAACCCCCTCCCCCAAGGAGTGCATCAAATGTGTCACCAATTCAATGGCCAGGAGACTCTGCACAATGTGGGGACAGCATGAGCGGGGTGGGCCAATGCCAATCCTCAATGGCCACCAACAGGTCAGGTTTTCAGGATTATCCCGCTTCAGCACAGGTGGCTCAGTCTTTGACTCGAGCCACGATTCAGCCACCTGTGCTGAAGCAGGGATATCTTGAAAAACCTGACTGTTGGTAGCCCTTGAGGACTGGAGCTGGCACCCCTGGCCTGGGATGGCGTCTGGAAGCATCACTCTGTATAAAGATGCAATGGCTCTGCATAGTATGGGTGCAGGTGGCTTTGTGGTGGTGCACTCTGCACTGCACGATGTTTCTGGACTCTTCCGCAGAGAAAAAGTTAACGGAGATGGATGGGGGTTTTAGGGAAGTATGTTCCCACTTTTCATTAATCTCGTTTGGCCTGCGTCCCTACAGCATGTTATTCTGATTTACAAGCCACCAGCCCAGGCTCTTGTGGAGCGACGAGATCCTGCTACTTGTACAGTCTGGGTGTCCAGTATAGGTGCTGGGGGTCCAGTATAGGTGGATACAGCCACCAAGGGAAGGAAATCGTTCCCAAACCATTCAGCGGGCAGCTATGAAATGATGCAGTGCACCCCTACAGTGCCGGCAATGATGCAATGCATTGTGGGCCTCTTGGCATTGAATGGGTTGGAACTGAGGCACAGCTGTCCTGGCAATTCCCATGGCTCATTCCCAGGTGATAATGGAGCTAATAAGACACTTTATACTGTGGGTGGCCAACTCAGCCCTCAAGGGCCGCCAACAGGTCAGGTTTTAAGGTATATTCCCATCAGTACAGGTGGCTCAATCAACAACTGAGCCACAGATTGAGCCACCGTGCTGAAGCGGGGGAAATCGTTAAAACCTGAACGGTTGGTGGCTCTTGAGGACTGGAGTTGGCTGCCCCTGATCTAAAGTTCTTCTCTGCTAAGCAGACAGGTAGGTGATGTACGTGTCCAGGATGGTGTGCTGTGCGGTTCATAGTGTTGCTGTGCGGTTCCAGGTACAGTATGCGCTGTGTGCGTGTTCAGGTAGTGTTGCTGTACGTGTTCAGGTATGTTTGCTGTACGTGTCGGTATGTGTTGCTGTGCGCGTTCCAGGTATGTGTTGCTGTAGCGTCCCGAGGTAGTGTGCTGTAAGTGTTCCAGGTATTGTGTTGCTGTAGCGTGTTCCAGGTATGTGTTGCTGTGCTGTGTTCCAGGATGTGTGCTTGGACGTGTTCCAGGTTTGTGTTGCTGTACGTGTTCCAGGTATGCGCTTGCTGTCTGTTCAGGTACAGTATGCGCTGCTGTGCGTGTTCCAGGTAGTGTTGTGTACGGTTCCAGGTTTGTTGTGCTGTACGTGTTCCAGGTATGCGCTGCTGTCTGTGTTCCAGGTACAGTATGCGCTGCTGTGCGGTTCCAGGTATGTGTTTGCTGTAGTGTTCAGGTATGTGTTGGTGCGTGTTCCAGGTATGCGCTGGGTTGTGTTCCAGGTACAGTATGCGCTGCTGTGCGGTGTTCCAGGTTATGCGCTGGCTGTTCTGTGTTCACAGGTACAGATGTGTTGCTGTACGTGTTCCAGGTATGCGTGCTGCTGTGTCCCAGGTACAGTATGTGTTGTGTGCGCGTTCCGATGTTCGGGATATGTTGTGTTGTTGCTGTAAGTTTGTCCAGTATGTGTGCGTACGGGTCCAGGTATGTGGTTTGCTGTACGTGTTCCAGTATGTGTTTGTGTACGTGTTCCAGGTAGGTGTTGCTGTAAGTGTTCCAGGTATGTGTTGCTGTACGTGTTCCAGGTATGCGCTGCTGTCTGTGTTCCAGGTACAGTATGCGCTGCTGTACTGTGTCCAGGTATGTGTTGTGTACGTGTTCCAGGTATGTGTTGCTGTTTGTGTTCCAGTACAGTATGCGCTTGCTGTGCGTGTTCCAGGTATGTGTTGCTGTACGTGTTCCAGGTTTGTGTGCTGTACGTGTTCCAGGTATGCGCTGCTGTCTGTGTTCCGGTACGTATGGTCGGCTGCTGTGGTGTTCCAGGTATGTGTGCTGACGTGTCCAGGTATGTGTTGCTGTTTGTGTTCCAGGTACAGTATGCGCTGCTGTGCGTTGTCCAGGTATGTGTAGCTGTACGTGTTCCAGGTTTGTGTGCTGACGGTGTTCCAGGTATGCGCTGCTGTTGTGTTCCAGGACAGTATGCGCTGCGTGCGTGTCAGGTGTGTTGTGACGTGTTCCAGGTATGTGTTGCTGTGCGTGTTCCAGGTATGCGTGCTGTCTGTGTTCCAGGTACAGTAGCGCTGCTGTGCGTGTTCCAGGTATGCGTGCGTGTGTTCCAGGTACAGTATGCGCTGCTGGGCGTGTTCAAGGATGTGTTGCTGTCTGTGTTCCAGTACAGTATGGGTTGCTGTACGTGTTCCAGGTATGCGCTGCTGTCTGTGTTCCAGGTACAGTATGTGTTGCTGTGCGCGTTCCAGGTATGCGCTGCTGTCTGTGTTCCAGGTACAGTATGCGCTGCTGTGCGTGTTCCAGGTATGTGTTGCTGTCTGTGTTCCAGGTACAGTATGTGTTGCTGTACGTGTTCCAGGTATGCGCTGCTGTCTGTGTTCCAGGTACAGTATGTGTTGCTGTGCGCGTTCCAGGTATGTGTTGCTGTCTGTGTTCCAGGTACAGTATGTGTGCTGTACGTGTTCCAGGTATGCGCTGCTGTCTGGTCCAGCTGGAACACAGACAGCAGCGCATACCTGGAACACGTACAGCAACACATACTGTACCTGGAACACAGACAGCAACACATACCTGGAACGCGCACAGCAACACATACTGTACCGGGAACGAAGGGACAGCAAGATGACCTGGAAACACACGTACAGCACCCAAGTACTGTACCTGGAACACAGCAAGCAACACGATACCTGGAAACACGCACAGCAAGCGCATACTGTACCTGGAACCGACAGCAGCGCAACTGGAACACGAACAGCAGGCAGACGCATAAGTACCTGGAACACAGGGGACAAGCAGCGCATACTGGGAACAGCAACAGCAAACACAGACCTGGAAACACGTACAGCAACACACCTGGAACACGCACAGCAGCGCATACTGTACCTGGAACACAGACAGCAGCGCATACCTGGAACACGTACAGCAACACAAACCTGGAACACCAGACAGCAGCGCATACCTGGAAAACACGCACAGCAACACATACCTGGAAACAGTCAGCAACACATACCTGTAACACCACAGCACGCATACTGTACCTGAAACACAACAGCAGCCATACCTGGAACACGACAGCAACACAAACCTGGAACACGTACAGCTACACATACCTGGAACACGCAACATCAACGCATCACTGTACCTGGAACCACAACAGCAACACATACCTGGAACACGTACAGCAACACATACCTGGAACACGCACAGCAGCGCATACTGTACCTGGAACACAGACAGCAGCGCATACCTGGAACACGTACAGCAACACAAACCTGGAACACGTACAGCAACACATACCTGGAACACGCACAGCAGCGCATACTGTACCTGGAACACAACCGCAACACATACCTGGAACACGTACAGCAACACATACCTGGAACACGTACAGCAGCGCATACTGTACCTGGAACACAGACAGCAGCGCATACCTGGAACACGTACAGCAACACATACCTGGAACACGTACAGCAACACATACCTGGACACGTACAGCAACACATACCTGGAACACGTACAGCAACACATACCTGGAACACGTACAGCAACACATACCTGGGACACGTACAGCAACACATACCTGGAACACGTACAGCAACACATACCTGGAACGCGCACAGCAACACATACTGTACCTGGAACACAGACAGCAGCGCATACCTGGAACACGTACAGCAACACATACTGTACCTGGAACACAGACAGCAGCGCATACCTGGAACACGCACAGCAGCGCATACTGTACCTGGAACACAGACAGCAGCGCATACCTGGAACACGCACAGCAACACATACCTGGAACACGTACAGCAACACACTACCTGGAACACAGTCACAGCAGCGCATACTGTACCTGGAACACAGACAGCAGCGCAACCTGGACACACGTAACAGCAACACAAACCTGGACACGTACAGCAACACATACCTGGAACACCCATCAGCGGCAACTGTACCTGGACAGACAGCAGCGCATACCTGGAACACGTACAGCAACACAAACCTGGAACACGTACAGCAACACATACCTGGAAACACACGCCACAACACATACCTGGAACACCTTACATGCAACACATACCTGGAACACTTACAGCAACACTACCTGGACACGTACAAGAACACATACCTGAGAACGTACGCAACAGCACAGACACATACCTGGAACACGTCACAGCACACATAACCTGGAACCCGTACCAGCAACAACTACCTGGAACACGCACAGCAGCGCATACTGTACCTGGAACGCGCACAGCAACACATACCTGGAACGCGCACAGCAACACATACCTGGGACACGTACAGCAACACATACCTGTCTGCTTAGCAGAGAAGATACTTTAGATCAGGGGCAGCCAACTCCAGTCCTCAAGAGCCACCAACCGGTCAGGTTTTAACGATTCCCCCGCTTCAGCACTGGTGGCTCAATCTGTGGCTCAGTTGTTGATTGAGCCACCTGTACTGAAGTGGGAATATCCTTAAAACCTGACCTGTTGGCGGCCCTTGAGGGCTGGAGTTGGCCACCCACAGTATAAAGTGTCTTATTAGCTCCATTATCACCTGGGAATGAGCCATGGGAATTGCCAGGACAGTCTGCCTCAGTTCACCCATTCAATGCCAAGAGGCCCACAATGCATTGCATCAATTGCCGGCACTGTAGGGGTTGCACTGCATCATTTCATAGCTGCCCGCTGAAGTGGTTTGTAGGAACGATTTCCCTTGGTGGCTGTATGCACCTATACTGGACCCCCAGCACCTATACTGGACACCCAGACTGTAACAAGTGAGCAGGATCTCGTGCGCTCCACAAGAGCCTGGGCTGGTGGCTTGTAAATCAGAATAACATGCTGTAGGGACGCAGGCCAAACAGAGATTAATGAAAAGTGGGAACATACTTCCCTAAAACCCCCATCCATCTCCGTTAACTTTTTCTCTGCGGAAGAGTCCAGAAACATCGTGCAGTGCAGAGTGCACCACACAAAGCCACCTGCACCCATAATATGCAGAGCCATGTGCATGTCTTTAATACAGAGTGATGCTTCCAGACGCCATCCCAGGCCAGGGGTGCCAGCTCCAGTCCTCAAGGGCTACCAACAGGTCAGGTTTTCAAGATATCCCTGCTTCAGCACAGGTGGCTGAATCAGTGGCTCAGTCAAAGACTGAGCCACCTGTGCTGAAGCAGGGATATCCTGAAAACCTGACCTGTTGGTGGCCATTGAGGATTGGCATTGGCCACCCCCGCCTCATGCTGTCCCCACATTGTGCAGAGTCTCCTGGCCAGTGAATGGTGACACATTTGATGCACTCCTTGGGGGGAGGGGGTTTGTTCTGAGAACAAACATACAACATGCACCCAGACTGAGACACTAAGCTACAGAGACAGCCATGTAACGGGACACACCGAAACAGAACAGAAGTATGGTTGCAAACCGCACGCCCACCCACCCACACACAGCCCCCCTCATACTTGTACTTATACGGAATACATCATTGCACAAGCGACAGCGACATTCTTATAGACACTTGGGTGGCCAATGGTGTTGCCAGGATTAAATTGAATTACAAATCGTTGTGAGCACATAAACCAAACAGAGCACACCCCATCGCTACATTCCGACACCCTCATATTTCATCCCAAACACAGAACTCTCTGGCTGGCAGTTTTTATCGATACACTAAATCATTCCCCCTCTCCCCTGTCAGGACAGCTCTTCAGAACGTTCCCTTTCTCACCCTTCCATGGGAAGGAACACGGTACAATGTAGGGCCTTAGCCAAGAAAGTGCAATAGCTGTGATCCGGCGCTAACGCACGGAAAGTCCTACTCCAGTCAATAGAACTTTCCGCGCGGAGATAAATAAGCACCTCAATCTCAAAGGACCTGCATACCTTGTGGAGTATGGATTAGTGATAAAGCAACTATCTTTGAAGTGGGAGAAGATGCTTGGAAACCCCAGTGCTTGTTGTGTGTAACTGTGGGTAAGTCACATTACGCACCGGTGTATTTAGCATTAATTTTAAGTGACATATTCTACACGCAGCATTGCATCTACTGTCAGAATCAATGAAAAGTATATTTAAATAATATATTTATTGTGACTGATTAGCCCCCTTTCCGCTCCAACTCAGATCACGTCTCGAAATTCACCTGCTTATTTCTTGCTGTTGTCTTGCAGCCTCCCCTCCTCCTTCACTGGCACTCATTTCACTTACAAGGAGTGGGCAAGTACAGCTCAGTTCTCATATACAAGGTGGGAGTGAGAGAGACCAAACCAGTAGCTACTATCGGCAACTCCAGCTCACGTTCTTTTCTTGCTATGGACACACACAATAATGGTAGTTATGTTGCTATGTACCTGCACTCGATGAACCACTGTCGGATCTGGTCCTGAAGTGTCTCCTTCATGTCTGGACCCTCGGTATTGCGGACGGTGTCTCTGATCTGAACCAGAGCGTGCTGATACTCAGCCTCGTACTGCTCCTGCAGGTCAGAGCGCAGGGCTTCCGTCTTAAGGGCCGTTATCTGAGCCACGCTCATCCTGTTGAAGTGAGGTGGTGGCACCTGTAGGCACACAGAAGAGTTAGCAGCCAAGGAGGGGCATGATGTGCCATGCGGCTCTAAACAACATGGACATGACAGCCTGTATGGGTTGCCTCAAACCCCTTCACTGCCTTTATCCCATTTCAGAGGACAGGCCGGGTTTGTTTGGGCGATCTGGAGGCAGGTATTGTATTGTATGTCTTTATTTATATAGCGCCATTAATGTACATGGCGCTTCACAGTAGTAATACACACGTGGTAATCAAATAAATAACAGATCATGGGAATAAGTGCTTCAGACATAAAAGTAACATTAAGGAAGAGGAGTCCCTGCTCCGAGGAGCTTACAGTCTAATTGTTAGGTAGGGAGAACGTACAGAGACACTAGGAGCGAGTTCTGGCAAGTGCGTCTGCAGGGGAAAAGCTTTATATCATGTGCCCAGTATTATCCACAGTGCTATTCATATGCTTCTTTAAGCAGGTGTGTCTTAAGGTGGGTCTTAAAGGTGGATAGAGAGGATGCTAGTCGGGTATTGAGGGGAAGGGCATTCCAGAGGTGCGGAGTAGTCAGTGAGAAGGGTTTAAGGCGGGAGAGGGCTTTAGATACAAAGGGGGTAGAAAGAAGACATCCTTGAGCAGAACACAAGAGTCTGGATGGTACATAGCGAGAAATTAGGGCTGAGTTGTAAGGAGGGGCAGAAGCGTGTAAAGCTTTAAAAGTGAGGAGGAGAATTGAGTGCGAGATGCGGGATTTGATAGGAAACCAGGAGAGGGATTTCAGCAGGGGAGACGCGGAGACAGATTTAGGAAAGAGTACAGTGATTCTGGCAGCAGCGTTTAGGATAGATTGTAGGGGAGACAGGTGAGCGGCAGGAAGGCCGGACAGCAGGAGGTTACAGTAATCAAGACGGGAGAGAATGAGGGCCTGAGTCAGAGTTTTAGCAGTCGAGCAACAGAGGAACGGGCGTATCTTAGTGATATTGCAGAGGAAAAAGCGACAGGTTTTAGAAACGTTTTGAATGTGAGAGGAGAATGTGAGAGAGGTGACAACTCAAAGGTCAGTTCCAGTGCTGGAGGTGCCCAGTGACATGCCTGCTTGTTATGGTTATTACTTTGCACCAGATAGAAAGCAACACTGGGTATACTGGGAAGCTTGTTTCTCGTGTCCTCAGTTTCAGGACAGTTCTGTATACTCAGTATGGTAAAGCCATTGTGTATATCAAGGTAACAGACTCTAGGGGCAGTTCTGGTACAGGGGGCCTAATGTAAACTGCTTGTATCAGGATATCAGAACCCATGTGAAGCTCTAATACCAGGAACACTGGGGGCTCTGTATTCCTCCGGTAACAGCCAGGGGAGAAACGCTGACACTGGGGATATTGTGGGATGTGTATAAATTGCATTGGGATCTGAGAACGTTCTGATAGAAGACAGAGCTTTTATAAGAGATATGCGAGAGAGACCTGTATTAATTGTGCAAGAACCAAACAAGTTCTGATACTGGGGACATTGGATAACTTGCAGGGTCAGAGCAGGAAAGGTTGTGATAAAGAAGGACACAGCAGAGCTTTGTATTCGTTGGGTGACAGTCAGAGGAGTGATAGGGGGCTGCTGTAACAGAGACGTAGTTCCACCTGAAGGCTGTGCTACTAACTCCTTATAACTTATAGCAAATACATGCATTTCTGTATGTAAAGCCAAGCATTGCAGATCTTTCCGGCAGTGAAGTGTTTTATGGGACCTTACCACTTAGGTCACATTTTGTTTAACTTAACATTGTCATTGGTTTCTTATAGGTGTCTAGCTTTTTTTTTTTTTTTAAAGGAGGCTCCAGCCAGCCAAGCTTAACCCATTAATTATGTCCCGTCTATCTGTTCATTTTGGCCCCAGAAGGCACCCAAGACACCTGCCTGGGATGTACAATGCTTCATTGTCTGCGAGGGAGCCTCATTAGAAGAGAGCGGCACCACCACATCCCTCGCACAGGTGTCAACTCCACCAACTCCATCCCGTTCCGAGGGATGAGCCAGGGAACCGATCTGAACCTAACATGTGCGCCCTTCCCACGGCTTAATCAGAGCTCCGCGCTGCTGCTGCTGCTGCTGTTGTTGTTTGGATCTCACGCCACTGCTGCTTTGTCACTTGCTTCCTGGTATTTTTGTTCGTGCAGCTGGTTATACGGGTTGTAGGAAAATGACTCTGCCTCCCCCCCCCCATTCTTCCCCTCCTCGAAAGCAGCAGGGAAAAAGAATAAAACAAACAGGCAACCGTGGAAAAATAATAAGTGTTGTTATTATAACGAAAGTTTAAAAAAACCCATAAAACAATAGGACGGGGGAAGCTCCTTCTCCACTGATCCTACACATAGAGTCTTTGACGTAAGAGACCCTTGACAAGAGTCAGGATTAATGTGCGTAGTAGTAAGAAGACACCGCTGTCCGTGCCAGTAACGAAGGAAGGTTACTGCACCCGATTTCAGCACAGCCTGGTTCCTATTATAAGGAAATTATTTGGAGGGCCTTAATTCAAAAAGCGTATGCTGTATTTATTTAGCGTGCTGCATGTCGGCATAGTTAGCTGGATCCAGTAAGTACCGCTGTCCATCTTAACGCTGAGGGTATACACCAGGGGCCATGGACCCCGGCTTCAAAGCTGCGGCAGAGCCGCCCGAGGGATCTGCCTTTTGTTGAGGCTCATTCGCAGACAACAAAGCAGTAAGCACCCCAGGCAGGCGTCTTGGGTGCAGTCTCTTCAAGGGTTAAAATAAACTGATAGAAGCAGGGTTGCCACCACTCTGGGTTTGACACGGGGACTATTGGTTTTCAGCCACGTACCTCCCGGCTGCGGGTTTACCCGAAAAATCGCCGGGCTGCGGCATCGGCATCTCCCCCTGCAAATCCAGTCAACTGAGGCATCACGTGACCGTCATATGGCGTCCCGTTGTCATAGCAACTTGACACCGCATGGCGCCGCGACGTCACGTGACGACACGGTGTCATGGCAACGCGCGCCACTTGATGTCTCAGAGCCATGCTGAATTTGGACCTTGCAGGGGAAGATGCCGTGAGATGCCGCCGCCACTGAAGGCAAGAGAAATAAATATATAAATAAAATAAATACATGTAAAAAAATGTCATTGCAAAAAGTCTCCGGGTTAGGCTTCAATAGAAGGTGGCAACCCTGGATAAAAGGGACATCATTCAATGGCTAAATCTGGGTGATTGATACTTCCTTTAAAAACAAAACAAACCAAAAAAATCAGCCACCCACAAAAAAACAATTCCATTGTTAAGTTGAAATGCAGGGGGAGGGGGAGGGGGTGAACCAAATGTATCAAAGACACGAATCCCATTGCCCCCTATGGCAGGGGTGCTCAAATCCAGTCCCCAAGGCCCCCCCAACGGGTCAAGTGTTAAGGATATCCCAGCTTCAGTACAGGTGGCTCATTCAGTGGCTCGGTCGTAGACTGAGCCACCTTTGCTGAAGCAGGGACTGATTGAGCCACCTGTGCTAAAGCTGGGATATCCTGGAAACTTGACCTTTTGGACGGTCTTGGGGGGTGAATTTGAGCACCCTGCCCTGTGGGACATCTTCTTTTGATGCATTTGGGGCAGTGTTTTTGCTTTCGTTTTGTCTCGGTTGTGCAGCCAGGAAACTTTACCTGACACCCACAGGCTCCGTCCAAAATAAACTCAAGCAACTTACTAATAATCTTTAAGTAACATCAAATCTCTTAGTTGCAATAATATGTAATCTGCTGTAATTAAATGAACAGTGTCTGCCCCCTCTCCTGGCTATTTTTATAGTCATATGTTCATCTCACTGTGGTGACTTAAAGCAGCAGTCTGCGCTGATCACACGTTTCTAACCCTTCCCAACGCTGTTTTTATGTTTAAAATCGGACGCAACGTCCAGGATATAAGCGGTTTTAAATACTAAGTGTCCGGGAGGTTAAAATGGAGCTTTCCCCAGAGCCATATGCCCTTTAAAAGGTTGCCACGGTAACCGGAGTTGCTAGAGATTAAGACGATAATGATTTTTTAACACTCATGCCTTTTTTTTTAGTGAGGGTAGTCGCTGCTTTCGGTGGAATAAAATAAATAGGAGAGTTTACTTGATGTATGTATTGTATTGTGGAATATGGCTAATTCTGCGTCTTTATCCATTCTTTTTTTTTTACCCTTTCCTTTATGTCAAAGATCTCCGATCAGAATGAGATGTCGAACATATGATGCAGCAACCAGCAGAAATGACGACAATAACTAGAAATAGGCGAATTTTTATTGACGGATTTGGATCCCCATCGGATCGGACAGTTCCTTTGGTCCCGCGTATTTCAGCGGATCAGCATGAGAAAGTGCGATTCGCGTTTTCCGGATTTTTATTATTATTATTACCAATACACTCCGCGGATTCCGCAACCCGGGGACGGATTTGTATAATCCAATGCAGAATTGGATTCTACAAATCCGTTCATGGGTTGTCTCCAATGGCGGTTTTTGATGAATTTGCGCGGATTAAAAAACGACCAAATACGTTTGCGGATTTTACACCACAAAACGGATTTTTTTTTTGGGGGGGGGGGGGGGGGGTGGGGGGGGGGAGTGGGGTGTGGGGGGGGGGGGGTTGGGTTGGGGGGGGTGGGGTGGGGGTGTTGGTGGTTGGGTGATGGGGTGGTTGTGGTTTGTGGGGGGTTCTTATTTTTGTGTATTTCTGGTCGGTGTTTTTGGTTGGGGGGTGGGGGTTGGGTTCTTGGGTGTTCTTTTTGTGTTTCGCTCCATTTTGGTTTTATTCTTGTTTCTGTTTTTTTTCTTGTTTTTTCTTTTCTGTTTGGTTTTTTTACTTTTTTTGTTTTTGTTTAGTTGTTTTTTTTTTTTCTTTTTTTGTGCTTTCCCTTCTCTCACATTCGGAAACGATTTTTGGGGAGTGACAGCAGCGAAAATCCGGGAAACGCATTTTGGGGGAGTGACAGCAGCGAAAATCCGGGAAACGCATTTTGGGGGAGTGACAGCAGCGAAAATCCGGGAAACACATTTTGGGGGAGTGACAGCAGCGAAAATCCGGGAAACGCATTTTGGGGGAGTTACAGCAGCGAAAATCCGGGAAACGCATTTTGAGGGACTGACAGCAGCGAAAATCCGGGAAATGCATTTTGGGGGAGTCACATCTCTAACAATAACACTGCTGCTATGCAGCGTTTTCCTGTGCTTCGCGCCATGAGTTGCTTAGGCACTAGATGTTGACACTGAAGTGAAGTCCTAGTTACAGGACGAAACGCGTAGGGTGGAGGCTCTAAGACAACTCTTAGCATCCCCTATCCAGTATCTACATCCAGCAGAATCTCCCGAACATCAGAGCACCCCTGGACATTATACTCAAGTTGCGGCCGTTATTCCGGTTGAGTGACATCAGCGGGCTAGTCTCGCGAGATCGGAGGAACAACCAGGAAGCTCAGGAGGATAGCTGCAGCCGGAGATCCACTACGGAGGATCTCAGCGTTCCACGTGGAGGACAAACAAATCGTTACTCCAGGCAGCAGGACGGAGAGGATTTTTATATCCTATATGCTTGTTTACATCTGCTACTTTGTAAGTAGCGATCTACCTTTGCGCATATATTTTTACTAAAACGTACTTCACTATATTTTGTTTTTTCTTCATTTCATTTCAGAGCAACCAGCAATTCCCAATATATCCCAGGTCATTTAATTTTTAATTTTATGGTTTAGTTTAGCAGTTTTGCGCCGATTGTTTTCCCTTTTCCCATATTATATATATAATATATATATATATTATCTATATTATATAATATATATATATATATATATATATATATATATATATATATATATATATAAATATATATATATATATATATATATATTAATATATAGCTACTATATCTATATAAGGGTTGTGTTTTAAGGTGCGTGTGCATTTAAATGTAGGTTAGAAACAACTATTGGGGGTTTTGTGACAACCTCCACCTTGGACTTAAGCTCACCCACCCCACTTTAATTGTCAGGTCCTGACATATACTTGCGAAGACCAGTCTATTGAGAGACTTCTTCCTCCAGTAGAGAGGTAAACAGAACATGTGCAGGCAGTGCAGGACCTGCAGTCAAGGGTTAACCTTGACACGGTTGCAGACATATTGCTTTGGACAACGGATTGATTAATGACCCTTAATGATGAGACTAACAGATAGTATTTAACTTAATCATTTGTCACGTTAGATGTAGCATTGGGGCTGTTTTGTCTTTGGTTGTATGCATTAGAACACACCCTACAAATTTGGGATGGTCCTGCTAAGCATGGGACAGCAGGTATCCCTAAACAGCAGCGTGTATAAACAAGGGATTGCATGATCCATGTGTTTTTTCCCACTGGAATAGATAAATAGATGAGGGCAGTGCAGAGAAGTGTTTGAACAGGATGATAAAGTGAACGGCATTGCAATTTGTAAAGAAAAATATTTTTGCACAGAGAAAAATTGGCCTGGTGCATTAAGTAAACGTGTGCGGAGCTGCTCTGCTATACATCATACTACCCTGATGCTGCGTGTGATGGTGGGAGAGGTGGAGGGAGGACGTGCCGATGTGGGGGGGGGGGGTATGTTAATGGCCGCTCTCCAAAAGTGCAGGGCCACTCCAGCCCTCGCTTTCCCGGGCTAATGACCTAGAACGACTGCTTACATCACGTGCTGAGAGTAGGCAGAGATCATTAAACAGGAGAGGACTCCTCTGCATAAGCAGGGAGCGGAGTGAGGGGGAGCAGAGACTTCGTTAATAAAGCAACTTCAGCGGGCGATGAACCATCATTAAAAGCTGCAGGGCTGTGTCGCAGGGAAGCAGTCTGATGGAATGATATCAAGTGGAATAGAGCAGGCAAAATGACCCTTGATGCAGACTAACCCCCAGACTCATCAAGCTCGGTTACGGGTTAACGCATCCGAACGGACGTTAATGCCCACCGACTTGAACGGGAGTGTAATGCCCACCGACTTCAACGGGAGTGTAATGCCCACCGACTTCAACGGGAGTGTAATGCCCACCGACTTGAACGGGAGTGTAATGCCCACCGACTTGAACGGGAGTGTAATGCCCGTTTGGGTGCGTGAACCCATAACAGAGCTTAAGAATCGTGCAAGGAGATGCGAGAACGAGAGCAGCACAAGCTGAGCAATGCTCTGCAGTTCTCATCGCTGCGAAGGTGTTCCTTTACAAAAGATGGTGCAATCCTCTGCACCTCTTCCTAGAAGTCCTGTGATCCTCTGCAGATTCCATCAGCTGTGTAACTCCGGCAACCCTTCTGTGCTACAACTGGCAGTGAAAGGGTAGGGCCGAGTTCAGGGTGGCTGCTACGAGCGCTTGCGTCCGTGCGCGCCTCCCCCGCGTGCTCCTGCAGCCCAGCGATCTGTGTTCAGGGTACAGGAGTCGGGTCACGGCGTTTGGGGGCGTGGAGGGGCGGACATGTCACGGAGCTGGTTTGCTGAACCAGCTCACGTGACGCGACTGCCGCCCCAAATATCCTTTTTGGTTGTAGCGGCAAAATGTAGCAGCGTCCATGCTGCACTTTGCCGCCGGTGGAGTTTTCAGTTTGAACACTCCCACCGAACAACCTGAAATTGCGACGGACGTGCGCGCGCATGCACGTCGCGTGGCAGCCACCCTGAACACGCCCTTAAAGTGAGTCCTGCAGTATGGATGTCTCATGCTTAACACTTCTTTTCTTGGCTGTGGATGGCGGTACCGTTCACACTTGCAAAGCTGGGCGATAATGTGTTATTTTCACATCATGTGAGTGTGGGTTGAGTTCCTATGTGAACGGGCTCTGATTTTACAGCCTCCTGAGTCTGGGACGTAATCCCACAGACTCTCCTTTCACTCTTTGCTAACCACACAACTGAAAGATGAACCGCTCCAGCAACTGAGGCAGCACAGCAAAGGTGAACGTGATCTGTGATCGTTTTATCGTTCAACATCCTCGGTACAGAGAGCTTTTGGTAGGTTTGACACGTACATATATACGCAGTATCACTATACCAGGGGTGGCCAAGTCCTGTCCTCAAGGGCCACCAACAGGTCAGGTTTTCAGGATATCCCTGCTGCAGGACAGTTGCCTCAATCTGTGGCTCAGTCGATAAAGCCACCAGTACTGAACTAGGGATATCATGAAAACCTGACCTGTTGGTGGCCCTTGAGGACTGGAGTTGGCCACCCCTGCATTATACAGTGCAGCACATGAATCATTCTTAATAGAAGAAACATTTCCTACTACAATACAAACTACTCATTTAGCAGTCCTGCGGCTGCCCCTCAGTTTATGCAATCTATTTAACATTGTCACCTATGGCACAATCCTTCGCAATGTGTCGCTGGCTTCACCGGGCAGTGGAAGAGTTAAGAGAGCCCAGTGGAGCAGAGAGCGCGCGGCGTGTCACCTTTAAATGCGCTGTACTGTTGATATGTGGTTTGGGCTCTGTAGGGAGCAGAGAGTGGGTCATTAAACATAACATTACCCTGTAAATCAAACTGTTCTGCCCCCATGCAAACAGGAGGCATAAATATTTATGCAAAGTGTCCTTAACAGCTAATTTATCAGGCAGATTCCGCAGATATAAATAGAATGTATTAAGAATCGCTGCAGAACACAGGAAAGAAGCATTCTGCATGTATACAAACCCATTATACACTGGGTGGTGAAATGCTGTCATGTTATAGTTAGGCGACAATGCATCACGCGTAATGGCCCTCAGTGCGTGCTTTTATATTACACCCTTAGCTCCTACATTAAGTGCAAGAAATGCGTTTTCAGCAAATACATATTCTTTTTTTCCTTTTAGGTTCATGCCACACAGACCTGACAGTTAAAAATGATGATGAGAAATAGATACAACCTCCCTTATTATTCCATATAACCGCTCTCTACAACTCCTCCTATTGCCCCATATAACTGCTCCCTATAACTTCTTCTATTACTCCATAACACCTCTCCCTATAACTCCTCCTATTGCCCCATATAACTGCTCCCTATAACTTCTTCTATTACTCCATAACACCTCTCCCTATAACTCCTCCTATTGCTCCATATAACCCCTCCCTATAACTCCCTCTATTGCCCCATATAACCCCTCCCTATAACTCCCTCTTTTGCCCCATATAACCCCTCCCTATAACTCCCTCTATTGCCCCATATAACTGCTCCCTATAACTTCTTCTATTACTCCATAACACCTCTCCCTATAACTCCTCCTATTGCTCCATATAACCCCTCCCTATAACTCCCTCTATTGCCCCATATAACCCCTCCCTATAACTCCCTCTATTGCCCCATATAACCCCTCCCTATAACTCCCTCTATTGCCCCATATAACCCCTCCCTATAACTCCCTCTATTGCCCCATATAACCTCTCCCTATAACTTATCCCAGGGGCGCGCAAACTTTATTTGCAGCGCCCCCTGTCTGCTCTCCTCAGTTAGAGCGCCCACCTTACCCGCAGCATCATTTGACGTCACGTTACTGTGGCAACCATGGCGTCACATGCCCCCGCATTGCCATGCCGACGCCTGACACCAAGCTTCTGAACCACAGTAAGTGTAGTTGCAGAGGCCTTGCGCAGTCCTCCGGCATTTAATTTAAATGCCTTGGGGAAGAGAGCGGGACCTCTGCAACCGCCAGCGCCCCCAAAAAATCTGGGGGGGGGCGCCATCCACTTTGCGCACCGCTGACTTATCCTATTGCACCATATAACCTCTCTCTTTAACTACACCTATTGCCCCATATAACCTCTCCCTATAACTCCTCCAATTGCCCTATATAACCCCACCCTATCACTCCTATTGCCCCATATAACCTCTCCCTATAACTCCTATGCACTTGCTCCTGACACCTCCTCCCAATTGGCTGCTGCTGGGTAATGCAGCCAATCAGGATGGAGGAAGCTGCCCAGCCCCCTAGCAACAGCCCTGCTCGGGGAAATCCCGAGGCCCCCAAGCCGGTCAGGTCACTGTGTCCAGAGAGGTAATATCGGACACAGACATGTCCAGTATTACCTCATTATTTTTTTTACTGGACAGTGTCCAAACACAGGACAGTCCGGTTCTATACTGGACACCTGGCAACCCTACACCCAGGCAGCACCCCTGCTTAATTCTAAGGGGCGAGTCCCTTCTGAGGCCTCAGCTCTGCAGGAACTATATTTTGGGTGGAGGTGCAGTACATACAAAACCAGTAACATACATACAGTACATTACCAGAATGTATAATCCCGGGGGGGGGGGGGGGGGGGGGCGGAATAACACTAGTTCCAGCCCCAATGCAGCTCTGCCTTTGTAATAACCCTTCGGAAGGTTCCCACTCTCTCTTCACGCCTACCCGCTCGGCTCTGCCTGAATCACATTAACAGCTGTGATATCTATTCACTGTCCCAGTGTACCTGGGCAGGGCTGAGGCATGGCTCATTTGCACGGAGTTGTGTGATAAAAGTGTGCATCAGAGAAGCATGAGCTGTGCGGCTGCCTCTCAATCCATCATTACACACTCCGATACAGGAGGCAGGCGCTGTGCTTCCCGCGAGAGTCTGGGCTGAGTTGTGTCTGGCGGCCGGGCTGCTCACAACACTGGAATTACCCTCCACTTACAGCTGCCAAAAGGACTTTCCCCCTCTCACAAGGGAGCCTTACCGGGGGTTTGCAGGAAACGCTCAGGAAAGGTTAACCCTGCAGCCTGCTCTCTTATTGGAGCAGCAAAGAGGTGAAAGCACTCAGCCATGCAACGCTGCTTTTATTAACGTTCTGTTTCGTAATCTAAACCATGTGTAACAATCCAAAATCTAAACTGCAACTACAGTACCATGTAAGTACCATGTAAGACACAATGTTACAGATACACAATGATTTCAGAAGAGCCCAAGGAGGATCATTTCATAAAGTCTCTGCAAACTGCAAAACTAGGTTGGGGGGGGGGGGGGGGTTTGCGCTTATTTTGACCCCAGTTTTGAAGCCAGGAGACGTTAGTTAATAAGCCTCTAATTCTGGTAACCCTTTCCGCCTCAGAGGTGCCTGCTACACGCTGCTTTTAATGCTTTGCACTCAGAATGTAGCGCTAATGACTTGGAGGGGGATAAAATAAAAAAGAGAAAGGCTGTATTCCTTGCCAGAAGTGATCAAGGGGGAAAAGGGAATAGGGGGACCCTCGCTACAATCCGGAATAGGATTATTGTTTTGGGAGGTGCTTCAAAGGGAAGTAAATAGCGAAAAACAAACCCCAAAGAAGAAAGAAAGTCCCTGTATATGAAGCCCTCCATTCCCAACAGTGTTGGATGGTAGGTAGCAGTGATTACAACCTAAATCTTTACTACTACGTTAGGGTAAAAGAAAGGTTGAAATAACTGACTGCAATCTAATAAACACGACAAATAATAAAAATGAATTGCCCAATAAGTCTCGGCCAAGGTAAACCCTGCTCAGGGTGAAAAGCAGTAGTGAATCTATTGCTGGAAAGGTCACTTGGACACGAGCTCAGCGGGGCCAGAGCGACCTGACTGTATCTGTAAACACTAAACCTGCATCGTCCGTATTTGTTTAAGTAGCATTAAAGAATCAATGGCTTCTGTATCGGGTGCACGCACTCTTCTTGGTAGATGGCGTCGCCTTGCTCCTGTATCCAAATCCCTGCTTAGATTTATCAGATGGAAGTAAATCTATTATTAACCAAGTCACTGGTGCACCGAGCCCAGCAGGACAGCAAATATATATATATTTCGGAAAGTTTTTTGTCTGTCTCTTCGCTAGGCATTTGGACACCTTTTAAGATGTCGTAACTAAATTGTGCATGATGGTTCCTGGGATTAAGGAGCGAGTTTTTGTCTATGTTTGGATACATTCTATTTTTAATTCTATGGGTTATTACAATTTCTCTTATCAAGCAATTTAGCCACTGGGTGTTGTACCTGGGAGGCTATGTATCTGGCATGTGACATCATTAAAACCCCTGATGCACAAATTGCCATTCAGGGATACTCCATTTCTAGGAGAGATAGGTCAAAGAGAGGAGGGGTGTTATTTTATATTGCAGACACCTTACAATTTACACTGTTAAATTGCCCCCCAAGCCCACCCTCTTTTGAAAAACTAGTTGGCAGAATATGCCTCCCATTTTCTAAGCCCATCTTGCTTTGCGGGGCGGGAGCGACCACCCACAAAAACAACCACCCCAAACCCCGAGAGAAACAAGCAAACAACCCCCCACAACTAAACAAAAAGAAAAAAGACCCAAAAGACCACACAACAAAAACCAAAACAAAAAACCCCCCAACAGCAAAAAAAAATGAAGTGACTCCAAACCCAGCAACACCCCATCAACCCCCCCCCCAAAGCTCTCCGCATCCAAGAAGACAAACAACGACAATACCAAGTTAAACATCAATTATAGACATACAAAAGCCCCGAACCGCGCACCCCCCAGCCCACACGCAATACCCAAAGACACCCCCCAAAGACACAGGCCATGACACGAAAAAACACACCGCACCCCCTCACTAAACACAACCTCCACCGAGCAACACCAAACAGCAAAATAAAACGCGAAGAAAAAAAAAAACAAAAAAACCAAAAAAAAAAATACACAAACCAAAGAAAGAAGTAAAAAAAACAAGACATCGTAAAAACAAGAAGAAAAACAAAAAACAAGCAAACAAAAAAAAAAAAAAGTACAAACGACATCCCACCCCCCACAAAAAAACAACCAGCCAGACGAACACAAACCAACCCGGCACCCAAAACCCAACCCCACAACCCACCCAAACCCCCCCCCCGCCGGCACCAACACAGAAACCAAAAACAAACAACCCCCCAACAACGCAGGATAAAACAAACACAGAGCACCCCCCACCCACCACGACACAACCACAACAAATAAAAAAACACAAGATAAACAAACCTAAAAAAAAAAACGATAATTAAAACAATAAAAAAAAAAACACAAACAAAGAAAAAAAACGAAAGGAAACACAAAAAAAGAAAAAAGATACAATACAACGCAAATACCAACCCACCCAAAAAACCAACCCAAAAAAACAGAATAAACAAGAAAACAAATAAATAAAACCAATATAGAAATCAAACCCATCAATCCACGCCCAGACACAGACAGACTAAAGCCATCCCCTAAACACAACAGACGCACAAACACAACCCAAACAACACACCTACCCCACGCCTCATGAAGAAACGCAACACCCAGACCACACAATAACACATCAAAACCCCACCACCACCACCGCAGAACAGACACAATGAGACCCCAACCCACACCACACAGAGACCCCCCCTCCACCATCAAGCAACCCCAACCGATAACATACACACACGACAGCGCCCCCACAACCCCAGCCCCACCAACAAGCCACAAGACGCACCAACCCACCAGCCACAACACAACCGCCCAACCCCACGCACGCCCCACCGCCCACACCCCACCGCCCCACCGACCCAGATCTATCCCCTCCGCTACCCCTACCCACGATGAGAAACCCCCACCCCCTAAGCAACCAATCGGCCTACAACACGCACCAACACCAAAAAAAACCAGAAAAAAAGAACACAGACCAAAACACGCATAAATACAACAAAAAGACAAAAAAATAACCACCAACACCGCACAAAAATAAACCACCCACCACACGCACACAAACCCACCACACAAAAACTACAAAAACCAAACAAGCCACAAAAAAAAAAAAAAACCAAAAACAAAGCAGATACCAAAATAAAGCAAAGAGAAAAACAAAAAGAATAAGAAACAGAAAAAAACAACAGAAAAAAACAGAAAAAAAAAACATAAAATCACCCACCAATAATCAAACAAAAAAAAAACAAAAACGAATAAAAAAACCAAAAAAAAAGAAAAAACCAGGGTAAAAAAAAAAAAAGAAAAAACAAAAACAACAAATAAAACAAACACAAAAATAAAAAGCAGAAAACAAAAATAACAGAAAAAATACAAAGAAGAAAAAAAACCCTAAAACAATCTCAAAAAAAAACACCGACAGCAAAACGAAAAAAAATAAAATAAAATAACCGAGAAAAAAATACAAAACAAACCAAAAAAAGAAGACTAAAACAAAATATTAAGAAAAACAGAAGATAATAACAAAAAAGAGAAAAAACAAAAAACGAACAACAAGAAAAAGAAAAAACAAAACCAAATAAACAAACAAAAGAACCATCTGGTAAAAAAAAAAGAAATAAAGCATAAGACAACATAAAGAGAAAAAAAAAAAAAATAAACCAAGAAAAGCAAAAGAGAAAAAAGAAAAAAAAACGAAAAAAAACAAAATAAATAGCCTAGAAAACGAATATAAAAGACAAAAAAAAAAAAAAAAAAAAACGCAAAAAGAAACACATAAACACACAAAAAAAAAAGAACAAAAACAAAAGAGAATAACACAACGAAAAAAAAACAAAAAAACAATAGAGAGAAAAAAAAAAAAAAAAAACATAAAGAAGAAAAAATAAAAAATAACAAAAGAAGAACAAACCAAACATATATCCACCTAAAACTGATCCAACAGAACCAAACCAACACAAAAACCCAACACCACATCCCAAGACCAAACAAACCACAAAACACCCACCCAACAACAAAAAGTCAAAAAACTTTAGTAAAAAAAACCCAAAAACCAACACCCACAACAAAACAACCAACAGAGAACAACAACCAGCCCCAAACATACAAATAAAACACAAAAACAAAGCAGACCGACCCGACAGCAGACAACCACCAAAACAATAGACAACAAAAACAACACGACGAGCCTAAAGACCAAGAACGATACAATAAAAAAAAACCCAAATGACAAAAAAACAGAATAGAAAAAAAAAATACCTCGAAAAAACACCCACAAAAAAAAAAAAAACCACAAAACAAAGAGCAACAAAACGCAACCAGAAAAAAAAAAAGAGAAAACACACCAAAAAAAAAACGAAACAAAAAAAACAAAAAAAAAAAAAAAACCAAACAAGAAAGAGCGAAAAAAAAATAAAAAACGAAAAAACGAGAAGGACAGAAAAAAAACTCAAAAAACAACAGAAAAAAAACAAAAAAAAAATAGAGAAAAAAAACAAAAAAAAAGAAATAAGTAACACAAAAGAAATAAAAAAAAAAAAAAAAAAGAACAAAAAAAAGAAAAAAAAAAAAAGAAGAAACAAAAAACAAAAAAAAGCCCTAAAATAAAAAAAGACAAAAAAAAAAAAAAAAAATAGAAGAAAACAAAGATAAAAAAAAAAAAAGAGAAATAAAGAAAAATGCAAAAAAAACACACAAAACCACGAAAACAAACAAAACAAACAAAAAAAATAAAGAAAAAAAAACCACAAAAAATAAGGAAAAAAAAAAAGAAAAAGAAAAAAAAAAAAAAAGACGAGCCAAAGGAAAAAAAAAACCGTAAAAAAAAAACAAAAAAAAAATAAACAAATAACTCAAAAAACGAAAAAAAAAAAAAATAAACATAGCAAAGACAGCAAGGAAACAAAACCATAAAGAAAAAAAAGATAAAAAGACAACTAGAACACACAACCAACACAAAAGCATAAAATAAAAAATAAACAAAAAAAAAAACAACAAAAAAAAAAATAAAAAATAATAAAAAAATAAAAACGAAATAAAACAAAACCATAAAAAATAACCACAAATCAAGCAAAAAGCACAAGAAAAAAAAAAACCAATACACAAACACATACAAATAACGAAAAAAAAGAACAAAAAAAAAAAAAAGACAAAACAAAAAAAAAAAACACGTAAAAAAAACAAGAAAAAAAAAAAGACAAAAAAATAACGAACGAAATATAAAAAACAAAAAAACAAAAACAAACCACTAGCGCCGAACACAAACAACCCAACAAACAACAAAACTAAAAGAACAAACAAAAAATACAAAAAAAAAACACAAGAAAGAGAACACAAAAGAAAAATAAATAAACAAACAGAACCAACAACCCCCCACAAAAAACAACAAACAACTAAAAAAAAAAAAAAAAAAAACAAAAATAAGAAAAAAAAAAAAACAAAAAAAAAAGACAAAAAAAGACAAGACAGGAAAAAAAAAAAAAAGAACCCGAAAAGTGAAAAAAAAACGAAAAAAAAAAGAAAAAAAAAAAAACAACAAACAAAAACAAAAAAAAAGAACAAAAACCAAAACAGAAAACGAAAAAAAACGAAAAAAAAAAAAAAAAAAAACAAACATAAAAAACACAAATAAACAAAAACAAAAAAAAAAAAAATAAGAAACAAAAAAAAAAAAAAAGAACAAAGGAGAAAAGAAAAAAAAAAAAAAAAAAAACCGACAAAAAAAAAAGAAAGGAAAAAAAAAAGAGTAAAAATCAAAAGAGAAAAAAAACACAAAAGAGAAAAAAAAAATAAAAAAAAAAAAAACAAGAACCAAATAAACAAAAAATAAAAAAAAAAGAAGAAAAAAAAAAAAAAATAAAAGAGGAAAAAACCACCAAAATAGACAAAAACAACAAAAAAAAAACAGAAAAAAAAAAAAAGAAAAATAAAAATAATCAAGACATAAAAGTACAAAAAAGTAAAAAAACAAAAACTAGAAGATAAGAAAGAAAAATAAAAAAAAAAAAAAACATCAAGAAAAAAAAAAAACCACACAAAAACAAAGATATAGAAAACAAAAAAATAAGTACACAACAAAATAAAAAAAAAGAAAGAAAACAAAAAAACAAAAACACCAAAAAAAACACAAAAAAAAAAAAAAAAAAAAAACGAAACAAAAAGAAAAAATACAAAAAAAAAGCAATAAAAAAAATAAAAAAAAAGACAAAAAAAAAAAAAAAACAGAAAAAAAACGGAGAACAAAAAAAAAGAAAAAAAAAAAGAAAGAACACAAAAGAAAAAAAAACAGAAAAAAAAAAAAAGAAACGAAAAAAAAAAAGAAACTAACAAAAAACAAAAAACAAAAAACCAAAAAGAAACAAGAGCAGTACAAACACGAACAAAAAAAAGAAAAAAAAAAAAAACAAAACAAAACAAAAGAAAAAAAAAATTGGAACAACAAACAAAGACAAACAAAACAACGAAAGAAAAAAGAAAAAACCAAAGACTATAATAAGCATAATGAGAAAAAACAAAAAAAAATGAAAGAAAAAAAAATAGACGAAAAAAAATAAAAAAGAAAAAAAGACAAAAAAAAAAGAAACAAGAAACAAAAAGAAGAAGAACAGACCAAAAGAAAAAAAAGAAAATAAAAAAAAAAACAAAACAAACAAAAAAAAAAAAACAGAAAATGAAACAAAAAATAACACAAAAAAAAAAAAAAAAAAAAAAGAAACGGAGAAGAAACAAAACGAAAAAAAAAAAAAAAGAAAAAACAAAAAACAAGAAATGAAGGAACCAAAACAAACAGAGAAAAAAGAAAAAAAAAAAAGAAAAAAAAGAAAACAAATTAGTAAAAAAAAAGAGTAACTTTAATAAAAAAATAAAAAAAAAAGAGGAAAAAAAATAAAGAAAGAAGAAATAACTCAAAAAAACAAAAAAAAACACGCACGAAAATAAAGACCAACAAAAAAAGAAAACAACAAAAAAGAGATGAGAAAAAAAGAAAAGACCAGATAAGACAAACCAAAGAAAGCCAAAAACCAAACAACCAAGAACCAACAAACAAGAACAAGCAGACAGAAGAAGAAACGGAGAAAGAAAAAAAAAACCAAAAAAGGACCCAAAAAAAACCCAAACCAAATACAAACTAGACAAAAACAAAAACAAAAACCAAAAACAAAGAGACCACAAAGAGAAAAAATACAGAGAAATAAAGAAAAAAAACAAATAAAAACTTATAAAAGAAAAAAATGAAAGAGCACTAGAAATAAAAAAAAATAAAAAGAAAAGAATAAACAAAAAAAAAAACGAAAAAAACGAAAAAAACAAAAAAAAAAAGTAAAAAAAAAAAGAAAAAAAACAAGAAAAAAAAAGAAAAAACCAAACGACAAACCTAAAGACAAAAAGAGAAAGCAAGCAAAAAACCACAACCCAACAAAAATAAAACAAAAGCCACACCAGGAATAAATCAAAACCAGACACCCACAAACATCAAATACAAAAAAATAACAAATCAGACAACCCACCAACACACAGAGACAACCAACAACCACTAAAAAAACACACCCAAAAACAAACAACCACATATAGACACAACCCCAATGAAAAACAACACAAACACACACAACACGAAACAACCCACATAAACACAACGAAAAGAGAATAACAAAAAAAAAAGAAAAGACACCACAAAAAAAAAAAACGAGAAAAAAAATAAAAAACGAACAACAGAAGATATGTAAGAGAAAACAAAAAAAAACAAACACAACAGACCACCCAAAATCCTCACAGCAAACATCCCCTACCACAACAAAACTACGACATAAACACCACCCAAAAGAAAACGACACTAATAGAACAAAACCCACAAAAGGAAAAACAACCGCAAAAACAACACATCTACCACAAACCACACAGAAAACGAAAAAAACACACAACACACCTCACAACAAAAAGCAAAAACAACAACAACACCCCCTAAACAAACCAAAAAAAATAACCAAAAAAATCCATACACAACCAACGACAACACACTAAAAAACCCACAAAACAACCACACAAAACCGACAACCACGACACTCAAAAAGCCCACCCCAACACACCAACACACAAACACACCAGCGGACAACCATAAAAAAAAACACCGACCAAAGAGAAAAAAACGTTAAAGACAACAGCAAAAAAAATAAAAGCAAACCAAAAAAAAGAAACAAAAACAAGAAAAAAAAACAAAAACGACAAAACAGAGAAAAACAATAAAAAACAAAAAAAAAAAGAAAAACAGCAATAGAAAAAAAAACAAAAAAAAACAAATAAAAACAAAGAAATACCCAAAAAACAGAAAACAAACATACAGAAAAGAAAAGAAACACCACATGCCAAACACCAAACAACCACCACGCAGACCACAAACAAACAGAAAACCACACGAAACCCAAACCCACACGCCCCCCCCAAAAAACAGACAAAAACCCCTCACGAAAAAAAAACACATTAGAAACAACCCACACGGAAACAAAGCCTCGAACCCACAATCAGAAAAAACTAAAAAGAACCAATACCCCCCACAACATAAAACAAAAAAAACAAGAAATAAAGAAAAAAAAAAAAAAAACAAAAAAAACAAAAAAAAAAAAAAAAAGGAAAAAGACCCCAGAGGCAAAAAAAGACAAAAAGAAAAAAAAAGAAAAAAACAAAACCCAAAAAACAAAAAAAGAAAAAAACAAAAAAAGAAGAAGAAAACAAAAAACAAACAAATAGAGAAAAAAAATACAAAAAAAAAAAAAAACAAAAAAATAAAAAAACCAAAAAAAAAAAAAAGAGAATAAAAAAAAAAAAAATAACCCACCCCCCCACACCCCCCCCCCCCAAAGCCCCTCTACAGTCCCTAACTGAAATCACCCAGTTTCTTGGCTCCATTTCCTCTCTGAATGATAAGAGTGAGCTGCTAGTTCTTGGGGATTTCAACTTCAATTGGCTTGACCCTAAAAACCACAAAATCCAGATACAAATCAAATCGCTTAACCTATCGCAACTCATTTCCCAACCCACACGGACAAACCTGAAATCGCACAACCATTCCTTGCTTGACTGGATCCTCTCCTCAAATCCCAGCAGAATCCAATCCTCTGGCATCCTTCCTGACATTTTCAGTGACCATGCAATAGTGTACTGTGTAAGGAAAATTAAACCGCCCCAATCAAGCCCTAAAGTTCTCCTCAATAGAACATTTACAAACTTTAACCCACAACAGTTTCTGGCTGACCTTACCAACTGCCCTTGGTACAGAATCGATTTAATTCCCGACCCTGATTCTGCGCTCGACTATTTCCAGTCCGAGTTCTTAAAACTCTGTGATACCCATGCTCCACTACGCAGAATAAGGGTACGGGGGGCCCACCTTCCATGGGTTACACCTGACCTTATAGCACTCTACCAGTTGAGGGATGCCTTGTGGAAAAGCTACAAAGTAACTGGCACTACCAAGGATCTCAATCACTACAGATCCCTGCGGAACATGTGCACAAGGCAAACAAGGCATGCAAAAGCACAATATTACTCTGACAATCTCCACCAGAATACATCAAACCCAGCTAACTTCTGGAAGGTTATCAACAACATATTCCAGCCTCCTAACCATCAACAGCCAAGTAATATCACTAAGGGGGACATTACTCTGACAAACCCCACTGACATTGCAAATGCATTCAATGATTACTTTGTGGGGTGTGCTACTAACTTATTAGCGAAACGCAACCCAACCCACAAACCTGAATCTTATCCTGGGAGTACCCCTATAGCCCCACCCCCTCCCAACACTGCCCACAATTTTCAATTTGGCCCAGTATCCGAAGAGGAGATTACACAAGCGCTCCTCAAATTAAAACTCAGCAGCCAATGTGGACCTGACTTACTACAATCTAGGTTCCTAAGACTTGGTGCCCCAGCAATTGCCAAACCAGTTGCTTCCATAGTCAACTCTATCCTGTCTGCAGGCCATATCCCTAAGACCTGGAAAACTGCCAGAGTTGTCCCAATCTTCAAAAGTGGGGACAAAAACACTGTCTCAAACTACAGGCCAATCTCCCTTCTCCCAATCCTATCCAAAGTCATGGAAAAATGTGTCCACTCCCAATTAAGCAATTACTATAACAAGACAAATTTCCCTAGCCAATTCCAATCTGGCTTTCGCCCCAAACACTCTACAGTAACTACCCTGCTAAAAGTTTGCAATGAAATCCAGTGTGGAATGGAACGGGGTCAACTCACTGGTGCAATATTCCTAGATTTTGCAAAGGCTTTTGATACTGTTGATCATGCTATCCTGCTTAACAAACTCCAGAGCTCTGGAATAGGGAAGCATGCTTTAAACTGGTTTCAGTCCTACCTATCAGGAAGATCCCAACATGTGTCCATCTCAGGCTCTAAATCCAACCACCTGGATATCACCTGTGGCGTCCCGCAAGGCTCTGTTCTGGGGCCCCTACTCTTCTCAGTGTTCATCAATGATCTTCCCACAGCTTGTAAGGAAACCTCAATACACATGTATGCAGATGACACCATCCTATATGCACACAGCCATAGCCTCTCTGACCTTGAACACATACTTCAGTCTGACTTTTTGAGACTCGAAAACTGGATTTCCCAAAAGAAACTGTTTTTAAACACTGACAAGACTATAATAATGGTATTTGGGACCAAGACTAAATTTTTAAAGCTTCCAGTGACTGAGCTCCAGATCAGAACCATCGCTAACACCACCCTAACCCCTGTTACTAGTTTTAAATACCTGGGCATATGGTTTGACTCCCACTTAACATTCGGAATGTACATTGATACCCTGACATCCAAAACCTATGCCAAACTAGGTGTACTTTATTGCACAACAGAAGCTAATGCCAATTATCGACTATGGAGACATAGTATATGGCTCGGCACCCCAAACCCACCTTGGCAATCTTGACACCCTCTACAATTCAATTTGTCATTTCGTTCTCCAATGCAACTACAACACACATCACTGCGAAATGCTCAAAGAACTAAATTGGTCATCACTCGAGTCTAGGCGCAAAGTTCACCTTTCCTGTCTTGCCTTCAAATACTTTCTGGGCAAGCTACCCACCTATCTGAACAAGCTCCTCACCCCTACCACATGCAGCACTTATCATCTGAGATCTGACTCCAAAAGACTGTTCATGGTCCCAAGGCTCAACAAAGTATCCGGCCGCTCCTCCTTCTCTTACCGTGCACCCCAAAACTGGAACAACCTACCGGAGACTCTCACATCCACCACCAGTTTAAGTTCTTTCATAACTAAGTCTGTCTCACATTTTAATCTGGTCTGTAACTGTTACAAAAGCCTATAATATACATCTTCTCTAACTGTGCATGCAATGTATTGTATATAATCTATACCCTGTTCATTTATGTACAGTAACTGTAACTGTATTTGTAACCATGTATTATGCCCAGGACATACTTGAAAACGAGAGGTAACTCTCAATGTATTACTTCCTGGTAAAACATTTTATAAATAAATTAATTAATTAATGCACATAGCCTGCTGGCAGATAATGAGAGTCAGATAGCTATAAACTATACACAGAAAGCAGACTAAGAAAGAAAGAGAGGAAGTCAGTTGGCGCGTGAGAAGAAAGTAAGAATGCTGGAGAAGCAGAGAGAGGCGGAAAGAATTGGGGACATCATAAGGTATTAAAGGAAAGTGATGGGAGAGAGATGAGGGGAACGAGAAAGATTGGTTTCCTGGGGTCCTATTCTATAAGCCTCGATAAGCCATTTATCGAGCACTTATCGGCCCAAATGCCTACTGCTATGCAGTAAGCCTCGATAAGTGGGCAAAAAAGGCATAAATCGCCCAAAATTTTCAGCCGTCAAAAAAAGATCGCCGGGTGAGCGGCAATAAGCCACTTAGCGGCAGGTTCTGAAACTCGTGCAATTCTAGTAGCCTCGATTAGCTTATCGAGGCTAATCAAAGCTCTAGAATGGCAAGTTTCTCCCCAAATCCTCACACCAGGAAAAGTTGGCGTGAAGCTGGTGAGAAGCTGCTGAGAGGCGGCGAGACGGCACTTAGAAAAAAAAATGCATTTTTCCTGCATCAGATTCAAGCCGGGAGTCTCCGGAGCTGATACCCATTAATATCAGCTGTGGAGACCCCCGGCATAAATCACATGCAGTAAAAATGCATTTCCAATCAACTTCATTACCCTAGCGGCTAACCGCTATAAGCCACTATATCACTCAATGGTCAACCTAATAAAAATAATTAAGGACAAAAATACACAATATCAAAGAAATACACACACTAAACACCCCAACAATAAAGAACTAAAAAGCCTCAACTACATCAATTACATTAATATATCACTAAAAAAGCAAAAGAATTACATATTCCAAAACATAAGAATACAAATAAATAAACACCAATCCAACCAATCAATTAAAGAAATAAAACAAGTGGCCAACAAATCAATTAATTACTATAGCGGTTATTAACTGCGGTGATTAAGGGGTTAGGGGCCATTAGATTGTATTTTTTCTTGAATTCTTGCTGACATCGGAGGACATGGACCTGCAGTATGCTAACGAGGACGCCCTTCATGATGGCAGGGGTAAGTTGAACGTATTATTTACTTCATTTATGCTGGCTGGCTAATGTTTGATTGTATCTCGGGAAGCAGAGGGTTCCGGTCCGGAAATCAATGCGGTTCTGCTCCGGAGACCCCCTGCTCATCTACACTAGTATTAAAATTTATATTAAAAACTTTTGATCGCGGCGAGATATGGTCGCGCTCTCTGTGCAGCTCTCTCTGCCGTCCAAAACAAATCGCCTGGTGAGGCCTTTTGAGAGAGGCGATCATTACGTCGCCGGCAACTCGCCCATTTTGGAAATTTTGCTATCACAGGTAATCAAAGCTTTCTAATACCGTGATAGCAACGCTCAAAAAACAGGCGGCGAAAACGGGCCGGCGATTTTTTTAATGAAGGCTACTAGCACAGGCCCCTTAGAATTCCTGAGCAACACCGGCTACTTTAAGATTATATAGTAACTTTGCAATCATGCCTTTTATTTACTTTAAGGAACGCCGCTGTTTTATGGATTTCTCTCAAATAATGGTCTTTGCTTGGGGCGCATACAGAGCGTTAATGCCCAAAACAAATCATTGTGCTTTTTTTTTTACAGATTGGCGGAAACACTTTTCCTTTTCCCCACAAGTAAACTAAAACAACAGTGAAGGTTGAAGTTTGTGACCAGCGTGAAAAAGAGGAGAAAGTGAAGGGAACGTGTATGGATATATTGTGCTGGACACTGACATAGGAATGTTACTTTAAAGAAATGTCACCTCTGATGACCCTACCATGCCCAGGAAGATCATTTCCTCCTCACGGTGCTGCTTGGTCGTCTTCCTTTGAATGTATCCGCGCCAGTCCTGTGGGGCAAACGAAACGCCATTAGGATATGGAAGGAATGGCAGCACCTTCCTGAGCTGAGGCGTAGGAACACACACAGGAAGGGAGCATGGGGAGGGAGCAGCAGAAATGGAACGGGGCCGTGGGTAACCAACGCCATGTGCCCTATGGTCAAGCACCATGACTTCCACGTGCTGGGAACACCAGCAATGAGATTGGAAGGTTCTGTGTCCAAACTGTGCTTGTGCGTCAATAAATATGCTATTACTGGAGACGTGGAAAACATCTGCGCGTGATCACAAATTGGGTGAAATATTGGACTTTTGGGACACAGAATACTTGCGAAAATGGCATGTTTTACCAAGAAAATTAAGATTTTTGGAGAACGTTTGCGTGATGAACTGGGACACCTCTGCACTTCTCTAGCTATTATTTCTAGGGCTTAAAGACAGGAGAATCCGAGCCCACCTATAAAACATGTCACTTCTAGGACTTGTTAGGATAGGGAGAGGAATGTAGACCAGGGGAGCGCAAACTTTCCCCGCGGCGCCCCCCTGCCTGCGCTCCCCCTCTGCTCCCGCCTCTTTACATTGTCTTCGGCGTCAAATGACGCCACGTTGCCGAAGACAAGGTTGCAGAGGCCTCATGCAATCACCCGGCATTTAATTTAAATGCCTTGGGGAAGAGGGCGGGGCCTCTGCAACCGCCGCGCCCCCCCCCCCCCCCACCTGAAAAATCTTGCGCCGCCCAGTTTGCGCACCCCTGCTGTAGACTCTTACCTCTAGGGCTAGTTATAATGGTTGCAGTGATACCTTGTCATGTCCAGGACTGGTTAGGATGGATACAGATCGCTAGCAATCACTAGAAATATCACTATAAGACTCTCACCTTCTGGATGCGCAGTGCAGCCACCTCGGGGTCCACGGCTCTCTCGCCCTGCCGCTTGGCCAACCTTTCTCTCTTCTCCTCCAGGTAGATCTCCCTCATGAACTTGGCCCTCAGACGCCCCTGACGTGCCCTCTCTGACACCTGGATCACACGGGTGGCCTCGTCCAGGGACATTGGCTTCATGGCTCTCACCTACGTGAGGGAGACAAGAGATCATGCTGCCTGCGTACGTGGTATGTGTCCTTATGTCTGTGTTTTAGGTGGAGGTGAGAGGTATGTGGCCCTGATGTCTGTATTCGGAGGAGGTGAGTGTTATGCGTCCCTGATGTCTGTGTATTAGGAGGAGGTGAGAAGTACATGTCCCTGATGTCTGTGTATTAGGAGGGGGTGAGAGGTACCTGTTCCTCATGTCTGTGTATTAAGAGGAGGTGCAAGGTATGTGTCCCTGATGTCTGTGTATTCGGAGGGGGTGAGAAGTACCTGTCCCTGGTGTCTCTGTATTAGGAGGTGAAGTATGTGTCCCTGATGTCTGTGTATTAGGAAGAGGTGAGAGGAATGTGTTCCTGATGTCTGTGTAATAGGAGGAGGTGAGAGGTAACTGCCCCCGATGTCTGAATTAGGAGGTGGGAGGTACGTGTCCCTAATGTCTATGTATTCGGAGGAGGTGATAGGTATGTGTCAATGATATCTATGTATTAGGAGGAGGTGTGAGGTATGTGTCCATGATGTCTGTGTATTAGGAGGGGAGAAGTGCGTGTCCCTGATGTCTGTGTATTAGGAGGAGGTGAGAGGTACGTGTCCCTGATGTCTGTGTATTAGGAGGAGGTGAGGGGTACATGTCCCTGATGTCTGTGTATTAGGAGGAGGTGAGAGGTACGTGTCCCTGATGTCTGTGTATTAGGAGGGGATGAGAGGTATGTATCTGTGTACTGGAAAAGGGAAATTATACATTTCTGCCTTATTAATCTTACCTACTTCCCTTCTCTTTTCTTCCTTTTTTTCCTCAAAACAAAAGCAGCTTAACTATTTAAACAAACTGACACTAAATTACGACTGGGACCTAAGAGATCAGGGATCAAACTGATATTTCCTGCCGTGTGCCCTGGGAGTTATTAGTATGAGGGGAGTCCTGAAAGAGCAGAGAGGATTAATGAGCAGGGTGCTTTACTGCATTACAAATCTTTACAAGGTGGGCTCTGTGACCCGGCATGCAGGCCTCCCTAAAATCTCTTAACCCTTTCACTGGCTATGGAATAATCGGCACCTTGTAAAGCACTTAATACAGCTACAAGTCCCTCCTTCTCCCCACTGTAGTGAGTACTATTAGCAGCAGGAAATAAGGCAATTATCCAATGTCTCCCAACTATACTCCTTTACCAATAAGCCTCTGCAGACACCTCAATGTCAGTGACATTGTACGCAACATTTTATCATTGGATCATTAACCCCTTTCGTGCAGGAAGGTGCAGCAATGTACACACTCGTTCATGTTTAGGACACTTGCATTTACTCTTACAGCTGTAAGATGCACAGTAAGTTATGGTGAATGAAAAAAGTGACAATACCTTCCCCCGTACAGCAAATAAAAATACCACTTGTGAGCACATTTGCACGTCTCTGACAGCTCCAGGGTTCCCACAGTCGACTGACGGCCAACCCGGAGATTTTAATACATTTTTAAAAATAAAGCACTTACCTCTGGCGTCCTTCCGGCACCTTCCCCCTGCAATTCACTTCAATATGGCTGTGCGGTGTCAAATGGCGCCGCGTTGCCATGACAATGAGGCGCTACGTGACGTCACAACGTCATACGGCGTCAAGTTGCCATGACAACATGGCGCCGCATGACGTCAGGTAGCGCCTCATTGTCATGGCAACGAGAGTCCCGTGATGCTGTTACGTCACATGGCGTTCCCGTTGGCATGGCAACGCGGCGCCATGCAGCCATATTGCCAGTATTTGCAGGGGGAAGATGCCGGGAGATGCCAGGAAACGTGGCCGCCGCCACCACCCGCCCAAGGTTGCCACCACCTGGTGGTTTACTAGGCAAACCCGAAGCTCAGAGATACGTGGCCAAAACCCGTAGGCTCCTGGTGAAACCTGGAGTGATGGTAACCCTGGATAGGTCTGCAACCCTGCTTTCCCCATGATCTCTTGGCATACAATGCTTCCACTGCAGCCAGGGATTCTGGGTAATGACATGCAAATGTGCACTCACAGTGTGTCATCTTTTGCTACTTTTCCTAGAAATCCATTTTCTAGGCTCTGTATAACGTAATCACCTAACCCCTATAAAGAGCTGGGTATGTGTTACCTTACGATGGCAGCTTGTTTAACTGGTGTTGCAACAGTTATTGTTGACATAACTAAAAGGCGAAAGGAGGAGCCCAGTGGTAAGAACACTGCCTTGGAAGTAGTTAAACCCGGTTCAAATCCCAGGGTTAGCTCCTCCGGCAGGTCGCTTTAGGCTACGGCCTCAGTGCCTGCGCTGCACACGCGCCTGCCAGGCTGGCGGCGCGTGCAGCCGAGTTCCCCGGTCTGCAGTGAGCTGCAGGGGGCGGGGGGGAGTGACGGGGGCACATCCATGACGTCACCCGGCAGGTTCGCCCTCATTGGCCGAGCCGCCCGTGGTGTCCATCTCAATTTTCGAGTCTGGAAGAAAAACGCGCCGCGCAATGGCCCCCCCATGGCAGCGGGCCAGGCCCCATTGAGAGACGGCTCTTGTCCCCGTGGCGAGCGCTGCAGTAGACAGTAGGGACCAAGCCTTATCCTGCTGCCTCAGGCCCTAAAATTAGATTGTAGGCTCTTCGGGGACAGGGACTAATTACAGCAGCACAAATTCTATGTGCAGTGCGGCATATACTGTCAGTGCAGTTAACAACACAATGATTAGTCAGAACGTGGCTTGTGGAAGCACTTGAAGCTTCTTATTTTTGCCACCAGTGGAAGCGGATTTATAAACCGAGCTCTGCAGATGGATCCAGCAGGGAAGGGGTTATTTCCTCTCTTCTCACATCCCATGTTCCTGTGGGATTCTTCTGTACCACGTTGTACCTGCGAGGAGGATCCCATGCACTTCTCTCCCTCTCTCCCCCTGCATAATCCCATCCATTACCATGAGAAATAGGTTAAACATGCAGCCCTGGAGGCTGGGAGAGATGTAAAGCTTTTATAGCTGTAACTTAGCTTGACATCTGACTTCTTTTGGCCTCCGGGCAAGCCAAGCAGCAAACCCCCCATTAAAGTCCACCCCCCACCCCCCCTCTCAAAAACCTGCTGTTACCCCTTAGATAATGCAAACACATGGCTCACTGTAGGCGTTAGATACATTTGTGTTAATAATCCCTGATCTAAATAAAAACACAGAGCCCCTTTGTGTGTGAGGCCCCGTCTACCACCTGATAAAAATCAGAGTATTACTCAGCACCATATACTGGGTATATTATACAGATGCAGCGGCCGTTATTGAAACACGTCACGCGGTATATACCTCGGAATACCCATGTCATGGCGCGGGATTTCTTCCAACCTTCCCGCCTTTACACGCGAGCGCAGAAAATGGCATTTTAGGGTTCTGGCTTTTAAACCCCTGAAATTGACACAGTGGCACAGTACTGTCCACATTACAATTCATTCATTGCATTTAATTGCACACAATCCATGACATTCAAACAAAGCAACCGCGATGAACACGTGTGCCTGGGGCGATTGGGGCGTTAATGCCGCGTGGAGTACAGCAGCGCACACGAAAACGGCGCCGTGATTTGTTCGAATAACGGCCGCTGCATCTGTACACTTGCACCCCTGGAAGCACTCAGCCAAGTAACACTTCCCTTACCGTGCTGTTGATTCCGCTGTTTGGGCTTTGTAATTTTAACATGTATGTTTAGCTGCTTTTGCAAAATGGAGGCTTCCGAAAACAAAAATAAGAAATGTCATGAAATGCACAATGTGTGCTGGTTTTAGGCAGGGCCTGGAAACCGAGCGCGTAACCCTGAAGTGCCTACAAAGCTGCAGTGTTGGGGACTGCGATGTCAAGTTTTAGAAAAGGACCATTTGTCAATATTATTTGTCCGAAACGGCGGGTTACTCCGCCCCCCCCCTACCCCGCCCCCCCCCACCCCTAAAAAAAAACAAGTCTGCGGCCTGATAAAGGAAGAGTGTTCGTAATGTGTAGGGAAAAAATAGTGGTGTTGGGGTGTTAAAGGGACCCGGAGTTAACCCTTTGGTGGCTACGACACTCACAGTTTCCACGTCACGGGCTCCGGTACGCTCCAGGATCTGGAAGAGGATTCGCTCACGATCCTTTAGCACCTTCATCTTCTCCTTGATAAAGTATCTCGGGATGGGGATCTCGAGGCTTTCCTTTGGCAGGAGAGAAAAAGGTAGCAGCGTTCGCTATGACAGAAACTAGGTGCAGGGATTAAAACCCAGGACGCGCCCTGGGACGAGGGACAGCTTCGCCAGTCTGCGGCAGATGTCCCGACTATTAAATACTAATCTTATACTATATTAGTGAAAGCACTGTATGCCTGCCTGCCTGCCTGCCTGCCTGCCTGCCTGGATGTCCGCTGTCCCTAGGGGAAATCTCATTGGTCCCTTGGCCCGCCCCCGCACACCTCTCATTGGCCTGAGGCGGAGTGACGGGCCAAAGGACACACAGGGACACACACACACACAGACACGGACACACACACACACGGACACAGACGGGGACACACACACACAATCCCCTCCCGGTGCCCCTCACTCTCCCCCGTCAGCTGGACAGCACCTCAACTTCCACACCTCCCCCACCCTCCCTGTGCCCGAACTTACCCGGAGTCCCGTGTACACACACACACACATCCCGCATCCCCCCCCCAGAGTTCACACACACCTCAAGCCCCCCCCCAAAAGTGCTCCCACCTCCCCCCCAAGCTGCACTCTACCCCCCAAGTCGTCACATCCGGTCGGGCTTCGTTGGCTACCCTTATCGTCAGCAGGTGTGTTGGATGCTGAGCTGTGATGGCCCGGAGGAGAGGACACACGGGTGGGTATGAGGCCACAAGCTACGCGGGTCTACCGCCATCATCAGCACTGTGGGGTGCGGCAGGATGAGGTGATTGGTGTTGTTTTTGGAGATGGTCAGGGTCTTGTGGATATCAGTGCTTGTTGGTTGGCTGCTAGCCGGCATGGTATTTGAGTGGGCTTAGCCGGCGAGGATTGAGTGAGGCAGCTGGGGCAGGATTTGAAGGATGATGTGAGGCAAGAGGCAGGCGGGTGAGCTACCCACCCCACCCCTCACATGCTACGTGCCTGCTCTTTGCCGCTCCGTCGCCGGACTCCCCCCGGTCGCAACGGGGACGGGAGATGGTGGTCTGTTTGGGGAGTGGGAGGGTGGCAGGGGGATGGCCACTGCCGCACCTCGCTCCCCCCTGTCACAACCAGCCCGCGTGACATGGGCCGGTAGTGATGATGGGCTAGGGGTGATGCCCTCCGTTGTCCCGGCTCCCCCCGATGACCGCTGGAGCGTGAGTCATGGAGGGGGATTCCCCTCCTGGTCCCGGCTCCCCCTTCACCGCTCCAAAAATACCACGGGGTCAGCGCGGACTTGCAGATGGGAGTGGGGGATGCCTCGTACGGTCCTCGGCTACCCCGTCGCCGCGGGACGTGGGGAGATTGGGAGTGGGGGATGCCACCTGCCGCTCCCGGGCTCCCCCCTGTCCACCGAGTTGACAGCACGCGGGACTGCAGATGTGTGGAGGGGGGATGGACCTCCCGCCGTCCCCGCTCATCATACCTTCGTCCCATTCGTTGATCCGACTCCGTCCTGCGCATTTTGAAGGAGGGGGAGGAGCGGGTTGGTGCCTGGTTGCGCTGGCTGATTGTGTGTGTTAATATGTGTGAGACTGTTGTGGAGTGTCCGTGAGACTGTGTGTATGTGGTTACGTGTTGTGACTGTGTGAAACTCTGTTGGTAAGTGTCTGTGACTGTGTGTTGCTGTTGTGTACATGTGTGTGTGTACCAGTTGTGTGTAAGTTTGTGCACAGTGTGTAGTAGGTTGAGGATGTGAGTGTTGTAAGTCTGGTAATAGTGTCTATGTTGTGCACACTGTTTGAACTGTGAAGTGTGTGTTTGTAATGTTTAGGTGTGTGGACTTTGTGTGAGTTGGTAATGGTCTGTGATTGTCTGTAAACGTGGTGTGTGTGTGTGTGTGTGTTGGTGTGTGTGTGTGTGTGTGTGTGTGTGTGTGTGTGGTGTGTGTGTGGTGTGTGTGTGGTGACATGGAGGCTATGGCCGGTTATGTGCATGCACTGTGTGTGCAGGGGTTGTGTGGTGAGCAGTGACCACTGTGTGGCAGATGGATGTGGTGTCGGTGTGTGAGCAGTGGGGGTGTGTGCAGTTGTGCTGGCCATGGCTGGTGGTGTGAGAAATGAGCAGTTGTGTGCAGGTGTGAGCATGTAGTGAGCAAGTGTGCCATGTGCACTGTGTGCAGGTGTGGCAGTGTGAAGCAGAGTAGCAGTGGATCAGGTTATGTGTGTCAGGGTCTTTTCTTGTGTTGTGTTGCTAGTAGGGTGGATCGGTCATGATGAGCAGTAGTGTGTGGTGCATGGATGCATAGTGTGTTGTCAGCAATGCTGGGCGAAGTTGTGCGGGTGAGTGGGTTTGTGGACCATGAGCAGTGTGTGTGTGCAGTAGTGAAGGGTTGTCTTGTGTCAGTGGTGTGCAGATGTGTGCAGGTGTGTGTGTGCAGGTGCAGTTGTGTAAGTGAGTGAGCCAATGTAGCTGTGTGAGTGTGTGTGCAGGTGTGAGCATGTGATGCAGTGTTGTTGTTCGTGTCAGTGTGAGCAGTGTGTGTGCTTAGTTTGTGCAGTGGTGCTGCTGTATGATGTAGCTGGATGTGTGCCCGGTAGTTGTGTTGTGCTGTATAGTGCGTACCAGTGATGAGACAGTGCTTGTGTTGTCAGTGGTGTCAGTGTGGGTGCAGTGTTGCAGGTTGGGTGTGAACACATAGCGCAGTGTGTGTCAGTGTGGAGCGACGGTTCACATCCCCCGTTCCCTCAATCCCACCTCCCTGGCAACTGCCTGGTCTCTCAGCTAGTATTAAATATTCCTCGTAGCTCCGAAGTGTGGACAAACCGCTTCTAAAGAGCCCTGTTAACGATTCGATTGGCAGTGCCTTTTGTTATCCTGTAAACCGAGCATGATCAAACTCGCGCACTAATCCTTTGCGGCCCAGCCATATAGTGTTGACATAATACAGTAGCCCACAGGCTCGGGCGGGACTGGAGTTTGAGTCTCCGGGGGCGATGAGCTTTGGCCCAGGCAGCGCACGTGTTTTCGTTTTGTTTTTCGCCTGCCCAGCCAGACACTGAAAAAAAAATAGTTACCGTGTCCTGACTTTTGTGAATACGGCCAGTTTTCCATGGTGATCTTCGTGAAGAAGTGCTCCTCTGTCTCCTCGCATCCTCTCCCCCCCTCGCACCCACGCCTGTTTTACCAGTGCTCGCCTGCATTCTAATGGCTCCAGCTGGACGCCCCCCCAGCAGACCCATGGCCTCACCATGGCTCCGCATCCTGTGCATCCCCGTGGTCCAGACGGCCCCCACGTCCCACGTCCGCCACCCAGTCTGCAACCACACTCCCCCCCTGTCCGGCACCACATCGCATGCACCCATCACCCTACCAGAACCCCATCTGCTCACATGCCACCAATACTGCTGCTCACATGCTGCCCAATGCACTCCTAATGGCTCCAGCGGACCGCCACTGTCTACCTCACCCTGACTCCCCAGGCACCCATTACCGTCATGTCACCCCCTCCCGATCACCCCCTCCCGTCATCGCTCCGTACACCGTCACCCCTCCACGGTCAGTCCTCCGCTCCCCGAAAGCACCTCCCGTCAACCCATCCCTCGTTGTCACTGGCCCCTCCCAGGTTTCACCCCCAGCTCCTCTGTCACCCCACTCCCCTCTTCCCCAGCATCCCCGTACGTCGCTCTCGTCTCTCGCCCTCTCTCTGATCTCTCGGCCTTCTCTGTCATATCGCCCTCTCTCTGTCTTCGCCCTCCTATCTGCTGTCTCCGCCCTCGCTCTCTGCTATCGCCTGCTCTCTGTACCTCGCACCCTATCTAGTCTCTCGCCTCTATGCGGTATGATCGTCCCGTGCTCTTCGTCTCTGCCCTATCGTCTGTCTCTCGCCCCTTCTCTCTGTCTATCGCCAGTCTCTCGGCTGCTGCCCTATCTCTGTACTCTCGCCCTTATCTGTCCACCCTCTCTGGTCTTCTGTCCCCCTCTCTGTCTCTGTCACCCTATCTGTCAGTTCTGTCAAACCGTTCTGTCTCTTTGTCACTTTTGACTCTTTGTCTCTGTCACCCTCTCTGTCTCTGTCACGTGCCTCTATAGTAGTTTCGCAAGGTCTTGGTAGAGTCGCGCCGTCCTGTATTGTCTTCGCCAGTCTCTTGTCTATGCCCGTGTGCTCTGTTATCTCTGCCCTGTCTATGTGATCGTAGGCCCTGGTTGGTCGTCTCCGCGGTGGTGCCGTCTGATGTCGCTCACGACATGTCTCTGTCTTCACGCCCCCCTGTCTCTGTCTCACGCCCTGTCTCTGTCTCACGCCCTGTCTCTGTCTCACGCCCTGTCTCTGTCTCACGCCCTGTCTCTGTCTCACGCCCTGTCTCTGTCTAGCACGCGATGCTTGTTCTCGACTTGCCATGTCTATGTTATCAGCGCATGCTCTGTCTACGATGCTGGACTTTGTCTGCTGTCTCACGCGCTTGTCTCTGTTGTCTCGCTCCTGTCTCTGTCTCACACCCTGTCTCTGTCTCACACCCTGTCTCTGTCTCACACCCTGTCTCTGTCGCACACCCGGTCTCTGTCGCACACCCTGTCTCTGTCGCACACCCTGTCTCTGTCTCACACCCTATCTCTGTCTCACACTCTGGATATTTTATTTACCCTGTATATCTTAACTGCCCTATACCTACACCGAAATAACCTATACCGCTTTCTTCCAGACTCAAGCTTCACACGGGAGACATAGGAATCCCCCCTAACCCAGAAGACAGGTAGGGAACACCTCCCCTTCAAAATATAGCATTGCGGGAATAAGGGTACCTGGAGTTTTTGTTTTTTTGCGGCCCACATAAACCTTGTTTATTTGGCCCGTGTTAACCTTTCAGTTTGACATGCTTGCTGTAAACCATTCTCATGTCCAATCCGTGTCTAAAAGACTTTTTTAGCTCTGCCGATCCCAACAGTTTTGTCAAAACACATGCATAATATTTTTTTTTAACCAAAACTGCCATTCTCGTAGCTCCGTTATGCAAACCGCTTCTAAAATCTCATTCTTTTACCCCCTGCTTCCCGCATAGGGGAGAAATAATTATTTTATTTTATTTTTAAAGGAAAAATGCTTTTTTAACATAGAAACCTAGACACTGACCAACAATAATAACCCATTTGCACACCCAGTCTGCCTATTTTCCTGCCCATGTTAGACCCTCAATTTCCTTTCATATTTAGGATTCCCATGTGTCTGCCCCAAGCATTTTTAAATTCCCTACTGTGTTAGCCTTTACCCCCTCCATTAGGAGACTTCCATGGACCACTACCCTCCACATGAAGTAGGGCTTCCTCCGATGTTACACGTATATTTTGGAGTTTTCAAGTCTGTGCATTGGGCATAATACCAGCAGTAATGTAATGAAACCCTCACAGAGCACGGGTCGAAGTGGCTTAAAAAAAATGTCCCTGGTGCATATTATATAATGTTTATGCTTAGAAAGTAGAAATGGAGAAAGAGAGACTTCCTAAAAATACATCTTTTTTTTCTATAAAAAGAAAGTGGGACCATAAGTTTGTTAATATAAAAGTTGTGGGACTTCGGGGTTGTAAATAAAAATGTAGTGATATACATACTCCACAACCTCTAATACCATCATATTTTGACCACTGACAGCCACTCAGGGCCTCACAGACACTCACCGGCCCCATCTTTAAGTCTTGCAGTATGTCGTCAAAGTACTGAAACTCTGAGATCTCCAACTCCACCAGCTCGTTCTTCAGCTCCAGTATCCGTCCCATCACCCCGTCAAGCAAGGTCCGGACCACCCGCCTCTTCTGAGGGTGCGTCATTTGGTCGTATGCCAGCTCTAGGTTGCGGAAGATCTGCACGTATCTGATGTACAAGGTGCCAAGCTGCTGGGCAGCTGCCATGCGGTCCTTCTCTGGCTTGGGGGGCACCGCTGGCATCTCCTGCTGGAGGAGCTGGCCCAAGGCTTGCTGGGTTTCCACCCATATCTTGTTGTAGAACCTAACGAGAAGAAGAAAGGGTGTAACTACTGTGAGCTGTAATGCTGTACTTTGACCACAATTTATTTTTAGGAATCAACTCTATGGCCCATAGATCCCTTCTAGAGGGGGGAGAGACAGACTCCATGGGCCAAAGGTCTCTTCTGTCTGTGTCACTTTGTTAACCTAAGAGGGGCAGACTCTATGGCCCATAGGTCAGTCTGCAGTGGGCGGGACAAACTCCATGGGACTTAGGTCTCTTCTGTAAGGGTGAGGGAGAATACTCCATGGGACTTAGGTCTCTTCTGTAAGGGTGAGGGAGAATACTCCATGGGACTTAGGTCTCTTCTGTAAGGGTGAGGGAGAATACTCCATGGGACTTAGGTCTCTTCTGTAAGGGTGAGGGAGAATACTCCATGGGACGTTAGGTATCTCTGTAGGGTGGAGGGAGAATACTCCATGGGACTTATAGGTCTCTTCTGTGAGGTGAGGGAGATATTCCATGGGACTTAGGTCCTCTTTCTGTAAGGGTGAGGGAGAATACTTCCCATGGGACTTAGGTCTCTTCTGTAAGGGTGAGGGAGAATACTCCATGGGACTTAGGTCTCTTCTGTAAGGGTGAGGGAGAATACTCCATGGGCACAGAGGCAATCTAGAACTTGGAAGTGCCTTATTGCAATAAAAAGTTTAATTAATCCAACTATCCTTGTATCTCCTCCCAATTCCATGTAGGTTGTAAACTCTTTGGAATGGAGATGCTTGCACATCCATGTTTACTTTCCTGTGCAGTGCCCTTCCACCCGCATTGTGCCAGCATTTTTGCTGTAAAGTGCTGTGTATATTCTTGTCGCTATATAAGAATCGCCGTCTCTTTGAATTGCAAGCTCTTCGGGGCAAGGACACCTCACAATATATCCACTTAACCTTGGTCTCTCTTGTTCAACCATGTTTACATTTCACTTCTAATTCTCCAAGTATAAAGAATAATAACAAGAAGATGAACACATTGTGCTACTTAGTTCAGACGGTGCACATGGCAGCTGCAGATCTCTCTGAACTCAATTGTTGGGTTTGTTGGGTGGGTGATAGGTGCCAAGCTCCCTGATGCGGTTGTTGAGCTGGGCATGCATGTGTGTAATCTGCGCTGGTATCACCATGGTGCCCTCTTTGTTCAGGGATAATAGTGAGGCTGGCACACCCTGAGCTAAGAAGGTCTCTGGGCAGCTTTAATGTGCAGACGGATCACCCTGCCAAATTCTTTCGATGTTTTGTGTGCTGTAAAGGCGAGACTCATGCCCCGTTTCACCTAAAGACACCCTGGCAGGTGCAATCGCTTCACGTGTTTGCTTCACGTGCCTGCAAAGCGTCCTGCCAAACCCTTCCAAACATTTGCCAGGAACGACAACGGGACACGGTCAAGAATCAATCTGCAAGCCTCACACCAGAGTCATCTTTCATGAGAACCCCAGAAAACACGTTTATTTCTTTCTTGTTGTTTAATAGAAATGTTACAAATTTCTTAGCTAATTAAAATGAAGCCAAGTACAAATAATGTGCAAAATGATACCCACACAACATGACATATACATCCTGTATTGTGTGTGTGGCAGGTAACTCTTCCCTTAAATCAGGGGTGCTCAACTCCTGTCCTCAAGACCATCCAACAGGTCAGGTTTCCATGATATCCTAGCTTCAGCACAGGTGGTTCAATCGGTGGCTCAGTCAAAGAGTGAGCCTCTGATTGTGCCACCTGTGCTGAAGCAGGAACGGATTGAGCCACCTGTGCTGAAGCTGGAATATCCTAAAAACCTGACCCGTAGGAGGGAGGGGGGCTTGAGGACTGGAGTTGAGCACCCCCTGCCTTAAACAATCCTATTGCTCCCTACATCCACCCTCCATCTTGCTAATTGATGGAAATTAGCCCAAAGCAAACAAGCTTAACATGACAATGCTCAATGCAGACACAAAGTGCCGTGTGCCCTTCATGATGCAGTCATCTTATTATTTAGACCCAGCGATCTCATATGGATATTATTATGCAAGCCCCTTTTGTGTCCCTTTTGATTGCATGTGTCAGCAAGAGATCTGTCTGGGATTATACAGAATAATCAGACAAATTACGGGAGGAATTAAACTGCACACACACACACACACACACACACAACACTGCCAGATACCAACTGGTGTAGACCGTGTTTAGCTGCAAAACGAGCACCAAGTGTACTTTTTTGTGCACAAATACCTATTAGGTCTGCACCTATATGAAAGAAAGGAACTTTAATTCAGTTGCAAATTGCTACTGCTTTCTGGAAGACAAACTCCTGCTTAACGTCCCGCTGTCCCCACGCGGACATTTGTCCTGTGACCGGGCCCTCTCACCGCAGCTTTCGCTCAACTAAAGTAAATACAGTTTATGAGCATAACTAAGCACTAGCAGACCGTGCGGACTCCCCCCCCCCCTGCCCCCCCCCCCCCCCGCCCCCCCTCTCTGGTTTCTGGCGGCGAAAACACAAAGGGACAGGGAAAAAGATTAAGTTGCAAAGAAGTAACGAGAAACCGCAGTGTGATGGGGAGCAGAGCCTCGGATGTGGGATTCCCGGCCATGACGCCCATTGCAGCTCAGCGAGTTCTCTCAATCTCTTTATGAGCGCACCTGCTCTTACCCGGCCCTACAAAGGAGGCACAGTGATGTCGCTGTCCTGCAGCTCAGGGGGGGTCATTGCGTTGTCATAAACGGGGACACAAATGTAATCTTTTTTTTTTTTTTTAAAGAAATATCTACTCTTCAAATACATGCTGGGTGCAATTGCAACTCCAGTCCTCAAGAACCCCCAACAGGTCAGGTTTTATGTATATCCCAGCTTCAGCACAGGTGGCTAAATCAGTGGCTCATTGGAAGACTGAGCCTCTGATTGAGCCACCGGTGCCGAAGCAGGGACTGATTGACCCCCCTGTGCTGAAGCAGGGATTGATTGAGCCACCTGTGCTGAAGCAGGGACATCCTTAAAACCTGACATGTTGGGGGGTCTTGAGGACTGGAGTTGACCACCACTGGCATAGACAACGTACACACATCCAATGACATGGGCATTAAACTGAAGCAAGAAAACCAAGAAATAGATTGGCTGCACGTGCGTCTATATACTCATCTTCTTTTCCTATTGTGTGCCTCAAGTGTCAAAAATGTTTCTTAGTTTTGTATATTGGCTCAAACAAGTGTGATACCCATGATGCACAGATGTAAATGATATGTACGAAAACAGTTCGTATATGTTAAAAAAAAAATATGTTGAAACTGCGTCCAAATCACACGCCAAGTTCACCCGGGCGTTAATTCAAAAAAGTATGTACATATCGTTAGCGCAGAATTAGGACCGCATTCATTTCTGTTCCGGGGACACTCTGCTTCCCGAGATACTTACCTCCGTAGGGGGTGCCGGTAGCAGCTCCGGCAGGGCTATGTGGGGCCATCGAAATGGCAGCTTAAATGTCCTGCATCACGTGGGCCAACAGGAAGCCGTGACGTCATCTCATGCATCCCGTCATCCCGTGTGGGCCCGGGACATTTAATCCTGTGGAGCTGCTCCCAGCTCCCCCTACGGAGGTATGTATCTTGGAAAGCACGGGGTTCCCGGAGCTGAAATGAACGTCGTTTAGCCCCGGAGACCCCCTACTTCAATCCTGTATTCAAAGCCTGGATGTCCGGTGTCCCTAGGGGAAATCTCATTGGTCCCTTGGCCCGCCCCCGCACACCTCTCATTGGCCTGAGGCGGAGTGACGGGCCAAAGGACACACAGGGACACACACACACACAGGGACACACACACACACACGGACACACACACACAGGGACACACACGGACACACACACACAGGGACACACACACACACACACACAGGGACACACACACACACACACACACCGGGCTCACAGTGTTAGCAGCACCCGCGCGCACCTCCTCCTCTCCCCGTGTCTCCCGCGCTTTCACACCGACCCCCCCCCCGCCTTACCGCCTCCCCACCCCGCCTCTGCCTTTCACCCGCCCTTACTCCGGCCGCCTCTGCCTTTCACCCACCGCCTCACAGCCGCTGCACGCACTCAACAGACACCCGCCACACTCGACACATACCTGCCGCCACACACACCTGCTGCCTCCCGCCCCTACGCACCGACATCACTGACCCACCGCCTCACACCCTAGCAGGACCCCCCACTCACAGACAGCACTCACAACCCACGCGCCAGCCGCCGCCTCACACCCTTGCAGGACCCCCACTCACAGACAGCACTCACAACCCACGTGCCACCCGCCGCCTCACACCCTAGCAGGACCCCCACTCACAGACAGCACTCACAACCCACGCACCACCCGCCGCCTCACACCCTAGCAGCACCCCCACTCGCACACAGCACTCACAACCCACGCGCCACCCGCCGCCTCACACCCTAGCAGGACACACGACTCAGATTTTTACATCACTTATGGCACCAAAATATACATTGTACTGTGGTGTGGTTACAATAAACCATTTTTATACAACATCGTATTACATTTTCTTCCATCTTTCTTTTCAATATTATTATCCAACCTTTACAACAAACAGTCACCTATTGTTCCACGATTTATAAATAATACTACCTATTACGCATTTACATCCCGGGCAACGCCGGGTCTCTCAGCTAGTAAATAATAATAACCGGCTTCCTATTGGTCGCGTGACGCAGAGGATTTAAATAACCAGGATACCGGCACTACGTTCGCGGTATGTATCTTGGGAACAAGTGGGTCCCGAGCGGGAATTAACACTGCTTTCCACCCATGTAAAGAAGGGGGTGAAGCAGGGTTGCCAGGTGGCTTCTCCAAGAATACTGGACACAATGGTAAAAGGTGTGACGCGCCACACACATACACATACACACGCACTGCTCCATGCTGTTTCTCTCCTTGGCCCCACCCCCAGGCTTTTGACACCTCCTCCTGATTGGCTTCATTACCCAGCAGCAGCCAATCAGGCTGGAGGATCTGCCCAGCCCCCTAGCTCTTCCTTCTCTGGGAAATCCAGCGGAACCCTAAGCTGGTCAGGTCACTATGTCCAGAGAGGTAATACCGGACACATACATGTCTAGTATTACCTCTAATTTGTTACTGGACAGTGTCCAAATACAGGACAGTCCGGTTCAATACTGCACAGCTGGCAACCCTAGGGAGAAGGGGCGTACAGAAAGGGAACTACTGCTTTCAATAATGAATGGAGTGCTCCAATAAATGCCTATTACCGCACCCAATGGCAACAGCAAGACATTCCCCAGGAGACAGAAATATACATTTACATACACAGTCTTAGCAAGCCCAAAACCCGGACCCACAATATTATATACAGTATGTGGATATTTGTGTCAAATGGAGTACCACTGGGTATGTGGGGGCTTCTTTGTTTATTGTAGAAATATATATTTATAGTAAATACTTCAGTATCAGCCCCAAACACACACACACACACACACAGTCTGTGAGGATCCCTAGAGATCCAATATACCGGCACAGCACAAGAGATAATCATAAAAAGTGGTTTACTGGGTCCAAAGTGCACACATATGCCCGACAGTTCGGCCCCCATGGGGACATACATACATACACACTGTGTTGGGGGTTTATACAGATATAAATATGTCTTTTATTTTTTTTACTTATATATGTGTGAGTTTTTTATTCTAATACTGTTGGGTAAACGATATTTTGGGTTTTTCCATTACGTGCAAGAACGCACTTTTTTTTTTTTACCAGTTCCCACTCTGGAGCATCCAACATAACATCCAACAAAACATGGATTTTCTAAATTCAGTCCAGCTACTTTCAATCCTGACAATTTTGGTTAAAATCAGTGCAGTTTTGAAAGGTTCTTGTCTGCCATCTTGTTTCAAAATGGCATCCAATGGTATCCAAACAGACACAAATCTGCTCCTTGATCTCAAGAACCATCATGCAAATTTCATCACAATATCTTAAGTGGTATCCAAATGTATAGCGAACAGACAAACAGCTTTCCAAAATATATAGTAGATATAAAATATACTGTATATACAAATCTACATTATGTATATATATATATATATATACAGGCATACCCCGGTTTAAGGACACTCACTTTAAGTACACTCGCGAGAAAGTACATCTCGCTCAATAGGCAAACGGCAGCGCACGCATGCGCCTGTCAGCACGTCCTGAACAGCAATACCGACTCCCTACCTGTACCGAAGCTTTGAGCAAGCGGGGAGACTATAGAGCCTGTTACACATGCACGTTATGCACGTACATGACGATTGCAGTATAGTACATGCATCAATAAGTGGGGAAAAGGTAGTTCTTCACTTTAAGTACATTTTCACTTTACATACATGCTCCGGTCCCATTGCGTACGTTAATGCGGGGTATGCCTGTATATATATATATCTACACACACTCACACATGTAGATATGCGTTTTCTTGGCCCCTCCAGCATAGAAGGAGTTAGCAGCTCTGCACAGCCACAGAAAGGAACCGTTTAACAGTGAGTGCCCAAACGATCCATAATTTATCCAGGTTAGACATAATACAAGGCTTATATCCAGAGAAGATTAGTCATAAATGTTTAATCTACTGATTCGTGCCTATTAAACAGATCTGGCGTATCGAGGAATGGCACGCAATCACTGCGATATAATGAGGCTTAACGCGCCTCATCGCCACACACATTTCACCTTTAAAAATAACTCTGGCAAATCTTTCTCGGTCCTCGCTGAATTAATGGGTGCAGCGTGCGTCCCGTGTTCAAATCTCCTCATTCCCGTGAAGGATGGGAGAAGAGGCGCGTCTTACGGTGTTATAAGCAGCGTGAAGGGCATTGAACTTATTAAAAGGCCCATTGAGGAGCCCGGCTGTAGCACATTAGCTCTGCAAATGCTCAGAGAGTCTTGCGGATGGGTTTTGCTCAGTGAAACATAATGTTTTTAGATAGTTTGATAAAGTGGGTGAGAGAGTAACAGAAGTGAGAGTTTGTCAGTGTGACTCTATAAATCACACCTGTAATTTAAACTAAACTGGCAGCTTCATGCCTTTGAAAGTCAACCAACTCTCTACTTGTGGGCTATGTACGAAGAGAAGGAATAGAATAACTTAACTCACAATACTAAAAGATTATTATTATTTTTACGAGAAAAACAAAAATGCACACAGCGCACCGGGGGTTAATAGAGAAATACGCAGTGCGTGTTCAGGAGGTATAGTATACAGATGTAAGTTGTATAACCAATAGGTGAAATAATCACCAAAGTTGTAGATGAGGCTCAATAGAGACAACAAGATGTATAATATACCACAATATTTATTAATAAAATAATACACACCAACAAAAAATGTGTATAAGTGATTGCCACTAATTGCACAACCCCTATAATACAGATGGATACAAATCTAAGAAACTACAGTGAGTGCAAATAACTAAGATGAGGTTCCTTCTTGCAATGTGAATTCTGACGCCCCCGCTCAGGCGCTCGTGCACGGGCACGTATGCTCTCCCAAGCTCGGCGCTTGGGGAGACAAAAAAAATTGAGATTGAAGCGTGGTCAGCAGAGGTAAGTGCACACAGAACACAGCCACACACACAAATACACATTACACACACAAATAGCCCCGATCCATGCCCCCCGCCCCCCGACCCCGCTTGCAATATTAGGCCTCGGCCAGGTTGGGAACGGGCGCGCTGGCGCTCTTGCGCTGCGCCCTGCTCAGCCCGGGTGATTCGTTTGGGCCTCATAGGGCGAACCGCTCACGTGACGCGCTTGGGAGAAGCAAATTCAAATTTGCTTGCTCGGCAAGCCGCTAAGCGCCGAGCAGGCGCGCCTGCCCACTCACGCTGGCCACACACATTGCCGCAATGTTTCATTGCGGCCAGCGTGAGCACGCCCGTCCGCTCAGCGCCACCCTGGGTGAGGCCTTAGGCAGGACACCCTGCGCTCATCCTTGAGAGTTGGTGACATCACCAACTCTCAAGCATGAGCGCGGTCAGCGCCAGAGGGGACGCAGCCTAACTAATAACTCAGTTGTAGACATACAAAAAAAACATAACAAACAAACCACAATGGGGGATGCCAAGATACTAACCGGTGAAAGCTAAAAAGCGAGACTGCTGTGATCTGCGATGATGTTACTGTCCGGACTGCACGATCAACAGCTGATGTTTTGTCCACTTCAGCTCCCCGGCGCTCTGGCAACAGCCAATGGGAGGGCACGCTGAACAGCCTCCGGTGAACTCCACGCGTTTCGCAACTGCGTGCTTCGTCATGGGGTCATGTTGGAGGCTGTCCGCGCGTCTTTTAACTTTTCAAAATGTAACAAACTTGTTCGACAAGAGTCAATCTTTGATCGCAGAATGTACGTCACAGGAGATCACGCTAAAGTCCATATTCACTAAACTGTGCTCAAATTTAGCATGACCTAGCTCCCATTCAAATGAATGGGAGTTAGGACGTCCTAAAGCTTAGCACCCTTTAGTGAATATGGGCCTAAGTCAGCCCTGGTGGCGGATTTTGGCACGCATGAAAACGATAAATGTGACGCAGCCAGGCGCAGAGCCTTGTTCTCTATCCGCCGAAGCAGCCACCCGGGCTGCTTTCCACCGAAGATCTCCGTTGACTTCAAGGGGGATGTTCGTCACAAAACAGCCCGTATGTCGGGTTTGGCAGATATCAGATTACACCCCTCAGAACGTTAGAAATCTCATTACAATATGGCTATCAGGTAACTACTCCTATAGCCGCCCCCTCCCCTAAATCCCATGCAAAGGTGCAAAAAACAGGTAGAAGTTACTGTGCTAAATTGCCACTTGGAGGCTCTGCCAAAATGATTCTGCAAAGAAGGGAACTGGCGAAAGAGGAAAGGTGACTACTTACGTGTGAGACATGCTTTCTGCCTTAAATTCTGCACGTTTCCAGGCAGATTTTGGCAATAAATTTTTTTTCAAAAAAGCTCCATTATCTCGAAGCGGATGGAATAAGAATATTGAACGAGGAGGGGATTCTTGCCTCCTTTATTCACTTGGGAAATAAAAGAAAAGAGATGTTTTTATTGCTCTAAAAAAAAACAGCAGCAGGAGAATCTGCCATCCACTTGCATGTCTGTGCTTCAGATGTTTGTTTGGTTGGTTGCTAAGGAGAGAGGACATGTCTGTCACTAATTAACCCCCTCCAGGCAGGCACAGGTCATTGCAGGGGTTGCAGCCCAAATGTTCATCCTTTGTATTTGAACTAAGCAAGCTCAGGTTAGGGGGGTGTGTGCTGGGATTTTGCAAGTGACAGGGTTTTAGGTGCTCAGACAGGTGAGAGTTATAGGACAGGGAAGGGGCTGTAATAGGAACTTGTAGGTTGCAGGGTTAGGCAGGTTTTTGTGGGGTCTGCAAATAGCCTTAGTATTGGGGGTAAGGCAGAATTAGGGGCAGCTGTAGGTTTGGGGTGAATCTGGCAGGACAGCAGATGATGCTAGAGGCTCGCTGCACAATGTGAGGCTGTTGTGGGGTGCAAGGTTCTTATTTCATAGTGATGCTGAGGAATGCGATGTTACAGGGGGTGTGGGTAATGCTGAGGACTCACTATGTGCTGCTGTGTGTAAGGTAATATTACTTTTATCATGCATGCTATTGCACTGTATCAGGTAATGGGTGCAAAGTGTGGGTGGTGCTATAGGGTGTGTATGTTGAGGTAGTATGCTGGATGGTGCAAGGTATGAGCTGCTGATTCTGTGTGGTACAGAATGTGTGGGTGATGCAGGTTGAGTGGTGATGCAGGGGCGGTGTGCTATAGGGTGATGAAGCCCGTGGGGTGCTTTAGGGTCATGCAGGGGGTGGATTATGCTGTAGGGTATGAGGTAATAATTGTGTTGGGTGCTGCTGTAGGGTAATGCAGGTTATAGGATCATGCAGAGAGTACATTATAGTGTAGGGTCCTGCAGGGGGTGGGGTTCTGTTTGTTAATGCAGAGGGTGGATTGTAGGATTATACTGTAGGGTGAATTAGGGTGTGAGGTAATAATTGAGCAGGGTGCTGCTGTGCTAGTTCATTGGACGGTGCTCTCCTGTGCAGCCTCTCCTCGGGCATTGCTTGCTCCGGGTGCGCCCCTGGATACCGTCTGTTTGCAGCTGATCCCTCCCGGCCATTCCTGGGAGCAGCCTGAGCCGGCAGCAACAGGACGCTGCGCCTGCGCACGCGATCTCCCGGCTGTTGCTACGGACTCCCCGCCCCTAGCAACAAGCTGGGCCTAGTGCACTAACCGCGCATTAATTGTAAACAATGAGAGTTTAAAGAGTTAAGTTAATGCTGTGTGCCCACTGCGGGCTGCAAGTGTACACCTCATATTCACCCTCAGACATTGGAGGAGCAGGGAGAAAGGCGGAGGCAAACTGGTTCAAATATATGTAAACTAAAGTCTATTTGGCACAGATACATGTGGCAGAGCAGGGCCCCCTATCAGAGAATGAGTCTCACCCCACAGATCGATGTCTCTTTCTAATTACCTAGATGCAGACAACCCCAGGTGAGAAAAGGCCCCAATCAGTTAGATTTGGAAGAGGAGTGACTCAGCCAGAGAGATCTCTTAATCTTCCATAAACACATGGATCAGGGGAAAAAATACACATTTTTCCTTGCATATTGACATGTCTTTGAAAGACCTTTTCTCATCAGGCGTGAGTAACCCTCATCGGAGGGCTGCCTTAATCTCATTCTTTCAAGTGACATTTTTTTTACTTAAAACTTCATTTTTTAATCACAAACCCACTTTGGATTTCCAAGGAAATGTGAGGAGTGACTCAGCAAGAGAGATCTCTAATAAGGCTGTGTCCCCGCTGGCGCTGAGCGTGCTGTGCACTCGGCGCTTACCGCTTTTACTTCTTGTACTCGTTATGTAGACGTCCCCGCTCACATTGTGCGCTCGTGCGCGGGCACGCACGCTCTCCCAAGCTTGGCGCTTGAGGAGACAAAAAAATGTGACTTTGAAGCGCGCTCAACATGCCCCCAATGCCCCCCACCCCCGCTTGCGAAATACACAGGACATCTGGCGCTCATGCTTATAGAGTTGTTGACGTCACCTCTCTCAAGCATGAGCGCGGTCAGCGCCAGCGGGGACGCAGCCTTAATCTCCCATAAACACATGGATCAGGGGAAAAAATACACATTTTTCCTTGCATGTTGACATTTGTCTTTGAAAGACCTTTTCTCAGGAGTGAGTAACCCTCGTCGGAGGGCTGCCTTAATCTCATTCTTTCAAGTGACATTTTTTTTTATTTAAAACTTAATTTTTTCATCACAAACCCACTTTGGATTAACAAAGAAATGTGAGCGTTTTTAGAAAAAAAAAATATAGTCTTTAAATAGAAAATAATGTGGCGAGTACATAAAAAGTTGGATCGCGTCATTTTTGTACATTTCTTTTTTCTTTTCACAAATGGGATTTAAATCCACTTTACTCATTTTTAGCAAATATACAGGTCCTAGGGGGGGAAATTGTATGCAGCAGTGAATGCCAACCTTCAGAAAATACTGTCTCCTAAAACTGGATGTGCATGACTGAAATTCGCAGATAAACACATTCTACAATTATATAACAAACTGCTGTAGAGTTCAACATAAATTATTTGTGCGCAGAATGGATCAACGCTGCATTTTAATGAAATCCAGTGCTGTCTGCAGTATATGACCCCCTAGTGATGTTCTCAGTGAGACAATGAGATGTATAATATTAAATACAGCTTGTAGATGGAACTACCAGTCCACTTCTGAGATGAGGGATAACTGAACCAGTTGGATTTAAGCCCCTTGCTGCTGTGCTCTGACTGGCAGCAAAATGTTTCAAGCAGCAGTGCCATGCTCTTGAACATCTGGAATGTGAAAATACTGTAGGTACAGCTGGAGGGTGTGCTGGGCCACTTACAAACCGTTATGGGGTTTTCAAATCCATCTCTCCAGTTTAACACTCGCACTCCCTCTGACATTTTTAGAGCTGCCTCTCAATAGGATATGTGCTTAAGAGCTTGTAATATAAGATATGCTTAATAGCTTGTAAAACATAGGCCTTGGAGCCATACCCTGGAGACGAATAGCAGAGAATGTTGTAATCTTTGCTTCTTTCACTGGGAAATAGGAAAAATAATTCCTGATGTTGGCAGTACTTAAAGTTTTACAAGCACAATAGGTCCCCATCCCGAGGACCCTACAGTCTAATGGTGTGCATGGGGCACAGGGAGATGAAGGAAATATGTAAGCCTTTAATTACCTAAATCGGTGAGATTCTGGGGTTCTGGACCTAAAATGGTAATTTAATGGAAAAAACCCATCGGTGAGATTCTGTTGGAGTCTATAAGACGCTGATGCTAAAAATCAGTGGGACTAACTTCAAATCAGTGAGAGTTCATAGGTCTGGATGAAGTGACATGCCAAGGTCAAAAGAAGCAGGAGACTGAATAAACAGACACACAATGGCTCACTAGTACTCTGCATTTCACTAGCAGGGAAGGGGTTAATTATGCCTGTTACTAAGCATATTGTTGTTTTTTTTGCGAGCCGCATTATTCTCTATAAATAACACAAATTTGCTGTGAGAATACAAAAAGGAACAAATCTGGTGTCAGGTGCCGGAGACAGGATGTTTTTTGGGGGGAATTTTCCTGTTCCTGGTAAACATAGGGGAAGCTTTTGTGCGGCAGATGTAGGACGGAGGGAGGGGTGGGGGCAGCTCTTTTTATTGTTTGAACACCTGCTCTTCCCCTGAATCCAGATTGGGACCCGCAATCCCATTGACAGGATTCCGACCTGAACGGGCGGCATTGAAGTCGTCCGATAAAGAATTCAAGGGCTGTGAAGGTTTCCAAGTTTTAATTATTCTCTGATCACACGAGAGGGAAGAGAAAAAAATGACAATAACTTCCCCGCTCAACCAACTTCCTCCAGGGTTCCTGTACGTACAATGCTAGTGCACAATGCTTTATCCCCGCCCCGAGGCTCCGAAGCCAACTCCATTATTTACGAGATATATAAAACATGAATGGTTATTAGAAAACAGAATTCTTGGCAAAAAAAATAAAGGATATAAAGCACTCCGTGGGTTTAAATCCTTTAAAATAAATCTAGTCCTAAATCAACATTCCATGCACAGAGTAGAAAAAAAACGTGAAACATTGTAAAACAGTACTGAGTATTTCTATACATTTCAACAGATTATTTCAACATTTTAGAGGTGATGTTTTTTAAGTGATGAAATCCTAACCATTTATTTGTTCTATTTTTTTACGGGTTCTTTTTTGTCATTTGTAATGTTATTTTGTTTCTTAAGAAATGTACTCAATATCAACGTATTTAGCTAAACAGAATTTGGTGAGCTAAACAGAATTTGGTGAGCTCAAACCTACCTATATTAGTAGCGCTATATACAGGCATACCCCGGTTTAAGGACACTCACTTTAAGTACACTCGCGAGTAAGTACATCTCGCTCAATAGGCAAACGGCAGCTCACGCATGCGCCAGTCAGCACGTCCTGAACAGCAATACCGGCTCCCTACCTGTACCGAAGCTGTGCGCAAGCGGGGAGACTATAGAGCCTGTTACAGATGCGTTATTTACATCAGTTATGCACGTATATGATGATTGCAGTACAGTACATGCATCGATAAGTGGAGAAAAGGAGTGCTTCACTTTAAGTACATTTTCGCTTTACAAACATGCTCCGGTCCCATTGCGTACGTTAATGTGGGGTATGCCTGTATACAGTATATCATTCAATGCCTTAGCAGTGCTGATAGGGAAAGAGAATTGGAAAACAAATACAAAAACCATGTGCTACTTCCCAAATTGTCAATGTCATACGCCTATAACATATAGTATCTTTAACTGTTCATGCAATGTCTTTAAATGTAATGTACAACCCTGTTAATTTAATGTAGCCATGTATCTGTCCTCATAACTCTGTGCCCAGGATGTACGTGAAAACGAGAGGTAACTCTCAATGTATTACTTCCTGGTAACACATTTTATAAATAAATAAATTGGCTTGCAATTTATTAGGAGATTTATACATTTTTGACTCGCCATCTAGCAGCGTTATTCCCATGAGCCGTCGAGAAGCTTCCGGAAAAGCAAAGTCTTTGGGTTCCAGGGGGTGGGGAATATGGTTGCAAAGCTAAAACTTGAAGGAATTGACCGCACTTCAACATGGGAAATCTCACCCGGGGTGTACACAGAAAAGATTGACAGGTTGATAGCTCTTTCTCGATTCTGTGGGTGGTGGCACATGGTCCGCCAGCCCACCCAGGTCAGGGACAAGGAACTGTACCCCTCCCAGCCATTGCAGGTACCTGACATACCTGATGTTCCTTCCCCACCTTCCAGAGGGTGCAGAGGTTTTGAAGAGCGTGAAGGGCACTGGTCGAGCACCCAGATACATGAGGGGGGGGGGTGAGTTCTTAGTTGCTGGAGTGATTTGTCTGGTTTATTCCAGCTAAGTAACAAGTCTCCTCCATACTAACGAGTGAGGGGACCCATCAGCGGCCGTCGTCCAACTTCTTAGAGTGACAGGTGGCATTCAGCCACACAAGTTTGAGCAGTAACAGGTCTGTGACGCATATAGAAGTCCTGGGATGGACGCGCTTTACGCTGAACGGATCAGTGTATGTGTACTCTTCGCTGAGCCCCGTTCGTGGTAGGGAAAGGGCATTGCAATTATTTCCCATGAACGAGGAATTTTGTATGGCTCACAAGCTTGCATTGATTACGTTCCTGACCTTTGTACACATCGCCCTTCACTACTACCGATCTGTGTGGTAATGTCTTTGGATTGGCCCCGCCAGGGTCGGTGATGGCCCCGGCACAGCGTCGAAATGAGGTTCAAACTTGACTATCTTAGAGGACGTAAAAGTCGTAACAAGCGTTGCGTAGGTGAATCTGTGGAAGGATAACTAATGGGACCCAGCTACGGGGTGAGTGGTGCACGGGCTACAGGGCCACCCCTGCCAGACTGGGGTGACGAGGTCACCAACCAGGGTAGAGAAGCGCCCGCTGCCAGGCTCCACGGTTAACAACAGTGGCCCTAGAGGAGGGAGGGAAGGAGCAGCACAGGCCCTCCCATCCCGGCGCCAGGAAGGGAGTGGCCACCCAACCTTAGAGTGTGCCAGTGAAAGCTGCCGACTGATTCCCCTGTAGAAGCAGCCCTGGTCGAGAGACATCTGCCCAAGCCCACTTGGCACAACCATACAGAGACACATTTGGTTGCATCTTTTTATCAAAAAATGATTTAAGCTGTGCTACCCACATCAAGGAAAACTACATTTTATCAGGTGCCTTTACTAACACTTCATATTTCTTATAATCACTGAACCTCTTCCACTATTATACAAAACTGCAAGCAAGCAAGAACTGAACAACAAGGGGACGTGTGAAATATGTGAAACTGCATGAAGGGTTATATAAAGGAAGCATTTCTGCCAGTTTTCATTACACTATGAACCACAGACAGCACAAATACGTCATTCATTTAATTCTTCAGACATTTTCACATATACTGTAGCATTTCACATGTGCCCTTGTTTGTTGCCTTTTCTTATAATAGTGAGAGAGCTTCAGTCCACATGATAATGGTAAATATGAATTTTTAGTGTAGCTACCTGCTACAATGAAGTGTACCTAAACATAGTTAGCACGCTTAAAGCAGCAATCCCCTTTTTTTTCTTTACAGGGTGTGAAGGGGCGGGGTGTGCCCGGCTACTGAACTGTGTTATTTTCAGCTCCAGAGACCCCACAGTTCCTGAGATATTTACCAGTGAAGTTACCAGCGTTAACGCCCATCCAGGGGCTCCCGAGAGCCAATACGAAGCCGCAACATTACAGCTTCCTATTGGACGGCCATTTAAATCCCAGCGAGTAACCAGAAAGCAATGCCGGTAACTTCACCGGGGGGGTTACTGGTGTGGAAAATAGCATGGTTCAGCTCCTGGGACTGGAGTTCCCATCCTATTAAAAAATAATAGGGTGGGCAAAGGTGGCAGGATTGCTGCTTTAAATCATATTTTTGATCATAATATGCAACATAATTAGGGTGACCAGACATCCCGGTTGAGCCAGAAAACAGTCCCGGTTTTTGACAGTTTGTCCCGGGTCCAAACTTTTCTGCCCACTGTCCCGTTTTTTCTGTGCACTGGCCGCGCATGCGAGATTAGCGCTTGCCGGCCGCTTGTGCGCATGCGAGATCAGCGCTTGCCGGCCGCTTGTGCGCATGCGAGATCAGCGCTTGCCGGCCGCTTGTGCGCATGCGAGATCAGCGCTTGCCGGCCGCTTGTGCGCATGCGAGATCAGCGTTGGCAGGACGCTTGTGCGCATGCGAGATCAGCGCTTGCCGGCTGCTTGTGCGCATGCGAGATCAGCGCTTGCCGGCTGCTTGTGCGCATGCGAGATCAGCGCTGGCCGGACGCTTGTGCGCATGCGAGATCAGCGCTGGCCGGCCGCTTGTGCGCATGCGAGATCAGCGCTTGCCGGCCGCTTGTGCGCATAGCGAGATTCAGGCACTGGCCGGACGCTTGTGTGCATGCGAAGTCACGCTGGCCGGACGCTTGTGCGCATAGCAGCTCAGCACTTGCCGGACGCTTGTGCGCATGCGAGATCAGCGCTTGCCGGCTGCTTGTGCGCATGCGAGATCAGCGCTTGCCGGCTGCTTGTGCGCATGCGAGATCAGCGCTGGCCGGACGCTTGTGCGCATGCGAGATCAGCGCGTGCCGGCCGCTTGTGCGCATGCGAGATCAGCGCTTGCCCGACACTTGTGAGCATGCGAGATCAGCGCTGGCCGGACGCTTGTGCGCATGCAAGATCAGCGCTTGTTGGCTGCTTGTGCGCATGCTCCAATCTCACATGCGCACAAGCGGTCGGCAAGTGGCGATCGTGCATGCGCAGTCGGCGCTCGCGTCTGCGCGGCATTTGTCCCAATTTTTGCCGGGACCCTATACATTGTTTTACTACTTCCCAAATCGGCATGCAATGTATTAGTGAAACGATACATTTTTGATCGTAAGTCTTTAGACTTAAAATTAGAAATATATCATTCCACTAATACATTGCAAGCCGATTTGGGAAGTAGTGCCGGGGCTTTTTGTATTTGTTTTCCATCAATATAAAAATGTTAATAAAAATACCATTTTAGTTTTACAGCTGAAGGGGATCTGATATGGGGATTTAATTTCCGAAACGCAGATATTACACACCTATAAACCTTTTTTTATTAAGAATTTCACCGTCCTGGTGTTGCCAAGAATGTCTGTTTATTAAAAAATGTGATCAAGGAATCAGCCTCCGTGTTTCAGAGCGAAGGTGTCTGCCGCTGCCAGGAGCTCTGTCCCTAGCACAGCACATTATTCTCTGTCTGTGTCTCACGCTGGGTTGAAAACACTTGAGATTTTCTGCATTCCACATCCTGGGCTCTGACACTGACTTTTCTGTGACCTGGAACAAATGATGATCACAAAGGATGAACCTGACATTGGACAAGTCCCTGTGTTCTGGGCACAGAGACGTAGGCTGGGAGCTCTATGGGACAGGCACACATTGCTCTGAATTGTTCTGCTTTGTAAAGGGAAGCACACACTTGTAGTACGTCTATGGCGCTTATTTAATACTAGCCGATTTATAAATGATAGTTTCATTTTTTTTAGTTTCTCCATGAAAAAAATATATATATGTATTTTTATTCTAATGCTGTCAGGTAAACTATATTTTTGTTTCTTTCATCAGAATCAAAATACCTACACATTTTTCCCAGTTCCCACTCTGGAGCATCCAACATAAAGTTGACCATGTGCAAAACATGGATTTTCTACATTCAGCCCAGCTATTTATAATCCTGGCGATATTTGGTTAAAATCAGTGCAGTTTTGAAAGATTCAGTCTGCCATCTTTATTCAAAATGCCATCCAATGGTATCCAAAAACCTGCTCCTTGATCTCAGGGACCATCATGCAAAATTTGGTCACAATATCTTAGGCTTGTAATATAGTACGCGCTGAGCGCGTGCAGGCATGCGCGTTTAGTTTCTATGTTGCAAGCGGTGATGCGTGCGGCTAGGGGTGTGGCTCTGACATCACACCGTTAGGCCACGCTGTGATTGGCTCGCAGCGTCACGTGGCGTGGCACAGCGCGAAAATACAAATTTCTTGTATTTGCTCTGATCTGCCGCGCCACCACTCACAGCCGTGCGCGCTTGCGCGTCTCAATTGTTGTAACGTCAGTCTCACAGTCAATTATCATTGACGCGCGCACGGGAGCGCATGCGTGTGCACTATATTACAGGCCTTAGGCCGCGTCCATGCTGCTTGCGCGCGAGAGAGCTGCGCGATGAATCACATTAGGGTAATGTGATCGTGTATATTGCGCGTGCACGTGAGCGTTACCCGGCGAGCAGCTTGAGCAGACAAATTATTTTGTATTTGCCGCGCAACGGCCGGGTCCTGTGAGTGGTTCGCCCAATGAGGGCGAACCAGCTCCGTGACGTCACGGTCCATGCCCCCGAAACGCCCCCGACACGCCTCCCTGTCGCGTCTGCCTGCAGGACAGAAAATCTCTCCTGCTGCAGCCGAGCGTGACGCCGCGCGAAGGTTCGCGCGCAGGCAGCGTGGACAAGGCCTTAAGAGGAGTCCATATACATAGCGAAGAGACAGACAGACAACCAACTTTCTCAAATATATAGCAGATACTGTGAAGTCGTCTTCTGGGAGCGCAGAACAGACGGGCCTCTCACACCGGCACCGCAAGGACAGCGCTACAATCCTGCATGCTCGGGGCTCGGACAGAACACAGAAGAAACCTGCAGCCGTCCAATTTCTCCCATCCCTGTACCCAAAGGATCCCCGCGCCCCCAGTCAGAAGACACAGGAAATGTTTGGCCTGGCCCCACAAATCGGGAAGGGTGCAGTTGACGGAACCCTCTGCGGGGCTCAAAAACACCCAGCCCAACCTCTGCCCATTTATTTCAATAGAGGTGCTCTCTTCTCCGGGCCTGGAAAGACAACTTTGAATAGGGGTCTGTGTAAGATCAGAAATATATCATTTTAACATTAAACCGGGCTCACCCCCTTGTATATTAACCCCGTTCACTGCCAAAGGGGATTGCAACACATTGCACATCGTCTCTGGCAGCCGAGGGGTTAATCGCTGTCGCTTGCAGTGGGATTTGTGGTGCACTGCAGGGGTTACTTCCTCAGTTTTATATCTTTCTCCCACTTCTGTCAACGCAGCATATTTTCACATTTCTGCAACAACAAAAAAATTCTCCTTTTTTTTCATTTACATCTCTCTCTTTCGTTCTCTCCGCCGGTGGAAAATCTGGTTCAGATTCCCAAACGAGACTCGTTGGTGTTTTGTGAGAGAGGGTCAGTAACATCGCCCGCTGGGCAGCACCAAAGATTTAACCCATATGGTTGGCAGGTTTTGAACCCTATTGGCGCTGGAGTCCGGCCCTGTAAAGTATCAAACTGCCCTACTGCCCGTCCAGTATTAAAAAACGCAAAAGAAAAGCCTGGGATACCCTATATCATGTCAACTGTAGGTGCAATTGACTTTCCTCAAGGCACCAGTTGTATCTATTTAGCATGTGCTGTGCCTCTTTTTAATGCCCTGTTATCCCGTACTTATGAAAAACAGCTGTGCTTATTTCTGCCCATGGCTGAGAGCCGAGTAGAGCCTGTCTGCCATTGGTCAAAGTTGTATTGTATTGTATGTCTTTATTTATATAGCGCCATTAATGTACATAGCTAGGGTGACCAGATTTTGAAAATGAAAAACCGGGACATTTTTTTTTTTTTACATGACAGTTTATTTATTGTAGTACACTTATACTTTACTACCATTAGTCCTTGTTACATAGGTGTGTGTGTGTGTGTGTGTACCTCACTAAACGAACAAAAACAACCCCAGATGTGAATGATTCTGAACCCATTAACCAGTGTCAGGATGCCCCCTTTCCACAATTTCTAAAGCAGCAATGGAGGGGAGGTGTTCCCTACCTGTCTTCCGATGTCTCCCGCGTGAAACTTGAGTCAGATCTGGAAGAAAGCAGGGTAGGTTACTTCGGTGTAGGTATACGGCAGTTAAGATAAGACAGGGAGGGTGAGAGAGACAAAGGGAGGGTTAGAGAGACAGAGGGAGGGTGAGAGAGACAGAGGGAGGGTGAGAGAGACAGAGGGAGGAAGACAGAGGGAGGGTGAGAGACAGAGGGAGGGTGAGAGAGACAGAGAGAGGGTGAGAGAGACAGAGAGAGGGTGAGAGAGACAGAGAGGGGGTGAGAGAGACAGAGAGAGGGTGAGAGAGACAGAGAGAGGTTGAGAGATAGAGAGAGGGTGAGAGAGACAGAGAGAGGGTGAGAGAGACAGAGAGAGGGTGAGAGTGACAGAGAGAGGGTGAGAGAGACAGAGAGAGGGAGGGTGAGACAGAGACAGAGGGTGAGAGAGAGAGGGTGAGAGAGAGAGGGAGGGTGGGAGAGAGGGAGGGTGGGAGAGAGGGAGGGTGAGAGGGAGGGTGGGAGAGAGGGAGGGTGAGAGAGACGGAGGGTGAGAGAGAGAGAGGGGGAGACGGAGAGGGAGAGAGAGAGAGGGGGAGACAGGGAGAGAGAGAGAGGGGGAGACGGGGAGGGAGGGAGAGAGGGGGAGAGAGAGGGAGAGACAGGGAGTGAGAGGGAGAGACAGGGAGTGACAGGGAGGGAGGGAGAGACAGGGAGGGGGAGAGAAAGGGAGGGGAGAGAAAGGGAGGGGAGAGAAAGGGAGGGGGAGAGGGAGGGGGAGAGACAGAGAGGGGGAGAGACAGAGAGGGTGAGGGAGACATGCCCACCCACTGATACACACACACACACACACACACACACACACACACACCCAACCCACTGATACACACACACCCCCACCCACTGATACACACACCCACCCACTCATACTCACACCCACCCACTGACACCCACTGATACACACACACCCACTGATACACACACCCACCCACTCATACTCACACCGACCCACTGACACCCACTGATACACACACACCCACTGATACACACACACACATACACTGACACACACACCCACTGATACACACACACCCACACACCCCGCCAGCCCCTGCACCGCCCGCACAACGCGCAGCCTCCACTGCCCGCCCCGAGCCTATCTCCCACCCCAAGTGGACGGGGGGGAAGTGAGCGCCGGGGGGCAAAGGTGGGAGCGCGCCGGGGGGCAAAGGCAGGCGCGCGCCGGGGGGCAAGGGCAGGCGCACCCCCGCTACCACCTCCTATTGCGCATCCCCCGCACCCACCCACACCCACCGATACCCACATCCACCGATACCCACACCCACCGATACCCACACCCACCGATACCCACACCCACCGATACCCACACCCACCGATACACACACACCCACCGATACCGGGTGAGAGCAGTGGTGGAAGAGGTGGAAAGGAGACAGCTATGGCTAGAGCACAGGAGATGAGCAGGGGTATAACGAGAGATCAAAACTGATATAGCATGTAGGGAGGAGCAGATGAGGGAAGAGCTTTGAAGGTAAGGAGGATAACTTTGTACAGTAGGTGATCTGAAATGTGATGGGAAGCCAGGAGAGGGATTTAAGGAGGAGATGAGAAGAGACAATTTGGGGAGAAAGTGCAATTATTCTTGCAGCAGGATTTTGGAAAGATTGCAAACTATAAAGTTGTGAGGCAGGGAGGCCTGTTAGCAGGATGTTACAGTAACCCACATGGGAGAGGATAAGGGCATGCATTCGAGTTTTAGCAGTAGATTGACAGAGGAAATGACAATCCTTGGTAATATTACAGAGGAAGAAGCAACGCATTTTAGCCAATGCCTTGAATGTGAATGGAGAAGGAAAAGGAGGAGTCAAAATTCACGTCTAGGCAACTTGCTTTGGCGACAGGATAAGTGGTAGTACCGTTTACTGTGATGGACAAATGGGTATTATACCTGGTTTAGGGGGAAATATAAGGAGCTCAGTTTTAGACATATTAAGTTAAAGGCAGCGGTGCACAATCCACAAGGATATAGCCAGGATGCAATCCGAGACTCGGGGTGGGTAGGTATATCTGCGTATCACCTGCATAGAGATGAGACCTAAGGCCAAAAGTTTTGATGAGGTCACCAAGTCATAGTGTGAAGAGAGAAAAGAAGAGGCCCCAGAACAAAGCCCTGAGGTAAAACCAACAGATGGATCAACAGAAGATGAGAAACATGTCAGCAACCGAGACAGAAAATGTGTGAAGGGAGAGGTAAGATGAGAACCGGGATAGAGCTTTGCTGCAGATACCGACAGAGTTCAGAATACGAAGGAGAAGAGAGTATCGGAGGCAGCAGAGAGATCGAGTAGGATTAGTAGGGAAAAATGACCATGGGGTTTTGTTTCATGTGGATGATTGGCAAATTTAGTGAGCACAGTCTCAATTGCGTGAGCTGTACAAAAACAAGATTGTAAAGGGTCCAGGAAGGCGTGGGAATTAGGAACATTCATCATACCGGAGAACTCGAGACGTTCTTGCAGGAAACAGGGCGGTAGTTAGTAAGGCACGTATGGGTCTAGGATGCTTTTGGGAATAGGTTTCACCACTGCATGTTGAAAAATACAAAAGCAATTTTTTTTTTATACATGGTCAGAGATTGGACCCTTAGAACAGATCCTGCCATAAAGCTTTTAAATATTTGTATTTACTCCAGGCAGTCCTGGTCTATGGAAAAGCAGAAATAAATCAGGAGTCACTATTGACAGCATTAAATACTTGTCTCAATTGCACCTAATTAGCAGGTACTGTAGCTGTTTTTTATGTACTGCACCTTTAAAATTCAGCTGCACTCTTTAAACCTATTTCTGCCAGTGATTGAGGCTCAGAACCTGCAGCAAATTAACACATCTTGAAAATCAATGACTGATCTACTAATGATAAGATGGGTAGGGGTAATTGAATATCACTTCTATTGTGTGTATATAAGTATATACAAAAGAAATCCAAAAATACACATTTTATTGGTAATATGATCTGTGCATATATTTAATGGCAAACTTTTTACAGTGCAGCGTTAGAAAGTATTAATTACTTGGAAGTCCCTCTATCCTGTCCTGACGTGACAAATAAAGTGCACCTATTTTCATACTTCGATTGTAAGCTCTTCGAGGCAGGGACTCCTTTTCCTTATGTTACTTGTATGTCTGAACCACTTATTCCGTGTAATATTATATGTCACGTGTATTAGTGCTGGGAAGTGCTATGTACATGGATAGCGCTATATAAATAAAGATATACAGTACATACATACATATGCCAAGTGTTGGAGTGTCTATCTCTACTCTTCCTCCATCATACTTTATGAATGAGCTTTGTTTTGAGCAAAGTTTTGGTAGCTTGGCTGCCTATTCATTATTTCCAGGATCTTCTTTCCTGGACTGATTTACCTCATTCTGTTAAAGTCTTTAGCTTGTTATGTGTATATTCTGTGTGTAACCCTCTTACTGTAGAACAGGGGTTTCAACTTTTTTGGGGGTTAAGGAACCCTATAATTATATTGTGAAATTCTGTGGAACCCCAACCCTCTCTAATAGCGCGTCTGAGATCAGATGCATTGTAAGGAACATAAAACTCTCTCTAATAGCGCGTCTGAGATCACACGCATTGTAAGGAACCCCAACCCTCTCTGATAGCGCATCTGAGAACAGATGCATTGTAAGGAACCCCAACCCTCTCTAATAGCGCGTCTGAGATCAGATGCATTATAAGGAACCCCAACCCTCACTAATAACACGTCTGAGATCAGATGCATTGTAAGGAACCCCAACCCTCTCTGATAGCGCATCTGAGATCAGATGCATTGTAAGGAACCCCAACCCTATCAAATAGCGCGTCTGAGATCAGATGCATAATAACGAACCCCAACCCTCTCTAATAGCGCGTGTGAGATCAGACGCATTGTAAGGAACCCCAACCCTCTCTAATAGCGCGTCTGAGATCAGATGCATTGTAAGGAAGCCCAACCCTCTCTAATAGCGCGTCTGAGATCAGATGCATTGTAAGGAACCCCAACCCTCTCTAATAGCGCGTCTGAGATCAGATGCATTGTAAGGAAGTCCAACCCTCTCTAATAGCATGTATGAGATCAGATGCATTGTAAGGAACCCCAACCCTCTCTAATAGCGTGTATGGGATCAGATGCATTGTAAGGAACCCCAACCCTCTCTGATAGCGCATCTGAGATCAGATGCATTGCAAATTCTTCTGTATTTTGTACAATTTTCAAATGACCTGACAATTGCAGGGAACCCTTTTGGGATGCACCTGGAACTCAAGGGTTCCTAAGAACATAGGAACTGTCCTCCTATCCTGAGATGTGGGGGAGGGAATGATGAAGATCTTGTAGGAGTCAATTTATAATGGTTGGTGTTTTACGAATGAAAAGGAATCCACTTACTTACTGTAGCTGCAATCATTAGAGACATAAGTTGGCATGTCATTCCAAAACGCATTCGCAAACTTTTTGGGCCAAAGTATATTCCTGGTGAACCAGGTCGGAGAACTTTTATTTTTTGAATTCTTTTTTTATTTGTGATATTTCAATTAGACACGGCATACCATTGAGGTAGTTACAATCACGGGTTACATGTTATACGTTGTACATTTCATACATTCGATAATGGTGCAATAAGGTCAGTACACCATAGTCAAATACATATTAATCTTAGACTTATTCCCTCTATCTGTACTTTTTGGCTGCTGGGTGGTAATAGAGGAGTCCAACAATCAGATGTTCCATTAGTTGGTCTACCAGTCAACCCTGGTATCCTATGTAGATCTCTATCCTCCTCTGGATTCCTTGTGTTAATCTTATTTGGTGTATATCTATATTTCCTTCCGATTTCCCCTCCTCCTTTGATTACTTTCTCGGTTCTATTTGGTCCCCTTTCCACCCCCCTCCCCCCCCCTTCTCGTTCCTCCCAACCATGGGGTATACATTTTACTGTATAAAACGAGAATAAAGAAAATAACCATAACAATAATAACCTAACAATGTTAATCTGGTATTTTCTATCTACTCCCTCCTTTGTAGAGCCTTTTGTGGCCCGGTATTCGTCTAAATCAATAGTCAATACATGTACCATTTCTCCCGGGTCGATCTCTGACCCAGTCTAATACGGTCTTTGATCCACTCCGCACTAGTTGTCTCTGTGTTTCCTTATCCCTCTCCCCTTGTTCCCGTCCTGCTCATTTGTTATTGAGCTTTTCTAAAGCCGCTTGTCTCTGAATTGTTCTTGTTCTTGGGAGTAAATGAAGAAATGATCATCCCCCATTTTGTTTCAAATTTGACCATTTTATCTTTGTCTGCATATTTGTATATAATTTTGTCCATTGTGATTCATTTTGTGAGAAGTTAATCTAATCATATCTATAGTTGGTCCCTCCTTATCAATCCATTTGGTCATTATCGCTTTCCTTGACGCCAGTAATATCATCTCTGTTGGGTGAATCGCTTTTTAATTTAGATTGATCTGGATCGCCCAGGCTTCGGTGTTTGCAAACAGCATAGGATTGGGTGTTCTATCCATTTTACTTTTGTTACTTTTGCGATATTTAATAGCACTTGATCCCAGAATCTTGAGATTTTGCTGCATGGCCAGAGACAATGGGTAAGACCTGCTCCAAGAAGTCTGCATTTAGGGCACTAATGTATGTCAGCCTCTATACTACTTATCTGTCTTTTGAATGGGATTAGTAAAGAAAAAAGAACAAACAGCACACAACTCTCATAGTGTATTAAATTAAATTATATTGAAATGGAATGAAAAGGTGGTATCGCACGTACATCAATTATGATCAATAAAGGCAATACATGTGTACAGGCAGTCCTCGTTATCCAGCGTTTCACTTTACAACGAATGGCATATCCAACGCTTAACAATGCAACACTAAGGGCCGTTTTTCGACGCCGGAATGCGTTATCCAACACTCACCGCCACTGATTAACATGGGACTCACTTTACAACGGTTTCATTATCCAACGCTACTTACGGAACGGATTCCGTTGGATAACCGAAGACTTCCTGTATGAGCACATGTTACCAACAACGCTCTGCAGGTCCCCTCATCCGATGGACATCAGGACAGTCTACTAACAAGTAATGGTTGGATTCAGCTTTTCCTCCCGACAACCATGTGATGTATCCGGTTGAATCCTGGTGTCCACAATCCGCGAGGTTCCGATCGTTCTACTTTGGGGCCAGCCGTGTATGGTAGCAGATGAGGGAGCGACTACTACACGAGACCAGAACCGGAACAGATCCTGGCTTTGTCTACACGCAGTCGCCTACTGACGTCTCTAGACTCGCGTCATAAGTATGCGACTGTCAGAGATAGTTCAGAGGTGATACACGCTAGGCAGGGGTTAACACTGGCACAATTTGAGTCCATAAACAGTTTACCCGCATTATCCCATATATCTTCCCAATCCTCTCTTGGTATTTGTCTGGAAATCCAGGGCCTACTGGTCCATATATTTATGCGCTGGGGCATCCTTTTTGGGGATTAAACCTTGGTACAGGGATGAGATCTTGTTAGATATTTTTTTTGTTTTGCATAAATTATCGTGTGTATTTAGGGAATTCCTCCTCATAGAAACCCTGGCGCACAAAATGTCGGACCTGCACATATATAAACACCTCCGTTCGAGGTAAACCTTATTTTCTCATCAATTCCGTATTTTCTCATCAATTCCACAAACGACATCAACTTATCTTTTCCTAATAAATCCCCCATCTCTAGAATTCCTCTAGGTTTCAAAGTCCCGAACCTGAAAGCCCGGCAAAAACCCTGGATTACTGAATAGGGGCGTAAATCTAGATGAAGTTGATTTAACCTTATATTTCTTTTTTGCCAATTGACAGATTTTCAGAGTAAACCCGATTACCGCCGGCTCTTACTGTTCCCAAGCCCAGTCCTAGAGCTCGACCACAGCAAAGTAGGCCAACCGGGTATTTAACCGAGCTTTCCAGATCCACCCAAGCATAAGTCCCTCCCTGGCAGTGCCAATAGACCATTTGTTTCAAATGAGAGGCTATATAATATTTTAGAATATTTGGAACTGCTAGACCCTCTCCTTTAGAGTCCAGCATAATTGACCTGGCTTTTCTCGGTTGTTTATGTTTCCAAATAAATTGCATTATACGGTTTTGAATTTCTTTTATATTTGTATGTGGGACAGATATTGGTAATGCTTGAAAATAATATAGAAGTCTGGGGAGGATGTTCATCTTAGCCGCGGTTATACACCCTATCCAGGAGATATAGTGAGAATTCCAAGCTTGGAGATCCTTTCTAATCTTAAAAAATCTGTTTGGAAAAAGTATAGCGGGAGACAGGGAGGAAAGTGGAAAGAGGAGAGAAAACAAACAAAGCTACACATCCGGGATATCTTACCCTGGGTTGCCGTGGGTTGCCAAATCGCCGGTCAAGAAGATGGCCGCAGACTCGCCGAGAGCCTTTCAAAGCCACCGTCAGTCTTGAGTCTTTTATCTCCGGGCAACCGCACCCTCAGCCAATCGATCGTCATCCGTGTTATCTTCTCGAGCTCTTCGGTGCTGGCCCGAGCCCTCCCTCGGGGGCAGACCCAACGCCGACAGAAAAGATGCAGATTCCTCGGGGTAACGGATCGAGATCTGTCTGCCTTTATGGTTTACCACAAGGCGGAACAGAAAGGCCCACCGGTAGCGAATACCCTTCTCCTGCAGCACGTCGTCACTGGACGTAACCCTCTTCAAGTCTCAATTGTCACCCTGGACAGATCCTGGAAAATCTGGATGGAATTTTTTCAAATTCATTTGAGCCACTGTTTCCGCAGGCTTTTATAATCCTTTCCTTAGTTGCATATTGGTGGAGTCTTAGGACCCCATCGCTGCTTCTTTTGGGGTCCTCAAATCTCGGTCCCAGGGCTCTGTGAGCTCTATCCATCAGAAGATCGCCATCTTGTAGCTGGGGGTCAATTGACGTAAACAGTCTCTTAAGATATGGCTGGAGGGCTTCTATCGTCTAGATCATCTATACCATCCCTCATGGCTCATGTCTCTTCATTGAGACGCAGGACCTCATCGTCAGTATTTACCTGATTTTGTAAAGAAATGTCCATTTTATTTTCAAGCTCCGTAGTTCTGTTAGCCAATAAACAAACTTCTGTTTTAAATTAATTTACAGGAGCTGACTGAAAGCCTGCTTGCATTTCTCTGAGCATGTTCTGGAGGTCCTGTTTAGTAATTACTGTGTCTCCCTCTGCCATATTCAGCTCTCTGTCAGAAACAGCTCTCCCCACTGCCTCCTCCCGTGCTGTGGCCCTCTCCGCTGAGTTTCTCAGGGTGGCCTTTCTGTCAGGTATATCCCCCTCAGGTCCTGCAACATGCCTCTCTCCTATGGCTGTTGTTGCAGCCACGCACTCCCGTGCTCATAGCTCCGCAGCGCCATCTTTGTTTTTCCTTCTCTCCCTCTCCGCTGCTGGTGTCTGCCTGCGGCTGTAGCGGGAGAGATTTGGGGTCCCTGGCTTCGGCGTTTTCTTTTGGGCCATTCCCGCTGGTTTTCCCGGCTGGTGCAGTGTCCCGCAGGACCGATCAGAGTGGCGATCAGGGGTTAATTTGAAATCTGTCGGCGGAGTGCTTCCTTAGCTCGCGTGCATCCACGATGATGTCACGCGCACGCCGTCTTTGAGTATTTTAAAGTATTCCCCTGATAGACCATCTGGGCCCGTGGCCTTGAAGTTTTTAAGGTTTAGTATTGTCATTTATTTCTTCGGTTGCTATTGGGGCGTATAGTTCGGCTTCACTGATCTTTGAGATTTTTATGTTCATAAAGAACTTTTCCCTCCTTACTGAGTCTATTTTCCCCTTATCGTATAATTGTTGGTAACATTCCTTAAAGATGTCTATTTCCTCGGGTTTTGTTTTAGTTTGCCCGGATGTGTGGTAATTGGTTTCATATTGTTAAATCCTCTCATAAAGTTACCTAATAATCTGCCTGATTTGTTTCCACGTTTAAAGAAGCTCATTTCTTTAGATGATTGTTTTTTTGCTTCCTGATTATGCAGCCACAGCTCGCAGACTGCTTTTTTTTTTTGTGGGGATCTGTTATTTTAAGTGATTTAAAGGCTCGTGCTAGTTCTTTGGCGGCTCTGTTAAATCCTTTATTTGCCTCTCGTATGTGTCTGCTCACATACGATATAATATGGCCTACCATAACTGCCTTGGATGTGTCCCAGAAGAGTGTTGGGTTGTCTTTATGTGATTCGTTATCTATTTCGAATTCCTCCCAGCATTTATGTGGATCATTTTTAAAAGTTATGATTTTGGGCTAGATAATTCAGGAATCTCCAAGCTCTTGAAATTCCCATCTCTAATTCAAGGTATACAGGCGCATGATCTGAGATTATAATTTCTCCAATCTCGATGTTGGAGACACGGGGGAGTAGTCTTTCGGTAGTAAGTATACTGTCGATCCTTGAAAATGAAGAGTGTACATGTGAGTCTTTCTCTGTGGGGTTGGAGGTCCTCCACCTGTCTACCATGTTTGGTGTATCTTTTATATGTGACATAGTTTTGGTTTGGGTGTTAACCAGAGGATTCCCTTTCTTAAAACCTGATCAGTCCATATACACATCTTGGATTGCATTCCAGTCCGTCCGTCCCCTCCCCCCAAGATGATATTGCAGCAGGTTTGGCTTAGTATTTTTTGAGTGAGATCCTTGAAATATTGTGGGTTGTGGTCATTGGGGCAGGGGAGGGAGGGGGGGCAAAGGGGCATGGGGAGGGGTGTGGGTAATGGTAGTCCTGCGGACGTTTCCCGGATACCTCATCTCCGTTGGTCTGCCACCCCCCCCCCCCCCCGACTCCCAGCCGAGGGCCCCAGGCACCTCGAATACCCGGCTATGTCCCCCTGTTCTTAAGCCTCCGTCAGGGTATCGATTCCTCCGCAGTCGAGTGGCGGACCCTCTGGTCTCCGGGTCCGAACCTCTGGAGCTGACCAATTCCCCACCCAGGGCCAGACCCCCCCCCCCCCCCCCCCCAAGCAAACCCGAACCCTCCCGGAGTCACCCCCAACGAGCACACTCGCTGGGGTGGCAGGGGAACGTCTTCTGCGGACCAGGAAGCAGACGAGGCAGCTGAGGCAGGACAAATCAAGACAGCCAGGTGGGGGAGCGTGCAGGAGCGCGTGTGCGTTTATGTGGTGGGACATCAGTTTATTTGGGGCCAATACTTGCTGCTCACTCCGGCCTCACTCTGCTTAAGCTGACATTCCCACAAATTCCGCAGCTTCGATGTGTGACGTGAACAATTTGACTCCTGATGCCGTGAAGAGCTTTGAAGTAGCCGGATATGTTAGAGCAAATTTTCTTTTTTGATTATGGAGCGCACTTGTCACACTGGTCCGAATTCCCTCCATTTTTTGGATACTATTACTGAAAAGTCCTGGAATATCAGTAATCTTTTTCCTTCGTATTGCAGCTGTTGGGATTCTTTGAAAGCCCTGATGATGATGTTATTTTTATCATTGAAGTCCAGGAAACGCGCTATAATGGGTCTTGGTTTCTGTTGTTCTTCAAGTTCCCCAATTCTGTGCACCCGCTCCACTCTGAGTAATTCACCTTTGCTTGTTAGCCCCAGTTTCTCCGGCAGCCATTTTTGGCAAAAGCTTAATAAGTTGTTTTGTTTTAGGCTCTCAGGGACACCAATTATCCGGATATTATTGCGACTTGATCGGTTCTCCAAATCACCCATTTCTTCTTCTGATGTTTTATTTTTTTCTGCAACTCTGCTACTTTTTCGCCCAGTGTGCTCAGGGCATCCTGCACAGCGTTCACCCTGATTTCAGCTTCCTCAACTCTGGAAGCGTGTGAGGTAAGATCCCCCCGGAGTTCACTTATAGCTTGCTGGATTTTCTCAGAGTTTAGATCTATCATGGACATCAATTCTTTAGCAACTGCTTTAGCAATAATTTCATAGACCAATTTCTGCTGGTTGCGAAGAGGACTGCGGGCCTCTGAGCTTTCTTCCCTTTGATTTGCTCCCCCTTCCTCAAGGCCGTCGGCCATTTTGTGAGAGTCTTTCTTCTTGCCTGTTTTTCCTGCTTTTGGTTGTTTCGAGGACATACTTTTGTTTTTTTTGAGAGAGATTTCTCCACAAACCGGAGGTCGGAAGTATCCCCTCTGAGGTGGTTACTCTTCTAGGATAAATCTTTGCCGGTTTTTTTGCCGATATTGTGCTATTCCCTTGGGAGTCAGTGGAACTTCACTTGTGTGTGTCTCACTGCATTGGCGCCATACCGGAAGTCCCATCGCAGAACTTTTAAGCACTAAAAGTTTCTCAGAAATCCCACATTTCCATCATTTCCCACAACATTTCGCTGTTTCGCCAATGAATCGCAGCTCAGTCACAATTCGACCAAGTGATTCGCCAAACATTTTCTCCTCTCCAGCAAAACCCATATTTCCGGCTGGACGGGAGTTGGAATCATTCATTGCAATGCTTGTTGAATTTTGGACGCGCTGTAACTGGGCTCTGATCGATCCGTGACTTTTTTCTCACAAAAAAGGGCCAATTTCACACGTTTCGCAAGATATGCCACAAGCGAAGATGAAACCCAGTTTAAAAAGTGCATAAATGATGAAGATATACATATTGTTTTCCTTTTACCATGATCCTGTTATCCTGTTATCCAATGCACAGTTGATCAATTACATGTAGTAACAAAGAAGGGAGTAGGGGGTATGATACCTTTCATTGAACCAACAAGTAGTTGATATGTTACAAGCTTTCAAACCTCTCAGGGTCCTTCACTGGGTATGATTAAGGATGAAGGTCCCTAAGAGGTCTGGAAGCTTCTAACCTATCAACTACTTGTTGGTCCAATAAAAAGTATCATACCCCCTACTCCCTCTCCCTCCTTTGTTCCTACACGGAAGAAAGAACCTTCATCAATTACATAAATTGTTGACTTATGTTGCGACCATGTTCATACATATGGGTGGACTCATAATTGTTTGCATCTACGCCAAGAAAACCTTGGCAGACAATTTTGATGCATTTTTTGACACACAAAACATATCATTTACATAAGTGCCCCACCGACAACATCCAAACTCCGCCTCCAACTCTCCACCCTAGCGTCGTTAACTTGTGAAAAAGTCGTCGCACTCCAGAGCTGGAATTAGGGCTGGGTGAGCGGGGCAGCTGCCCTGGGCGCTGCATGATCAGGGGCACAGAATTTTCGTGTATTGTAGAGTTTAGGGGGCATATTCTCCGAGATTGCTGCTCCGTGTCTTCCGACCTGGAAACCCCATTCCCTTCAATGGGGCTTCCGGGTCAGATCGCACGGAACGACGATCTCGGAACTGTGAGAATATGCCCCTGAACTTCAAAAATCAGCTGGGGGGGGAGAGGGGGCGCAGTTAATGAAACAATCCCACGGGCACAAAAATAGCACCGCTGCCGCACACGCAGCACAACACATACAAATAAGTTTTAGCCATTAGCCCTGGGGTGGCCAATTCTAATCCTCAAGGGCCACCAACAGTTCAGGTTTTAAGGATATCCCTACTTCAGCTTAGGTGGATCAATCATTGGCTCAGTCAACGACTGAGCCACTGATTGAGCCAGATGTGCTGAAGCAGTGATATCCTGTAAACTTGGAGTTGGCCGCCCCTGCATGAGCCCATGGAGATGTACTAACAGCTCTGTGTGGCTGTTTTACAACAAAGGATGACATTTTATATGCTCTGAAGAGGCCGTTGAGTGTTCATGGCCATAAATCCTAACTGACTTTGGTGTGTATTTTCAGCCCAAAACGTCCTTAACTCTTTGAGTGCCCGATAACGTAGTTACCATATCATGAGGTCTGGCAGTTCGTGGGCCCCATGGCGTAGGGGTTATGCCATGGGCTTTTCCAGCTCCTTCTTATATGGGAGATTGCGTCCTGCGCTCCTGAGGAACGCGGAGCGGGATCTGGCAAGTAGGGGAACGGAAGAGGACTCAGTGATGCCGCGATCACATGATCTCTGAGCAGCGGTCACATGATCACAATATGCCAGAAGTCTGGGGAACTTGGGTTCCCATGGCCCCCTCTGGCACTAAAAGGGTTAATGGCCGCTTCAGAGTATATCAAATTACCCCACAAATCACCTCAAGGGACCCTTTATACCAAGAGTGGTCAACTTCAGTCCTCAAGGGCCACCAACAGGTCAGGTTTTAAGGATATCCCTGCTTCAGCACAGGTGGTTCAATCAGTCAGTGAGCCACCTGTGCTGAAGCAGGGGTATCCTTCAAACCTGACCTGTTGTTGGCCTTTGAGGACTGGAGTTGGCTGCCCCTGCTTTATACAGAGGCCCCTTCATCTCACACGGACTTGCACGGGGACAAAGGAACTGTGATACAATTTGCAACTAAGTGTCAGGGAGAGTTAGTCACTATGTTTACTTCATTCTTCAAAGATGACACAACCCTGTTTTTCTAGGCTAAAAAGGGGTTTGGGCCATATTTACTAAGCAGTGCTACTTTATAATACACCTCGTGCCTGAAGACCTTACCTTTCATTCACTTCAACGGACCGAAAAGCGTCTTCCAGCATCGGAAGATACTGCATCATATAGAGTAGCACAGCTTGGTTAATTTGGTCCTTAACCCCATCACAGAGGAACCTGCAACAATTGCAGGCCTCGTCGGCAGCAAAAGGGTTAATTAATATTGGAGAAACCCAAGTCCCGCTGCGCCTTTGATCAGGACCGGGATTCAAGTCCCAGGACGGACAGAATGAGGGTTTTCAATTTCCTCTTCTTTTTTTTTTTTTAACAAACTGGAGCTGCCGTCCGGGGGAAACGGCTGATGCCAAGTCTGTGAACCCTCCTCTTATTTAATTACACGGTCTATTACCACACAGCTCCCAGCCAACTCTCACTGGCGGAAAACAGATACCTTCCACTCTGTATCACTGGGCCCCACATATGCGATACATACATTGCAGGGGTTAATCCCACACAACATATTGGGTTGTAGACTAGATGTGAGCACTGAGTGTGCAGGATGAGCTCACTCTTGGTTATTTTTGTCCGAATGCTGAAGATTTATCATCAGCATCTGAGATCAATGATAAATTTGGGGGAAAACACAGCACTGGGCTGTGGGGTTGGTTGGAAATGAGTAATAGCCATGAATGCAACTTCCCCCAAGTCACCCCACCGAGACTTATTTACGCCAAACCCAATGGAAAAACAGGAGGGGCAGTGAAAGAAATGTGCGGGGAGATGCTGATGAGGGAGCTGTGTGTGTGTGTAGGGTGGGTCAGTGCTGGACTTGTAGAGGGTGCGGTTGATGAGAGGCAGAAGTATAGTGAGCTGTGTGTGTAGGGTGGGCCAGTGCTGGAATAGCAGTGGATGCTGCCTGGCAGGATTGAGATGTAGTGACGCTAAGTGTTTGTATGGTGGTAGAGGGGCAGTACTGAAATAGCAGGGGGTGCATGTTTGGGATGGTATTAGTACTGGAATATAAGGGGGGTGAAGGGGTACTAATCGGAAGGAATGAGGTGCAGTTACAGAGTCAGCAGTGAAATGGTTAATTCACATATATGCTCCCCTCCTCCCTGCCCTTCCCAGTGTTCTTAAGGGGGGCTTGAACACGTTATCAATGTTACTTCATGCTGTGCTGACAATACATGATGTGCTATCTCAGACTTAAATCCTACTTGTGTATATATGAGGCTCAGAGAAGCTGTCTCTCTTTCCCTACCCCCCTTCCACCAATGTATCCCCTTAACAGCCAGCAGTGCACACAGTAACAGCCTCCCGTTGGCAGTGAATGGATTAAAACAAGCGATTGCAGGTGTTACAACTCAAAGGGCTCCTGGCAGATATCAGAGACTCAGGGAGGGAATTTATCCACTGGATCCCAATGGTTATAAATCACTGGCCTTGTGATCGTGACATACTGCAAGAACCAGAGGCCGCTGGGGGGCTGATCCTAACCCAAACACTGCTAATTGTGGGTCCAAACGAGATGATATCAGGGTCTTGACAGTTCGGAGTGTGAGCAGAGCTGCCTGCGCTGCTCTCAGTATACACTTAATTGTCTCCTATTTATGGACTGTTGTGTTATGTAACGTATGTTACTGAGCAGTGTCTCTTGCTGGCCAAAGATTGTGCTCATTTCTTTTTATCGAAGAAATATTTGGCACGTGTCTACAGCCTCCAGATTGACTATTTTTGTTCACTATCTTGGTTACAACATAAATTCAAACGCAATATATATTAGTAATAAGCAATATTCACATGCCGGTAATGAGCGTTTCCATGTAGTCATTTTGTGTAACCCTCCTGCCCGGCTCTAAAGGACTTTACATTGAGTTGAACTATATACCTGGCTGTGCTCAGTCTCTCATTCCTGTTCAGGGTGCTGGGTCCAGGCAGGCTTAGGCTAGGTCCCCAGTGGCGGTGACGGCATGCGCGGCGCATACAAGGTACGGCCCTCTATGGGGCGGCCCCAGTAGCTGCTTGCGCGCCCCAGCACGATGCGCGACCACATTTAGCAAAGACAAGGATTTTGTCTTTGCTAGTGGCGATGGACCGCTGGCCTCTTTACTGCGGCGGTTCAGCCAATGAGGGTGAACCAGCCACATGACGTCATGATCGCGCCCACGCTACGCCTCCCTGTTGCACGTTGCCTGGAATGAGCGAACAGTCCCACCCCGTCACGTGCAGGCCACGCGCACTGCGGCCTTAGCCTTAACTATGGGCGCCAGGAACTTTTATAATACAAAAAGCTTTATTCACATTCATTTATAACGCTCGCCATACAGGAACATACATCATGTTAGACATATTAACTAGTGGCAAATCATAAAGTTACTCTGTGCTTCTTCCCCTGGTAACTCTCACTCCTACACCGGGGAGGTACTCTTGCTTGTTTCCCTTAGTATTGGTTAGACTGACAATCTCCTGCATAACATCTACAATGCCCCCTCTCAAGTTGGCCCCTGCTGGGAATATACACTGTTCCCTGGGATCAGTATCCCGTTACTAAAGACCTTCCGGTGGGGACGATCCGATTATGCTCCAGAGCTACTACTCTGAGAACTCCTGCTCAGCACATGCTCACTCCTCTTCCCGCATGAAAACAATCTTGAAGCGTTACTATAGGCGCTAACTATATAGGGCACGTCAGGACACTTAGAATACATATTTATGCACTTTAACATATGTACAGGACTCACAGTGAGGCCAGAACTCATAGGAACCTGCTTCTAGAACATTAGGTAGAGGTGTATATATACTCTTTCGGTCTCCCTATGGTGACATCAGTGGTTACAAGACATACAGTACAAGGGAGAGACTATCCTTTCTGCACAGTCATCCTACATCACGTGATGGGGAGGGGGCAATACCAGAGTGATACCACCCAGTTAACCCATTGAGGCCATTAACACCTTACATTACTTAAGTCGTCCTCAGTGGGGGGCTACACTTCTAAGAGACATTTCTTTTAAATGTTTCCTGAATGGGTGACATCATTATCCTCTTTTTTCTTATTCTTTATATGTATTCTGAAGCCAGGGTCACGTGTGATGTGTGAATTGCCCCAGATAGCATTAACTCGGCTCCCTTTCCAAATCATTCCAAGTCCTATAATATTTCCTTCACTTTATTAGAAAAGCAGCAGTAATACAGGCACTTGTGGATGGTGTGTAGTAGTGATTTGTAGTTAGGAACAGGTAGAAAGAGATGGCCTTGCCATGGGAGTGTAAGAGAGATGGGTGCTGTACTCTCTGTCTCCAGGGTGGAAAAGGAAGTGAGGAGCAAGGGTCACACTAGAAGTGAGATGGGACAAACTACTGTCAGCAAAGACAGGGGGGAGGGCAGAATAGCCCATTCTGAGAAGAATCTCAGAGGTTGCTGTAGCAACTCACTGGCTACATGCTCAGAGGCAGAAAGGGCAACATATTGATACATCACACTGGCACAGTGTGTGTGTGTGGAACAAATGCATGCAGCTGAACTTAAGGAGCTGACAAGCAGAAGGGGGTCAAACAGAAATATGATTCTTGTTCCATGACACTCTGGAGATACCACTATATAAATAAAATATGTGGAACATATGTGCAATACATGACAAAGATAACATCATATTCACAAAACAATGCGAAAGTCCGTGTCCACACAAGGATGTGATACCGGCCGGAATCACTGGCTTCAAAGTCCCTTGTCAAAGGTTCTTTGGCAAAGGATGCCAAGCGGATGCACCGGTCCAAGTTAGCTGGGTGCACCACAATGTCTTTTGCAAAAGTCTCTGGTCCTGTTTCTTCTTAGATTTTTGAGAGAACAGTCCTTTTATCTCCGTAGTTTTCTCTACAGAGGGCATCACCTTGTGGATGTGCCAGTCGTGATAGTCTGTCACTCCATCACCTGGTGTTTGACGGAAGGTAATGGCTTCTGGCTCCTTACGAATCAGCACTCCTGGAAGACTGTCTGACAAGTCTGGCCCAGTGCGTAGGGCGTCGTTTGGAGAGGCTTCCTGGTGCTGAGCATTGGAGCTGAACATTGCCCAGATCTGACTGGGTTTCTGATGGTGGTAGACAGATGATGGAAGGTACCAACATTCTTCACCTTCCTTCAGTGAAGGTGCTGGCTTTGCTTGGCCACTAAGGAATGTCTTCTGGATGAAGGCTACAAAGTTATGTTTGGCCTCCGGTTTCCTTTGTAGGTCGCAGCCGAGCGAAGTGAGCCTAAAGATGGCATGTACTCTGTTGTTTGGGAGGCGTCTTTTTGGTGAACGGAATGGTAGCGGGGTCACCCAACTGCCCAATCTGTCCTTGAAGAGCTCCTTATCCATTAACTTCTGGAATTCTCCATCTTCCATCGATGGTGCTTGTTTGTTACTTTCCCTTGTTGTCTGGAACGCTGTGCTCCCTAGGTCATCGGAACGTTTCTCTTGCACGAGAATGTCTCCACACATTTTGGTTAAACGCCTTTGTGTCTCTTTGTTAACTGCCGTCAGGAGGTTATTTTCTCCCTGGACATGACGAAGAACAGTCTCTTTTGCCCTTGCAAATCCCTTTATGAAATGTCTCTGCGACTGTCTCTTTTTAGACGTGTGAGAGGACAGTCTTTTTGCCCCTGTGGCTTCACCTACAGGGTGCAATCTTTTGCAGCTGTACCAGCTGTGGCGGTTGGCTGCTTTGCCACTTGGTATTCTGTGGAGAGGAATGGCTGTACGTCTTAGCTGTGCCATTGCTCGCATGAGGACCGTCCGATTGTTTATTGTCTTTTGGACGATCCCTTTGTCGGGCACCTTCAGGAGGTTTCTTTCTTCCTTCAGGGAAGTCGACTCATCATCCTTAGTTACTAAGCATCCTAGGCCATTGTCACATCCCCCTGATGTGAAGATGTTTTTGTTGATCTCAGGGGTATGACCTTGTCTCTTCTCCTCACTTGGCCCTCCTGTCACTTGGAGATGGCCAAGACATGTTTCGGAGAGGGATGTGTGTCCGCATTCTGTTATCACTGTTCTGCGGGCGTCAACATAGTCTGGTCCGTGCCCTTTGTCGGTGCACACGTTGCCCACTATCACCCATCCTAGGTCAAGCCTTTGGGCGAATGGAGCGTTGTGGGGTCCGTTGCGCTGTTTACGGACTTTGTGCAATCTCAGGATATCCCTACCAAGCAGCAGCAAGATCTTGGCGCCTTGTTCTACCGGCGGGATGTAGTTGGCTATTCCTCTGAGGTGTGGGTGATGGCGTGCCACGTCTGGTGTGGGAATCTCGTCCCTGTTTGCAGCCATGTAGTTGCACTCGATGAGTGTGGGGAGAGCTATCTTCACTCTGTTATCCACTGAACGTATAATGTAGCCGCTTGCTCTTCTCCCTGTTGTCTCAGTTGACCCTGCACAGGTTCGGAGTGTGTAGGGTGAGGCATTGTCTTGTGCGTTGAATAAGTTGAAGAATTCCGTCTTCGCCAATGATCTGTTACTTTGATCGTCGAGGATTGCATACATCCGGATAGCCATCTCAGGTTGTCCCTGGGGGTGCACTGCGACAAGGCATATTTTGGAGCAGGATATTTTGTCACTTCCTTTTCCGCAAACCTCGGTGTGCTGGGACGTGACGGATGTTGGCTCTCCTTCCTCCCTGCCATGCTCCGCTATGGAGGATGGGTTGTTGAGTTGGTGGAGTGTCAGCACCTCTGGATGTAGAGATGTCACGTGCTTGTCACTTTTGCACACTGCACATTTGATGGCTTCTTTACAGTCCTTGGCTAGGTAAATCGTGGAATCGCAGCACCTGAAGCAGACTCCGAATTCTCAGAGTAACTTCTTGCGTTCCTCTAGGGACTTCATACTGAACCCAAAGCATCTGTTGAGTGGGTGTGGCTTCTTATATATGGTCAAACAAGAGTGTTATGTCTAGCACACCTGTAAGAGTATAATAAAGCAGTATACTTGCAATTTGAGGTACCGGTGCTCCGTGGTTCAGGGAATAAACCTGTCTGGTGTGATTTCAAGATATGTGAACAAATGGGAGGATCCAGGGCACTACGGATTTTTAAGAAATGAAATTTATTCTAGGCACACACAACGTTTTGAGCTGTACAAAGCTCTTTCTCAAGTCAAACAAGAGGGTTATGTCAGTCACTTGAGAAAGAGCTCGAAATGTTGTGTGTGCCTAGAATAAATTTCATTTCTTAAAAATCCGTAGTGCCCTGGATCCTCCCATTTGTTCTTATATATGGGACATTCCCTGTTTGGGTCCCTTGGTTTCTCGTCTCCGGCGACCGATTGATCGGGAATAGTTTGGGTCTTGGGGGACACGTCCGTCCTGTGGACCGAGATGGGTGTTCGAGTGTTACCATATCTCGAAACTGGTCTCTCATTCCTCAGGTCGCTTGCACTGTGTGTGGTCTGTGCACCCAAGATGAAACTGGGATCGTTCCTTGTCCTTGCCGCTTCGCGGATGAAGCTCAAGAAGAATGAGAAGGGAGCGAAGGCGACTTGCTTCTCCCTTTTGGAGGTTGTAGGGTAGCTTCTCCAAGATGGGTCTGACTCCGCGAGCTGAGTCTAGGATGTTGAGACCTGTTAAGGAATGGTTTTTCCTTGCAAACTCCAGCTCTTGCAACAGGTCCCCGAGCTCTCGTAACTTCGAGTAGTCTTTAGCTGTGATCCTGGGAAAGCTGTCGACTCTCTTGAAGAGCGAATCTTCGATCTTCGACTGCTTCAGGGCTACCGTAGCACTCTTCTAGCCTTTCCCATACTAGGTGAGACCTATTGGGAGTGGTTCGCGTTTCCGTCCCGAGTCTCTTCGCGTGCTCCTTGGATTCTTTCCCAGCCATTTGGATAGCAGGCTGAGCTCTTCCCTTGCTGAGAAGCACAGCCTTGATTGCGTCCTTGAACGTAAACTTCCAATTCGGTTAGTTCTCAGGACGGTCGTCAAAGTTGTAAGTCCTGTTTGCACCATGTCACGGGATCATGTCTTGCCATGTCTGTCAGGCCTGAGGCATCGGGTGGTGGTCGGTTTCTGAGGTAGTTGCTGGGAGGGTCCATGCGGTCGCCTCTTCTTGGCGTGGATGCGTGGTGACTGCTGGTCAGTGTGAGGGGTGTGTTTTCCCGTGTGGTGTGGCCTGGATTGCGAGCCTGTTGTAGTTATCCGTGTGCGCACTGGCGTGTGGATCACTGTTGTGGCTGTGGCTATCCCAGGGTAGCGTGTACCCTAAAGGAACAGCGTCTTCTCCACGTGGACCTAGCAAGTCTCGGTTTTGTGTGGTATCACTCCCGTCGTTTGAGATGGTGCGCTGGTGTTTACACTGAAGAGGCTCTTACGTAGTCTTCAGTGCGTTGGATTGGATCTCTGGCTGACGTCTGTACGGTTACTCCCGGCCGATAGTCTCGCAGCTGCTTCTAAGACCGGCTTGGGCTACAGCGGCGTCTCTCTTGCTTAGTAGAGCTTCTAGATCCACGTCAATTCGGCTTTCTACGCAGCGGAGTGGGTGGCGGAAGCGGAGGCGGCATTGGCGGCGTTCTGCTCCTCCTCTTCTATGCGCGCTCTTTTTGCCCTTACGGCTGCCTCTTCCGACCATATTTTGCCCTGGCACATGCGGCCTTGCGGTGGCTTGTGCCTTGGTAGCGCTTGCGCTAGACACGTTAGATTGCGCTGATCTTGCTGACCTTGACGAGTGCCTGGATGCGCTGGAGCGCTGTGATGCAGTCTCCAGGAGGAGCTCTTTCTTCGCTTTGGGCGTCCGTGATGGGGTTCACACGCGGCTGTCAAGTGTCAAGTCAATTATATGCTGTAAGTTCCTTTCTGCAGGCTTTTGCCGGTTTGTAGCCCTGGCCAAGTAAGTGACGTATGCCTCGACAGCCCTTGGTAGCCTGAGTGACGATCTTTAATGAGTTATGCCTGCTCGAGCGTTGTACAGAATTGCCAGCGCCGGCGACATTGCGTATTCCAAGTGTGGTTGTTTCCAGGCCTTCTCTAATTTAGCGCGGTGCGCCTTCAATGTCAGTCTTATATTTTTCACGGGCCTTTTGTGTCAGTGTGATATCCGTTTAGGCCTTGCGTCTGCCTGCGCCGTTGCAGTTGTGCAGCGGTCTCTGTGTCTGAGTGAACACTCTCCTGGTGGTGTTGGTGAGGATCTGAGTCTGCCATGCTGAAGGGGTGTGTAGGCCTTTAGCCAGTGCGTGTGGGTGCGGTCTGTTTACTGCGACAGCGATGGAGTGACTGTCTCGGATAGTGCCGATAGGTGTCCTGCAGCGGTAAGCGTAGGGGTAGCTGTACTTACAGATGTCCGGTGGCTCTGACCGTGTCTGGCGGTGTCGGTGGCGTGGCCCTGGTGGCGCTAGCCATGGGAACGTGCACAGGGTTAGGTGAGATGTAGCTCCTCGCTGTCAGGCTGTGCAGAGGGTGAACTCAAAGACAGAAAAGAGCAATCAAAGTTCTGTGTATAGTGCACTGTTTGAATGCAGTGCTGGAGCCTGAGTGTGAGCTGCAGGCTGGTGCAGTGTAAGCTGCTTGCTGTTTGTAAGGCTTTTGCTGTATAAAGTCTGAGCTCTTTATTAGCAATGTAAAGCTGCCTCTTGTCTTTGTATAAAGCTGTAGTTGTTTGCTGTATAGAGGGGGTGTAGCTCTGTGTAGCAATGTGGAGCAGTATGCTATACTGTGGTGGTGAGAGACTGTGTTTATTGCTGTGTAAGCTGCTTGCTTGTTTCTTAGCATAAAGGTGTGAGTAGCAGCTCCTCGGTGTGTGTCCCCCAAAGCACACGGTCCTCTTTCTACTATTCTGAAGCAAGGGTCACGTGTGATGTGTGAATTGCCCCAGATAGCATTAACTCGGCTCCCTTTCCAAATCACTCCAAGTCCTATAATATTTCCTTCACTTTATTGGAAAAGCAAGCAGTAATACAGGCACTTGTGGATGGTGTGTAGTAGTGATTTGTAGTTAGAAACAGGTAGTAAAGAGATGGCCTTGCCATGGGAGTGAAGAGAGATGGGTGCTGTTCTCATGTTCCAGGGGGATAAAGGAAGTGAGGAGCAAGGGTCACACTAGAAGTGAGATGGGACAAACTACTGTCAGCAAAGACAGGGGTGAGGGCAGAATAGCCCATTCTGAGAAGAATCTCAGAGGTTGTTGTAGCAACTCACTGGCTACATGCTCAGAGGCAGAAAGGGCAACATATGATACACACACAGGCACAGTGTGTGTGTGTGGTGTGGTGTGTGGTGTGTGTGTGTGGTGTGTGTGTTTGTGTGTGTGTGTGTGTGGTGTGTGTGTGTGTGTGTGTGTGGGTGTGTGGTGTGTGTGGTGTGTGTGTGTGTGGTGTTGTGGTGTGTTGTGGTGTGTGTGTGTGTGTTGTGTGTGTGTGTGTGGTGTGTGGGAACAAATGCATGCAGCTGAAGGGGGGTCAAACAGAAATGTGATCTTGTTCCATGACAATAGTAAGCTAGCGTTTACATCGGGCCCACAATTAAACATTAAAAAGTACACTAGCAGCATCAGGGCTAATAGTAACCATATGGACTCTCCCTAGGACATACATGAACTAAGTACAGTGACAAGTGTAACAGTGTTTCCCCCACCCGGTGGGGAGATTTGGCCATTACTGGCCGTTGTGGGCATGATACCTGCTGGGTAACAGGAGGGCTGAGTCGTCCGCGTGGTAGTGGGGACACAGGACTAGGCTTCTGGGGTTCATACCCCACATATCTCGTAGCAGTGCTGGGTTCCCATCTGCCGTAGGCTCCAGGAACTGAACGTGATCTCCCACGGTAGAACTTATATACCTGTTCCCTAGTAAGATCACGCACCAGGCAGGAGGTATAATAACAGGAACGGTTTTATATCTCTTCTGTACAGCACAGCAACAAGGCAGGCTCTGCCGACTGATGCAGTACTTCTCAGCTACCACTGAAGGATGGTCCCTGGACTGTCACTACAGGCCAAGAGCAACCGCAGCCATCCTAGCTCTTCCTGCCTCCCTAGCAAAGACAGAGATATGGTCCACACCCATACTCTGTCGCAGAGGGAAGAGGACTGGAGAAGGCCCAATAATCAGCCTCTCCACGTGTGGACCTGCCTTCCTCAAGTGGGAAAGGCACTACCAAATTGACGGTATCTGCAGGAGGAGGGCACCAGGTCTGACTCATGATTGGTCATGCCCAGGCCTGATGTCACCGCCACCGCTGTCAATCAAGTGCAGTACCAAGGAGGGGGAAAGCCCCATATCAACTACTGGCAACCTGATCGTTCCAGGGCTTACTGCCAGGAGGGAAGCAAGCTAGTAGCCACAGATGGCATGGCTACAAAACGTTTAAAGGTTAAATGGAGCTGAAAAAAAGGATGAGCATTTTGTTTATGCTGTGAACAATTGCAAAAGCTTTGTGTGTGTTTTACCATCTTTATCTGATTGTCTAATTGATAAGTCTGTTTGTCAGTTTTCAAATCCCCAGGTAAACTCTGAGCTCTTCTGTGCTTTTGTTAGCAAAGTAAAATCAAGCCACCATTAGACAACATACACACAAGTAGCTGGAGTCCCTGAATAAAGGTCCCAACAAAAATATATATATAAAAAGCAGTTACTTTAAGGCAGGGGTCTCAAACCCAGTCCTCATGGGCCACAACCAGGTCAGGATTATGGATACTGCTTCAGCACAGGTGGCTCATCTTGACTGAGCCACTGATTGAACACATGTGCTGAAGCAGGGATATCCATAAAACCTGACTGGTGGTGCAAGATAAGGGTAAGTTAAGCTCAATAATCAGATATGGTTCGAGTATGGGGACTGGGTTCCCATGGCCCCCTCGGCACTAAAAGGGTTAATGGCGCTTCAGAGTATATCAAAATTACCCCACAAATCACCCTCAAGGGACCCTTTATACCCAAGAGTGGTCAACTTCAGTCCTCAAGGGCCACCAACAGGTCAGGTTTTAAGGATATCTCGCTCAGCACAGGTGGTTCAATCAGTCAGTGAGCCTGTGTGTGAAGCAGGGGTATCCTTCAAACCTGACCTGTGTGTGGCCTTTGAGGACTGGAGTTGGCTGCCCCTGGCTTTATACAGAGGCCCCTTCATCTCACACGGACTTGCACCGGGGGACAAGGAACTGTGATACAATTTGCAACAAGTGTCAGGGAGAGTTAGTCCACTATGTTTCTTCATTCTTCAAGATGACACAACCCGTTTTTCTAGGCTAAAAAGGGGTTGGGCCATATACTAAGCAGTGCTACTTTATTAATACACCTCGTGCCTGAAGACCTTACCTTTCATTCACTTCAAACGGACCGAAAAGCGTCTTCCAGCATCGGAAGATACTGAATCATATGAGGAGCACAAGCTTGGTTAATTTGGTCCTTAACCCCATCACAGAGGAACCTGCAACATTGCAGGCCTGTCGGGCAGCAAAAGGGTTAATTAATAGGGAGAAACCCAAGTCCGCTGCGCCTTTGATCAGGACCGGGATTCAAGTCAGGACGGACAGAATGAGGGTTTTCAATTCTCTTCTTTTTTTTTTTTTAACAAACTGGAGCTGCCGTCCGGGGGGGGGACAAACGGCTGTGCCAACTGTGTGAACCTACTCTTATTAATTACACGGTCTATTACCACACAGCTCCCAGCCAAACTCTCACCTGGCGGAAAACAGATACCTTCCACTCTGTATCACTGGGCCCCACATATGCGATACATACATTGCAGGGTTAATCCCACACAACATATTGGGTTGAGACTAGATGTGAGCAATGAGTGGCAGGATGAGCTCACTCTTGGTTATTTTTGTCCGAATGCTGAAGATTTACATCAGCATCTGAGATCAATGATAAATTTGGGGAGGAAAACACAGCACTGGGGTGGGGTTGGTGGAAATGAGTATAGCCATGAAGCAACTTCCCCAAGTCACCCCACCGAGACTTATTACGCCAAACCCAATGGAAAAACAGGAGGGGCAGTGAAAGAAATGTGCGGGGAGATGTGATGAGGGAGGCTGTGTGTGTGTAGGGTGGGTCAGTGCTGGACTTGAGAGGGTTGCGGTGTGATAGAGGAAGAAGTATAGTGAGCTGGGGTGTAGGGTGGGCCAGTGCTGGAATAGCAGTGGATGCTGCCTGGCAGGATTGAGATGTAGTGACGCTAAGTGTTTGTATGGTGGTAGAGGGGCAGTACTGAAATGCAGGGGGTGCATGTTTGGGATGGTATTAGTACTGGAATATAAGGGGGGTGAAGGGGGTACTAATCGGAAGGAATGAGGTGCCGTTACGAGTCAGCAGTGAAATGGTTAATTCACATATATGCTCCCCTCCCCTGCCTTCCCAGGTTCTTAAGGGGGGCTTGAACACGTTCTCAATGTTACTTCATGGTGTCTGACAATACATGATGTGCTATCTCAGACTAAATCCTATGTGTATATTGAGGCTCAGAGAGCTGTTCTTTTCCCTACCCCCCTCCACCATGTATCCCCTTAAAGCCAGCAGGCACACAGTAACAGCCTCCCGTTGGCAGTGAATGGATTAAAACAAGGCGATTGCAGTGTTACAACTCAAAGGGTCCTGGCAGATATCAGGACTCAGGGAGGGAATTTATCCACCTGGATCCCAATGGTTATAAATCCACTGGCTTGTGATCGTGACATACTGCAAGAACCAGAGGCCCGCTGGGGGGCTGATCCTAACCCAAACACTGCTTTGTGGTCCAAACGAGATGATATCAGGGTCTGACAGTTCGGAGTGTGAGCAGAGCTGCCTGCGCTGCTCTCCGTATACACTTATATTGTCTCTATTATGGACTGTTGTGTATGTAACGTTTGTTACTGAGCAGTGTCTCTGCTGGCCAAGATTGTGCTCATTTCTTTTATGAAGAAATATTTGGCCACGTGTCTACAGCCTCAGATTGACTATTTTTGTCACTATCTTGGTTACAACATAAATCAAACGCATATATATTAGTAATAAGCAATATCACATGCCGGTAATGAGCGTTTCCATTGTAGTCATTTTGTGTAACCCTCCTGCCCGGCTTAAAGGAATTTACATTGAGTTGAACTATATACCTGGTGTATAGTCTTATTCCTGTTCAGGGGTGTGGTCCAGGCAGGCTTAGGCTAGGTCCCCAGTGCGGGCGTGGTCGACGGTGTCGATACGGCGCATACAAGGTACGGCCCTCTATGGGGCGGCCCCAGTAGCTGCTTGCGCGCCCCAGCACGATGCGCGACACATTTAGCAAAGACAAGGATTTTGTCTTTGCTAGTGGCGATGGACCGCTGGCCTCTTTAATGCGGCGGTTCAGCCAATGAGGGTGAACCAGCCACATGACGTCATGATCGCGCCCACGCTACGCCTCCCTGTTGCACGTGCCTGGAATGAGCGAACAGTCCCACCCCGTCACGTGCAGGCCACGCGCACTGCGGCCTTAGCCTTAACTATGGGCGCCAGGAACTTTATAAATACAAAAAGCTTATTCACATTATTTATAACGCTCGCCATACAGGAACATACATCATGTTAGACATATTAACTAGTGGCAAATCATAAAGTTACTCTGTGTTCTTCCCTGGTAACTCTCACTCCTACACCGGGGAGGTACTCTTGCTTGTTTCCCTTAGTATTGGGTAGACTGACAATTCCTGCTAACATTACAATGCCCCCTCTCAAGTTGGCCCCTGCTGGGAATATACACTGTTCCTGGGATCAGTATCCCGTTATAAAGACCTTCCGGTGGGACGATCCGATTATGCCTCAGAGCTACTATCTGAGAACTCCTGCTCAGCACATGCTCACCCTCTTCCCGCATGAAAACATTTGAAGCGGTACTATAGGCGCTAACTATATAGGGCACGTCAGGACACTTAGATACATATTTATGCACTTAACATATGTACAGGACTCACAGTGAGGCCAGAACTCATAGGAACCTGCTTCTAGAACATTAGGTAGAGGTGTATATATACTCTTTCGGTCTCCCATGGTGACATCAGTGGTTACAAGACATACAGTACAAGGAGGAGAGACTATCCTTTCTGCACAGTCATCCTACATCACGTGATGGGAGGGGGCAATACCAGAGTGATCCCACCGGTAACCTAAGGCCATAACACCTTACATTACTTAAGTCGTCCTCAGTGGGGGGGCTACACTTCTAAGAGACATTTCTTTTAAATGTTTCCTGATGGGTGAACATCATTATTCTCTTTTTTTTATCTTTTAATGTATTCTGAAGCCAGGTCACGTGTGATGTGTGAATTGCCCCAGATAGCATTAACTCGGCTCCCTTACAATCATTCCAAGTCCTATAATATTTCCTTCACTTATTAGAAAAGCACGCAGTAATAACAGGCACTTGTGGATGGTGTGTAGTAGTGATTTGTAGGAGACAGGTAGAAAGAGATGGCCTTGCCATGGGAGTGTAAGAGAGATGGGTGCTGTACTCTCTGTCTCAGGGTGGAAAAGGAAGTGAGGAGCAGGGTCACACTAGAAGTGAGATGGGACAAACTACTGTCAGCAAAGACGGGGGGAGGGAGGGCAGAATAGCCATCTGAGAAGAATCTCAGAGGTTTGCGTAGCAAATCACTGGCTACATGCTCAGAGGCAGAAAGGGCAATTGATACAATCACACTGGCACAGTGTGTGTGTGTGGAACAAATGCATGCAGCTGAACTTAAGGAGCTGACAAGCAGAAGGGGGTCAAACAGAAATATGATTCTTGTTCCATGACACTCTGGAGATACCACTATATAAATAAATATGTGGAACATATGTGCAATACATGACAAAGATAACATCATATTCACAAAACATGCGAAAGTCCGTGTCCACACAAGGATGTGATACCGGCGGAACACTGGCTCAAAGTCCTTGTCAAAGTTCTTTGGCAAAGGATGCCAAGCGGATGCACGGTCCAAGTTAGCTGGGTGCACCACAATGTCTTTTGCAAAAGTCTCTGGTCCTGTTTCTTCTTAGATTTTTGAGGAACAGTCCTTTTTCTCGTAGTTTTCTCTAAAGAGGGCATCACCTTGGATGGTGCCAGTCGTGATAGTCTGTACTCCATCACCTGGTGTTTGACGAAGGTAATGGCTTCTGGTCCCTTACGAATCAGCACATCCTGGAAGACTGTCTGACAAGTCTGGCCCAGTGCGTAGGGCGTCGTTTGGAGAGTTCCTCGGTGCTGAGCATGGAGCTGAACATTGACCCAGATATTGACTGGGTTTCTGATGGTGGTAGACAGATGATGGAAGGTACCAACATTCTTCACCTTCCTCAGTGAAGGTGCTGGCTTTGCTTGGCCACTAAGGATGTTTTGGATGAAGGCTACAAAGTTATGTTTGGCCTCCGGTTTCCTTGTAGGTCGCAGCCGAGCGAAGTGAGCCTAAAGATGGCATGTACTCTGTTGTTGGGAGGGCGTCTTTTTGGTGAACGGAATGGTAGCGGGGTCACACAACTGCCCAATCTGTCCTTGAAGAGCTCCTTATCCATTAACTTCTGGAATTCTCCATCTTCCATCGATGGTGCTTGTTGTTACTTCCCTTGTTGTCTGGAAAGCTGTGCTCCCTAGGTCATCGGAACGTTTCTCTGCACGAGAATGTCTCCACACATTTTGGTTTTAAACGCCTTTGTGTCTCTTTGTTAACTGCCGTCAGGAGGTTATTTCTCCCTGGACATGACGAAGAACAGTCTCTTTTGCCCTTGCAAATCCCTTTATGAAATGTCTCTGCGACTGTCTCTTTTAGACAGTGTGAGAGGGACAGTCTTTTTGCCCTGTGGCTTCACCTACAGGGTGCAATCTTTTGCAGTGTACCAGCTGTGGGGTTGGCTGCTTTGCCACTTGGTATTCTGTGGAGGGAATGGCTGTACGTCTTAGCTGTGCCATTGTGCATGAGGGACGTCCGATTGTTATTGTCTTTTGGACGATCCCTTTGTCGGGCACCTTCAGGAGGTTTCTTCTTCCTTCAGGGAAGTCGACTCATCATCCTTAGTTACTAGCATCCATGGCCATTGTCAATCCCCCTGATGTGAAGATGTTTTGTGATTCAGGGTATGAACCTTGTCTCTTCTCCTCACTTGGCCCTCTGTCACTTGGAGATGGCCAAGACATGTTTCGGAGAGGGATGTGTGTCCGCATTTGTTATCACTGTTCTGCGGGCGTCAACATAGTCTGGTGCCGTGCCTTTGTCGGTGCACACGTTGCCCAATATCACCCATCCTAGGTATCAAGCCTTTGGCGAATGGAGCGTTTGGGGTCCGTTGCGCTGTTTACGGACTTGTTGCAATCTCAGGATATCCCTACCAAGCAGCAGCAAAGACTTGCGCCTTGTTCTACCGGCGGGATGTAGTTGGCTATTCTCTGAGGTGTGGGTGATGGCGTGCCACGTCTGGTGTGGGAATCTCGTCCCTGTTTGCAGCATGTAGTTGCACTCGATGGATGTGGGGAGAGCTATCTTCACTCTGTTATCCACTGAACGTATAATGTAGCCGCTTGCTCTTCTCTCTGTTGTCCAGTTGACCCGCAACAGTGGAGTGTGTAGGTGTGAGGCATTGTCTGTGCGTGAATAAGTTGAAGAATTCCGTCTTCCGCAATGATCTGTTACTTTGATCGTCGAGGATTGCATACATCGGATAGCATCTCAGGTTGTCCCTGGGGGTGCACTGCGACACAGGCATATTTTGGAGCAGGATATTTTGTCACTTCCTTTCCGCAAACCTCGGTGTGCTGGGACGTGACGGATGTGGCTCTCCTTCCTCCTGCATGCTCCGCTATGGAGGATGGGTTGTTGAGTTGGTGGAGTGTCAGCACCTCGGATGTAGAGATGTCACGTGCTTGTACTTTTGCACACTGCACATTTGATGGCTTCTTTACAGTCCTTGGCTAGGTAAATCGTGGAAAGCGAGCACTGAAGCAGAATCCGAATTCTCAGAGTAACTTCTTGCGTTCCTCTAGGGACTTCATACTGAACCAAGCATCGTTGAGTGGGTGTGGCTTCTATATATGGTCAAACAAGAGTGTTATGTCTAGCACAACTGTAAGAGTATAATAAAGCAGTATACTTGCAATTTGAGTACGGTGCTCCGTGGTTCAGGGAATAAACCTGTCTGGTGTGATTTCAAAGATATGGAACAAATGGGAGGATCCAGGGCATACGGATTTTTAAGAAATGAATTTATTCTAGGCACACAAAACGTTTTGAGCTGTACAAAGCTCTTCTCAAGTCAAACAAGAGGGTTATGTCAGTCACTTGAGAAAGGCTCGAATGGGTTGTGTGTGCCTAGAATAAATTTCATTTCTTAAAAATCCGTAGTGCCCTGGATCCTCCCATTTGTTCTTATATATGGGACATTCCCTGTTTGGGTCCCTTGGTTTCTCGTCTCCGGCGACCGATTGATCGGGAATAGTTTGGGTCTTGGGGGACACGTCCGTCCTGTGGACCGAGATGGGTGTTCGAGTGTTACCATATCTCGAAACTGGTCTCTCATTCCTCAGGTCGCTTGCACTGTGTGTGGTCTGTGCACCCAAGATGAAACTGGGATCGTTCCTTGTCCTTGCCGCTTCGCGGATGAAGCTCAAGAAGAATGAGAAGGGAGCGAAGGCGACTTGCTTCTCCCTTTTGGAGGTTGTAGGGTAGCTTCTCCAAGATGGGTCTGACTCCGCGAGCTGAGTCTAGGATGTTGAGACCTGTTAAGGAATGGTTTTTCCTTGCAAACTCCAGCTCTTGCAACAGGTCCCCGAGCTCTCGTAACTTCGAGTAGTCTTTAGCTGTGATCCTGGGAAAGCTGTCGACTCTCTTGAAGAGCGAATCTTCGACTGCTTCAGGGCTACCGTAGCACTCTTCTAGCCTTTCCCATACTAGGTCGAGACCTACTTGGGAGTGGTTCGCGTTTGCCGTCCCGAGTCTCTTCGCGTGCTCCTTGGATTCTTTTCCCAGCCATTTGGATAGCAGGCTGAGCTCTTCCCTTGCTGAGAAGCACAGGCTCTTGATTGCGTCCTTGAACGTAAACTTCCACATTCGGTAGTTCTCAGGACGGTCGTCAAAGTTGGTAAGTCCTGTTTGCACCATGTCACGCCGGATCATGTACTTTGCCATGTCTGTCAGGCCTGAGGCATCGGCGTGTTGGTCGCGTTCTGAGGTAGTTGCTGGGAGGGTCCATGCGGTCGCCTCTTCCTTGGCGTGGATGCGTGGTGACTGCTGGTCAGTGTGAGGGGCTGTGTTTTCCCGTGTGGGTGTGCCTGGATTGCGAGCCTGTTGTAGTTCATCCGTGTGCGCACTGGCGTGTGGATCACTGTTGTGGCTGTGGCTATCCCAGGTAGCGTGTACCCTTAAAGGAACAGCGTCTTCTCCACGTGGACCTAGCAAGTCTTCGGTGTCTGTGGTATCACTCCCGTCGTTTTGAGATGGTGCGCTGGTGTTTACACTGAAGAGGCTCCTTACGTAGTCTTCAGTGCGTTGGATTGGATCCTCTGGCTATCCGTCTGTACGGTTACTCCCGGCCGTATAGTCTCGCAGCTGCTTCTAAGACCGGCTTGGGCTACAGCGGCGTCCTCCTCTTTGCTTAGAGCTTCTAGATCCACGTCCAATTCGGCCTTTCTACGCGCAGCGGCGGTGGCGGAAGCGGAGGCGGCATTGGCGGCGTTCTGCTCCTCCTCTTCTATGCGCGCTCTTTCTGCCCTTACGGCTGCCTCTCTCCGACCATATTTTGCCCTGGCACATGCGGCCTCTGCGGTGGCTTGTGCCTTGGTAGCGCTTGCGCTAGACACGTTAGATTGCGCTGATCTTGCTGACCTTGACGAGTGCCTGGATGCGCTGGAGCGCTGTGATGCAGTCTCCAGGAGGAGCTCTTTTCTCTCGCTTTGGGCGTCCGTGATGGCGGTTCACACGCGGCTGTCACGTGTCAAGTCAATATTATGCTGTAAGTTCCTTTCTTGCAGGCTTTTGCCGGTGTTAGCCCTGGCCAAGTAAGTGACGTATGCCTCTGACAGCCCTTGGTAGCCTGAGTGATCGATCTTTAATTGAGTTATTGCCTGCTCGAGCTGTTGTACAGAATTGCCAGCGCCGGCGACATTGCGTATTCCAAGTGTGGTTGTTTCCCAGGCCTTCTCTAATTTAGCGCGGTGCGCTTCAATGTCAGTCTTATATTTTTCACGGGCCTTTTGTGTCAGTGTGACTATCCGTTTAGGCCTTGCGTCTGCCTGCGCCCGTTGCAGTTGTGCAGCGGTCTCTGTGTCTGAGTGAACACTCTCCTGCGTGGTGTTTGGTGAGGATCTGAGTTCTGCCATGCTGAAGGTGTGTGTAGGCCTTTAGCCAGTGCGTGTGGCGTGCGGTCTGTTTACCTGCGACAGCGATGGATGACTGTCTCGGATAGTGCCGATAGGTGTCCTGCAGCGGTAAGCGTAGGGGTAGCTGTACTTACAGATGTCCGGTGGCTCTGACCCGTGTCCTGGCGGTGTCCGGTGGCGTGGCCCTTGGTGGCGCTAGCCATGGGAACGTGCACAGGGTTAGGTGAGATGGTAGCTCCTCGCTGTCAGGCTGTGCAGAGGGTGAACTCAAAGACAGAAAAGAGCAATCAAAGTTCTGTGTATAGTGCACTGTTTGAATGCAGTGCTGGAGCCTTGAGTGTGAGCTGCAGGCTGTGTGCAGTGTAAGCTGCTTGCTGTTTGTAAGGCTTTTGCTGTATAAAGTCTGAGCTCTTTATTAGCAATGTAAAGCTGCTCTCTTGTCTTTGTATAAAGCTGTAGTTGTTTGCTGTATAGAGGGTGGTAGCTCTGTGTAGCAATGTGGAGCAGTATGCTTATACTGTGGTGGTGAGAGACTGCTGTTTATTTGATGTGTAAGCTGCTTGTGTTTTTAGCATAAAGGTGTGAGTAGCAGCTCCTCTGTGTGTGTCCCCCAAGCACACGGTCCTCTTTCTACTATTCTGAAGCCAGGGTCACGTGTGATGTGTGAATTGCCCCAGATAGCATTAACTCGGCTCCCTTTCCCAATCACTCCAAGTCCTATAATATTTCCTTCACTTTATTGGAAAAGCAGCAGTAATACAGGCCTTGTGGATGGTGTGTGTAGTAGTGATTTGTAGTTAGAAAACAGGTAGAAAGAGATGGCCTTGCCATGGGAGTGTAAGAGAGATGGGTGCTGTTCCACTGTTCCAGGGTGGAAAGGAAGTGAGGAGCAAGGGTCACATAGAAGTGAGATGGGACAAACTACTGTCAGCAAAGACAGGGGGTGAGGGCAGAATAGCCCATTCTGAGAAGAATCTCAGAGGTTGTTGTAGCAACTCACTGGCTACATGCTCAGAGGCAAGAAAGGGCAACATATTGATAACATCACAAGGCACAGGTGTGGGTGTGTGTGTGTGTGTGTGTGTGTGTGTGTGTGTGTGTGTGTGTGTGTGTGTGTGTGTGTGTGTGTGGTGTGTGTGTGTGTGTGTGTGATGTGGGGTGTGTGGTGTGGTGTGTGTGTGTGTGTGTGTGTGTGTGTGTGTGTGTGGAACAAATGCATGCAGCTGAAGGGGGGTCAAACAGAAATGTGATTCTTGTTCCATGACAATATGTAAGCTAGCGTTTACATCGGGCCCACAATTAAACATTAAAAAGTACCACTAGCAGCATCAGGGCTAATATGTACCATATGGACTCTCTCCTAGGACATACATGAACTAAGTACAGTGACAAGTGTAACAGTGTTTCCCCCACCCGGTGGGAGATTTGGCCATTACTGGCCGTGTGGTGCATGATACCTGCTGGTAACAGGAGGGCTGAGTCGTCCGCCGGTGGTAGTGGGGACACAGGACTAGGCTTCTGGGGTTCATACCCCACATATCTCTTTAGCAGTGCTGGGTCTCCATCTGCCGTAGGCTCCAGGAACTGAACGTGATCTCCCACGGTAGAACTTATTACCTGTCCCCCTAGTAAGATCACGCACCAGGCAGGAGGTATAATAACAGGAACGGTTTATTATCTCTTCTGTACAGCACAGCAACAAGGCAGGCTTCTGCCCGATGCAGTACTTCTCAGCTACCACTGAAGGATGGTCCCTGGACTGTCACTACAGGCCAAGAGCACCCGCAGCCATCCTAGCTCTTCCCTGCCTCCCTAGCAAAGACAGAGATATGGTCCACACCATACTCTGTCGCAGAGGGAAGAGGACTGGAGAAGGCCCAATAATCAGCCTCTCCACTGTGTGACCTGCCTTCCTCAAGTGGGGAAAGGCACTACCAAATTTGAGCGGTATCTGCCAGGAGGAGGGCACCAGGTCTGACTCATGATTGGTCATGCCCAGGCCTGATGTCACCGCCACCCGCTGTCAATCAAGTGCAGTACCAAGGAGGGGGAAAGCCCCATATCAACTACTGGCAACCTGATCGTTCCAGGGCTTACTGCCAGGAGGGAAGCAAGCTAGTAGCCACAGATGGCATGGCTACACACGTTTAAAAGGTTAAATGGAGCTGAAAAAAAGGATGAGCATTTTGTTTTAGCTGTGAACATTTGCAAAAGCTTTGTGTGTGTTTTACCATCTTTATCTGATGTCTTAATTGATAAGTCTGTTTGTCAGTTTTCAAATCCCCAGGTAAACTCTGAGCTCTTCTCTGCCTTTTGTTAGCAAAGTAAATATCAAGCCACCATTAGACAAACATACACACAAGTAGCTGGAGTCCCTGAATAAAGTGTTCCCAACAAAAATATACTAATATAAAAAGCAGTTACTTTAAGGCAGGGGTCTCAAACCCAGTCCTCATGGGCCACAACCAGGTCAGGATTTATGGATATCCCTGCTTCAGCACAGGTGGCTCAGTCTTTGACTGAGCCACTGATTGAACCACATGTGCTGAAGCAGGGATATCCATAAAACCTGACCTGGTGGTGCAAGATAAGGGTAAGTGTAAGCTCAATAATCAGATATGGTTCCGTCTGCAAGATATATACAGCATAAGTGTCCAGATAGCATGGAATGTCCACAAAGTAGTAGTTAAATGGGACTGGGAGGGATATGTGTCTAGTGGTGTCCACATGACAACACTGTAAGAGGGGTTAAGGCTGCACTCCACAAAAAAGAGAAAGATGCAGACAATTTACCGGTGCTGCTGGTTCAAGGAAGTACCTGCCATAAACTCCAAAGTACACTGAGGAAAAGAAGGGATCCAGCGCTCCACGGATTTCTGAATAAGAAAGATTTATTGTGCCACACAACGTTTCGACCTTATGTCTTTATCAAGTGCCTAGTCACTTGATAAAGACCATAAGGTCGAGACGTTGTGTGGCACAATAAATCTTTCTTATTCAGAAATCCGTGGAGCGCTGGATCCCTTCTTTTCCTCAGTCCACATGACAACCACATAGATTGACACATTAATAAACACCCAACCAGTATGAATAAATGAGGTAATGTCCAGTGTATACAGGAAATATAACAGGGCACTGCGGCCCATTACCTGTATACTCCCAGGGACAATCCAGATATCTGCGGCGTTCAGTCCATCCAGTCAGGGAATCCAAGAAGCAGCAAGTGTAGACAGAGCACAGACAGCGGGATCCAACTTCCAGCTTCCAGAAGAGGAAAAAATATCCAGGCTACTCCAAAATAAGAATAATTGATCACATTTATTGCAGGCTAGTAAGCAATAAATGGACTACATGAACGCATCTACGCGTTTCATGCAACAGCACTTTATCAAGGTGTACAAGGTATTACATTAGCTGCTTCTTTATACTCACCTGAGCTGTCCGTCGTGCTGTCGGGGATGATGTCATCAGCGCGCGCCTACGAACGTAGTCGCGCTGACGTAACGTGCACCCCCATAGGCCGAGCAAGTCAGGTGGTATGCTATTGTTTCTTAAAACAAACTTTATTAGTAGCAAACAACAGAGAAAATGACAGCTTAAAAACTGAGCTCTTATTGCTTAAGATGCAAAACCCTGAAGTGGTATACCATGAGTAAAAGGTACCCATTGGTTACGCATCATAGTAGTAAGACAGAAAGCGATCTGAATTAATGTCAAATATGCAACAATTAGAATTAATGGATGGTTTATTAATGATTTATTAGTGGTGGCCCTTGAGGACTGAGTTTGAGACCCCTGCTTTAAGGTGATTGCAAAGACTGAGCCACTGATTGAGCCACCTGTGCTGAAGCAGGGATATCCATAAAACCTGACCTGGTGGTGGCCTATGAGGACTGAGTTTGGGACCCCTGCCTTAAAGTAACTGCTTTATATATTAGTATATTTTTGTTGGGAATACTTTATTCAGGGACTCGAGTTACACCGATAAGTAGTTTCATTATTTTTTGTGCACCCATTATGTTAAACTACATTTAAATCAGCAGTCCCTCTCTTTCCCCCCCCCCCACCCCCCGAAGCCTATAAAAATTTAACTCAAATAATGCTAGTATCTCGCCGCAACAGTCCTAGATCCCCAGGGACCCGCTTGGGCATACCCGGAAGTTAGGCCAGACAGGAAGTAGGTCACCACTTCAGGGATCAAGCGATCTGGACCCTTCCTCTGCTGGGAGAAACCAGTTGGGCCCTATCCCTCCCTGGGTGACAGACCCTCCTTGTGCTACACAAGCTGTCCCCACCCGCCCATCTGCTCATTCATTTGGGGCCCTGGGTTACACTTGTGTCCAACAAAAGCCCATAAAAAAAATTAATTCAGAGTAAAAAAAACTAAATCCTGAGGTTACCATGGTAACCTTTGGACTGCACTGGCCTCTGGGAAAAGCTCCATTTTAACCTGCCCGACCCTTCATATTTCAAATACTTGCGTCTCCTTAACAGAGCATCCGATTTTTAAAATAAGAACAGCGTTGGAAAGGGCAAAAAGAGATCTCTCAAGTGAAGTAAGAAAAAAAATGGTTATCATAAAGAGGGCAGCAGCAGTGCCAGCGTCCTCCTCCATACACACACTGCCCACTGAAAGTTCCCAGTTTTATACACATTACAGTTCAAAGCGACTGTTTTGGGTTGCTGCGTTAACCTCGTCACTGCCTTGAGGTCTTGCCACGAACGGCTACCTTTGCCGCCCCCCCCCCCACCCCGGGGTTTCCAGGACATGACAATCTGGAGGAACAGTTGAGGACGTGGAGCAGCTGCGGTGTGGCAGCCTGGATGGAGAAGGTGAGAGAGTTATCACTGCTGCAGGAGACACATGGGGAAGGTCAGAGAGTGACCCTTCATCTGCAGGTCAGCAGGGCCCTGGGAAGACAGGTGCACCCGGAGCAGCGTCACCGTCCCTAATGTACAGTGTCACGCGCTCAGCTCACGAACACGTGTGAGCACCGGTAATGAGTTCCAGGCCCCCCTCGTATACCCAATCTTTTGTGCTGAAGGGGACCTGCCACGCTGTTGTTGTAAAACAATCCTCCGGTGACTGACCTTTAACCTCTCAGCTGCCACAGCGAGCGGCTGGCCACACGAATCGCGTCACAACCCCCGCGCAACAACGGAGCGGTGTGTTTCGGGGGGCCCCTCTGGCAGTGAAAGAGTTAACAGAGCGGCACAGACATGAAAGGGAGAGATAAGACGGGCATAGAAATCCCTCATCCCTCCTGCTTGGTTCAGTTCAGGAGAAGTTGGACACATCTGCAGTGCTGTTATCAGCCAGTGTATACAACATGTACAAATGTGTGTCAATACTGCGAGGCCTCTTGCCTCCCTTTCCCCTCCTGGTCCTTCTCTGAGTAATAGAACATCCACCGGCATTCTGTTATTAACTTTCATTTATCTTATGTTCAAAGCCCATATCCTGCACACATCTCTCCGCAAGCAATGTGGGAGACAGGCACCATACAAGCCATGGATTTGCTGTAGGGATCTACAGAAGCAGTTAGACCAGGAGTGGGCAGCTGCAGTCCTCTAGGGACACCAACAGGTCAGGTTTCAACAGGTCAGGTTTTCAGGATATCCCCTGCTTCAAGACTGAGCCATTGATTGAGCAACCTGGGCTGAAGCAGGGATATCCTGAAAACCTGACCTGTTGGTGGTCCTTGAGGACTGGAGTTGCCCAGCCCTGATTTAGACATACGCAATCTTAGCGTGCTCAAAATCGTAGCGTGCCGAAACTACTATATGCGCAGCAGCCGGAGTAGCGTCCCTGCATTTCTAAAGGCTCCCCCCCTCCCTCTCCCTGCACACCACCTCCCCGGGCTCTACATGTGGTGCAGGGCTTTACCAGGTGGCAGCGATGGTGGGAGCCCACCCCTGGGGGGTCTTAACACGGAAGTAAGGCCCCACTGGAAGTCGAGGCCCAACTTCTGCAATCACCGCTTGGGTGGGCTCGTTCCGTTGCCACCATCACACCGGTTCCACAGGTAGGGCTCCCACGAGGAGAGGGGAGGTTAAACTTTCACCGGGGCCCACCCATGCCTAGTCCCGCCCACAATATTATTATATTTAGATATTTAATTGTGCCACTTGGAGTGATACTGGGAAAGTATGTACAACAGTAAACAAAGAAGCCCCGCTGTGCGGCCTCCCCTTACACCTAGAGGGCAGGAGACCCTGCACACTGCCCAGCTTCATGAGAGACCCCTGCCCCACACCAGAGATACACACTGACCGGCCCGAGGGGAGGAGAGACCCCCCTAGCCCACACCACTGATAAACACTGACCGGCCTGAGGGGAGGAGAGACCCCCTACCCCCACAGCAGTGATACACACTGACCGACCTGAGGGGAGGAGAGACCTCCTACCCCCACAGCAGTGATACACATTGACCAGCCCGAGGGGAGGAGAACCCAACACTTACCTGCCTGCGGGAATAGGAAACCCCCCCTACTACTGGACTAGTGGAGGCACATCCAATATGGCAAATTATTTATTTAATTTATATATGGGGGGTTTCTCATACGTATGGGCCAATTAGTTCAGTCTTTTGGCCAAAACATGATAAGCCTGCAACCACATCAAGGTAGACCCTTTCAGCATGTACCTACTCAAGGTAGTCAGTCAGACAGTCTGAGCTCTTTGTCATTACATCATATATCCCGCTAAGAAAAAAGAAAAACACTTATTCAATTTGACACACTCGGGATCTTGAATAACTGGCAGGTGTCAAGCGTTATGACCGGGCTAATCTCATCTCTTGGTGAGTTTTATTCCACTTACGCACAGTTATTTGTGTTAACCCGGTAGTAACAGGATGCTTTCCCTGGGAATCCTGGCATCACTGCTGCCCCTGGGTATAACTGCAGTAAAACCTTTGTAACTCTCCTGTAGTGAGACGGTCTGCTTCTCCTCACGCGTGACAGTTTTACAGGCTATGCGTGTATTTTGCGTGAAGGTGTCGGGAAGTGACCACATCCCCGTGTGCTGTGACAGGCACCTCAGGGAGAGACCCCACGCGTGAGACTCATATAAAAGTGGGGACTTTTTTTTAATCAGTTCTTTAGATTGATGGATTGAGCGGTTAGTAATAATTAATTATCCTTTATTCTCTTCATTCCTTGGCTGCCAGGGGGCCTGTACTGTGGAGAAGGGGTTTTAACAAATGGGGTAAATCTCAAAAGGTGCCTGAAGTGGTTATTTGTGTTACTTTATATTCATTGTGTTACTGCCGGAATTCCCCCTAACTGAGCAGCAAATAAAAGTACCACTTATGAGCACATTCATGTCTCGGATAGGGCTGCAACCCTGCCTTTCCCCATTATCTCTTAACAGATTGCTTCCACTGCAGCTAGGGATTCTGGGAAATGACATGCAAATGAGCACACAGTGTCACCCTGAGCCCAGGTCAGGGTCCCTGTATATTTCAGACCCAAGCAGCTCAGGTTTAACCCTGCAGCGCTGGAAGGTTGCAATGGATGTATTGCTCTGCAGGGTGTTGCAGGCAGGTAGGGTGACCATCCATCTGTTGGGTGTGACACAGCGGTGACAAGTGTTTAGAGGTGTTTAGGGATCGCGTGACTAACCTCTCCATTGAGCAGTGAGCAGGTGACCTGCCCTTCTCTCTCTGTGTTTTCCTTGTCACTCCCCTGTTCATGTCCACTACACGCCGACCTGTCACTCCAACAAAAGGCTGCCTCCAAGTGCAGGACATGTTGCTGTCCTCTTACAAATTCAGGACACTTGCCCACCCTAATCACAGCTGCCTCCAGCACTGAAGGGGGTCAGGGGTGCAGGAGCTATTTTTGTGTGTGGGGGGGGGGGGGGGGTGCTGTACATCCAAAATCAGTAACATACATTTGTAGCTAGGTCACCTGCTGGCTACTATTCTGCCCTAGGGTTGGCAGTAAACCCGGGTACAATCAGGTTGCCAGTAGTTGGTATAGGGGTTTTCCCCCTCCCCTTTAGTACTGCACTTGAGTGACAGCAGGGGGTGGTACATCCTGTTGTAGCTGGGACAACGGGGGGCCCGCCTTCTGGCTGTACTTAAGGGCAGGACCGCCCTAAATTTAGTAGTGTCCTTCCGCCTCTGAGGAAGGCAGGTCACACAACTGGGAGCCTGAGTTTGGGATCTTCCCTTGGGCTCTTCCCTTAAGGGAAGAGTGAGTGTGGACCATACCTCTGCCTCTACAGAAGGAGGTGGGGAAGAGTTAGGACGGCTGCGGGTGCCCTTTGCCTGTAGTTACGGTCCAGGGACCATCTTCAAGAGTAGCTGAGAGTACTGCATTGGGCAGAGGGCTGCCGTGTAACTGTGCTGTACAGAAGACAATACACCATTCCTGTTGCTATATACCTCCTGCCTGGTGCGTGACCTTACTGGGGGGAGAGGTAATAAGTTCTACCGTGGGAGATCACCTTCAGTTCCTGGAGCCTGCGGCAGATGGAGGCGCTGCACAGGAGATATGTGGGGTATGAACCCCAGAAGCCTGATCCCGTGTCCCCCTGCCATCATGGAGGACTCAGCCCTCTTGTTACCAGCAGGTACATGCACCATACACCGTAGTAATGGACAAATCTCCCACCGGGTGGGAAACACCGTTACACATTCATTACAGGAATGTAAAAATGTATAAACCCAGAGGGGGCTGCAGCAATCCCCCGCTCCCCTAGTTCCAGCCTCCGTACTCGTAGTGTTTAAAACATGACTGAACAGAGACCTCGCTATGTCCGTGTGGCCCCCTTGTCCTTGTGCACCCCCTGCCCCCCTTCCCCTACACCTCCTGCTACATATTGTGCCTGTGCGTCTCTGCAGCGCAGTATGGGTAATTAGTGATGTGACGGTGGCACGGTGGGTAAACAGAGGGGTGACGGCCAGCAAACATTGATGGATAACCACCCGATACAACTAATGGAGAGACAAACCATGCAACACCGCCCAGCCTCCGGCCTGACCAATCAGAACAGAGCCGGAGTCTGTCTCGTGTAATTATTATTATGCCACCATGTTAATAGACTCCCATTCGTCTCCTCCGGCTGCATTCCTGTGCTGTTCAGGACGGTGATTAACTCTCTCCCTGCTAGAGGGGTCTGTGATGAATTGCAGAGCAGGGGAAGCCTGTACCCCACAGAGAAGGAAGTGTCTGCACTGGGATTAGATGTTTTTTTGGCAATACGTGTAGTTTGCCTGCGCCAAAGCTGCGCCGCCTTCAGAAAATAATCTTATTTTAAATAAATGGGACTCCAATCCTCCCCAGCGGAGGGGAGCAGCTTTACAGCATATTGAGTTAATGTCTGGGCAACTTCAAACACTCTAGGGTCGTCCTGGGGATGAGGAGGGGAAGCTTGCAGGGCCCTCTCAGGATTAATGTTGTAAGTGTTCAAGGCTGGAGGAGAGGTGAGGAAAGATGAGAGACTTTCAATGGATCCTGTTTAGTCTAAAGCTAGAGCTTGCAATATGAGGCTTTAACCTCTTCAGTGCTGAAGGGAGACCCACAATACACTGCAAAGGGTTAACTGCCACGGTGCTGAAAGGGTTAAAGGTCAGGCGCGTGGGTTGCAAACATAATGGTTGTATGAAAGATACTTTATTTTTCCACGACAGTAGTAGATGCATGAAATAGCCTTCCAGAGCAGTGGTGGGGCAAACGCAGTCAAGGAATTATAAACTACTTGGGGTAGAAAGAAGCCTGCCATTTGGTGGATACTTTGTAGCAGTTGGGAGATAGGGTGGGCCAAGCACTCCTTATCTGCCATCATTTCCCCTTTCTATGTAAGAGCGCATCACGGATTGGGAAGCATCACCCTGGAAGCCGGTCCCTTCCCACCCTCTCCGGTGAGCACAGCCGGGCTGGGGAAGTCACACGTACAAGCTGCTAACGTTTATCTGGACGCTGGCTTCGTGTTGTGTGTGAGAGACGTGTTGTGGAACATGCTCAGATGATGGATGGGCCACTTACGCCCCATCATACTGCAACCTTCACGGGTCACTCGCACATAAGTGCCTCTGCCCTGTTTGTAGTGGGGGTGGGCTGGCGTGTAAGTGCATGTGAAGGGCAGAGCATCATGGTGGCCCAAAGGTTAACCTCTGCCAGCCCGTCCTGGCATTGGGAGGGTGTATCTGTGGCTGCACCTTAATCCTGCCCTGCAGCACCTCTGTTCTCTTCCTCTGCTGTCCCACTCTGTCATCATACCCCAATCCTGCAGCTTTCCCTGCTGCGCCTTAACTCCACTCCTTCATGGGCATAAGACGCACTAAGGCTTAGCGCCATTTAGTCATTAGAGGCCTAAATTGTTGGCCTTGTGTTTTATCAGCCTCTGTGAGAATGCTTTGTGTCATGGGGTTCATATTAGTGGTCAAGGATGTGCCCAGTGTTATCCCCTGGAGCTTGCAGACATAAACATATGGGCAGTGTGCAACATGCTGCGTTACTTTAGTTATTTCACAGGCTCTGCAGACACACGAGTACTGGGCTCCTAAACCCAACACCAAGCAGGCCATGTCTAACAACTGCATGGAGGGGTTAACCCCCGTGTCCGGCGCACCAGAATTTATGAGAGGACAATCATTGCATTGACAGCCATAATCACAATCCAGGTAGGCTGTATAGTAATCCGTGCGGAGTCATATCATGAAAGTGTGGGACCTAAACACAGGTAGGTGGTGAACGTGGAGGAGGAAAGGAAGAACAACAGATCGGAGCGCCCACAGGTGGAGTGAGAGACCGGAGAGTGTAAAACCTGACCAACCTGCTACCCCCACTGTTCCTGCTGCCACACACAGGCTCCGGAAAAACAGCGCTGAGGGAAAACAGCCAGGATCCCGGTCCATGTGAATGAGCGTGCTACTTGTGACGCACAATATTGGCGCCTACTCTAATTTCAGTATTAGATATCATTTACATGTGAGCGTCGCAGACAGCACCCTGACCTGTTGGTGGCCCTCAAGGACTGGAGCGGGCCACCCCTGCCCTACCCTTAGCCGGAGTGCTGCTTGATGTCCTTGTAATTAAGCGTACCCCTCTCCTTTACAGAGGACCACAAGTGAGAAGGTGAGGGCGCTGCGGGAGGGAATTTCCTGCTCCACTGTAACTCGCAATGCCAAACTCGCCACTGGAATAAAAATGCGAGTTTTTAGAAGCGGTTTGCAGAACAGAACTACGAGAATAGCGGTTTTGACAAACAGATCGGATTGGCAAAGCCGGAGTGAAACTGCTTGTCAAAAAGCCTTTTAGACAGGAATTGGACATGTGAGAAGGACTTACTGCAATGTCTTTATATATGTAGCGTACTTTTCCCCACCCCTTTGGAGAATGTGTAGCTACGGTGTGTGTGGTGCAATATCTGTGGCTCACAGGAGGTCTGAGCCTCCGCTGCTGGGACCCTGGGGTGTAACCTGGTACGGTGTACTTCAGCACCTCCACCTGTACCGGATTCTACTATGTGGAATTACCCGTTATAGGACCTATGTACATACAGTACATATACTTATGCAATAACCACAAACAATGGGTAAAACTTAAAATAACTTTACTACGGAACGATTATATGGCTACTGGTTGCAGCTTACCCACCAGACCTCACACAGCCATAACCACCCACCTAGTGTCCCACACACTTGTTCACAGTCCCCACAGTACCTGACGAGGCCCCCGGGTACCCAAACTCTCTAGTGTCCACAAAGGATATGACCCCTCACCCTTATATGTGGTCAGCGATGCCACTATAGTGTATGTTGGTGCACTTGTGTGTGGGGTACATGCCGGGTGCGTCCGTACAAAGGCGCGCTGCGTCCTGCAATGGGGTACACGGATACAATGATGATCTGCGACTCCTGTGCTTCCGCGTGGGGTGGTCCCCACGTGGGATGTCCACCTTAAGTATAGTCCCTTCCGAGGGGTAATCTGGTCCTAGACCACCAAGAGCCAGGATGCCACTGTATCCTGGCTGTGTCCCTCACTACAAGATACAGGTCAGTGTCCCTATCTAAGGGCCTGTCCCTGCAGCAACCACAATCTAGTGGGTCTCAGGGCCTACCCGGGGCCTAAGGGGATAAAGCTTGGCCTAGTCCAGGGAAGTGCAGCACCCTGGACACTACCTATCAGCTTCAGCTCCCTCTGTAGACTGGCGTGGTCCAAGCGTGCAAATTGTATCAATATCAGGGAGCAGGGGATTGCTTCAGCCCTATTGCCTGGTTTCTGGCACTGGATGGCCTGCCCCTCTGCCTTCTGGGGGCTGTAGTCTCCCATGGAGCCTATTCTAACTAACGCGTCTCTCACAACTGCGCATGCGTGGCGTCTTGCGCATGCAACCGAGAGCCACCGGCCCTCGGCGAGCCCATCGCGCACCGCAACTACCCACAGCTCTCCGCGCAGCACCGGCGCTCTCCTCCTCTGGCAGCCGCGCGGCCCGCTGCGCTCCCGCCCGCAGCAGTGGTGAAAGGGACTGAGGGAAGCCCAGAGGGAGACCCTGCCACATATATAATGTATAACCCGGCTCACTTCATGTAACCATGTATCTGTCATCATAACTCTGTGCCCAGGACATGCCTGAAACGAGAGGGAACTCTCACTGTATTACTTCCTGGTAACACATTATATAAATAAATCCAAACTCCCCCCCCCCCTAGTTTTGTTTTTCTCTTTGTGAAACAGACACACTCAGTGTACCTCACATACATGTATTTTATACATTAGCATGCAGAGAAGCACTAACTGCTTTTCCATACATATTTTTCTGACAAAATGACTTTTAGCAACGCTTTAAATAAAGTAATCCAAGTCCCTACAAGGTACAGCAACAAAATCCTGGGGACCAAATTATCTCTCATCTTCTCCCTCTCTCCCTCTCTCCCTCTCTCCCTCTCTCCCTCTCTCCCTCTCTCCCTCTCTCCCTCTCTCCCTCTCTCCCTCTCTCCCTCTCTCTCTCTCTCTCCCTCTCTCCCTCTCTCCCTCTCTCCTCTAATAATGTGTACTTAGGAGAAATTACTCTTCATGCAGTGCTGCGGGCTATCCTTGATCAAGCCATTAAAAGGTAAAGCTGTAGATAATATCTTGAGTATATATCAGGATGAAATCCACAATGTAAATTTTGATGATAGCTCATATATATATATATAGTATGCTGGGATAGAAACCAATTGGAGCCCCAAAGATAGCTAGGACAACATTAGGGATCACAGGGAGACCCAGCAACTAAGGCTAAGGCCCCGGTCAAGCCGCTGTAACGCGCGCCCGCGATATTGGCGGCGCGTTCAGCTGATTCCCCGGTCTGCAGCTCACTGCAGGAGGAGAGACCGGGGGGGCGTAGCGGGGGAGTGACGGGGCGCGGCCATGACGTCACATGGAAGGTTCGCCCTCATTGGCTGAACCGCCGGGGGGGGCGTGCCTAATCGCTCGACGCGAGTCCTGCTCTCAATTCTATTGAGAGCAGGAGCAGCTCTCGCCCGAGCGCTGCAGCCCCCCCTCTCAGCGGGCCCGGCGCCATTGAGGGGAGGGCTCTCGTCCCTGCAGCGTCCGCCACAGCGGGCGCTGTAGTAGGCAGCGGGGGCAAGGCCTAAGGCCCGTAATATAGTGGGCACGCGCAGCACTTATAATTGGCTGTGGTTAGTCAGCCTTTCTATAATAGGGGCCGCGCGCGCACCGCAGTGAGCGTGGAGCCGGGCAATCGGGGAGAGACAGGGAAAAGTACGTTTTCGCACCGCTACCACCGCTGTAATATGTGTGTATGTGTGTGTATGAGTGTATATATATATATATATTTATCAACATTGCACAGTAAAAATAATTTTTATTCATACGTCTTTTTTTTATTTAAAAAATATTATTTAATAAATTATTAACTCACACAATCTATACACACACATATACACACTCACATAAACACACACACACATACACACACACACAGTACCTTTCCAGCCAGTCGCTCCCGGCAGCACGGACGGTACACACAAAAAGTGTGCGTCACGTGCACGCGCGTTCGCACCTACTATAGAACAAGCCTTACATCCAAATAAGCAGTCGAAGCAGCTCCCAAAGGCAGAGAAGCCAGAAAATGAAATAACACTGTACTCACGGTACCACTTCTTTTCATTGTTGGTTCATCCTTGTGTGCATCCCGTCGAGCCAAATCCAGGAAAGTTACAAAAGTAACATGGAGCACAGCCGAAAAGGCAGAGAACTGGAGGCCGGATCAAAGGTAAAAATAATACAAATGTATTGGCACATTGTGAGCGTGAGGAAACTGAAGTAACACTCCGACGCGTTTCCCGCCGTAGTTGGCGCTTTATCAAAGAGTGTTTACTGCAGGTAAGGCGCAACCTTATATAGGTAGGAAACCCCGGCGGAAGCACCGCCCTCAGTGTCTCACCAGGTAAACTGACCGCCCACACCAACCACAGGGCAGCACCGGTCAGACCACATGAAAGATGGCCGCCCCCTCGCCGGAACCCCTCAACCACACAAAGTATAACATAACACAATTAATCATACAAGAATATAAAATGAAACACATCTACTATACCAATAAGGTAAAAACAGAGACTGTTAAAGCATGAAAACAAAGCAACTAAAATATACATTATCAAAAGAGATAAGGAAAAGCCCGACAGAACAGATTGCGAACCGGTTTAGCAAAAATATCCACTGTTCTAACAATGCTAGAATAACTGCTAAATAATTAACAATTAGACATTTAGTTGAAATTCTACATGGTTAATAATTAAATTCTGCATTAGAACAATAACATGAGAGTTCAGCCAATCCATATTATGGAGATATATCAGGGATCCTGTTTAGTTTTAAGAATTGTAGCAGTGTAAAGGCAACGGCAAACTTCTAGTATAGTTGCAACAATAAAACATTCTGATACAATGTTCAAGTCAGAGTCCTGATACAAAAATAGCCTTAAAGTTGCAGTTCAAGCTCCCGTTTTTTTTTTTTTTTACTTCAATAGTTTCATGTGGGCAATCTCTACTTACCTAAAGAACTGCATAGCTGCCGGTCAATTCGTTCTCCGTCTATTGATCTGCGAAGTTTGGCGACATCTTTAGATCTGGGGAATGTAAATGGTTGCTATAGGAACAAACATGCTTGTTAAAATAGAATACAAGAAAATTGGTCTTTCAAAGTTGTTGTTTTTTTATTTTATTTATTCATTTTATTTCATTGGGGGGCGGGGGGAGATTGATGCCATTTTGTTCATGTATTCTCCCACTCAATCCACTCTCCAGCTCCCTGTCAGGCATGTGCAGATCCCTCTTGGTAGATGGCTCTGCAAGCAGCCTCACGGTCTCAGCTCCATGCAGATCTGACTCACAAGATGGCTGCCCCCAGCCTTAAGGTTTACTCCTTCTCACAGTCCCTCCTCCTTCACCAGATCTCTCACTTGCTTAAACTGATCACATGTGCCTGGAGTTTAACTTATTGGGGGCAATGTTTTGTGTTGCTATACATCAGGGGTGGGGAACGTCTGGCCCGCGGGCCGTGTAAGGCCCGCGAAGTCCAAAGTTGTTGTTTTTTTTAAACAGAAAATGCTAAAAGTATTTTTTCATACTACAGAATTGATTTATTAAAAAATACACACATGCAGGATATTGCCTGAACTGCAGCTTTAACCTTAATGGTACTAAACAGGATCCCTGATATATCTCCATAATATGGATTGGCTGAACTCTAATGCTATTGTTCTAATGCAGAATTTAATTACTGAATTAACCATGTAGAATTTCAACTAAATGTCTAATTGTTAATTAATTAGCAGTTATTCTAGCATTGTTAGAACAGTGGATATTTTTGCTAAATCTGTCTGGCTTTTCCTTATCTCTTTTGATAATGTATATTTTAGTTGCTTTGTTTTCATGCTTTAACAGTCTCTGTTTTTACCTTATTGATATAGTAGATTTCTTTCATTTTATATTCTTGTATGATTAATTGTGTTATGTTATACTTTGTGTGGTTGAGGGGTTCCGGCGAGGGGGCGGCCATCTTTCATGTGGTCTGACCGGTGCTGCCCTGTGGTTGGTGTGGGCGGTCAGTTTACCTGGTGAGACACTGAGGGCGGTGCTTCCGCCGGGGTTTCCTACCTATATACTGTAAGGTTGCACCTTACCTGCAGTAAACACTCTTTGATAAAGCACCAACTATGGCGGGAAACACGTCAGAGTGTTACTTCAGTTTCCTCACACTCACAATGTGCCAATAATTTGTATTATTATTTTTTACCTTTGATTCAGCCTCCAGTTCTCTGTCTTGTCGGCTGTGCTCCATGTTACTTTTTTTTACTCTTCTCTAATAATCAAAGATCTGCAACCCATGCTGGAAGAGGATGTGATACTAAAATAAATCTTTCCCAAACCCCCCATTCTTGCAACCACCAAATATCAAACAGAAATTAGTCAGCAGAAAACTTCATAGCGAACTTAAAGACACTGACAATGGCACAAAACCGTGCAACAACACACGTTGCAAACTCTACAAACATATATGCCAAGATCCCACAGCCAGTCACAACCATGGAACACTCAATGTTAAAGGATCATACAGCTGCACATCCAGGAATGTGGTTTATATGATTCAATGCAACAAACGTGACCAAGGATGCTACATTGGGGAAACCATACAAAAACTAAAAGGCAGAATGAGTATGCACAGACACTCTATACTCCACCACGAAGGAAGATACTGCTCACCTGTGGGACATCATTTCTCACAACCAGATCATTCCATAAATTATTTAAAAATCAAAATCCTCAATGGAATGTTTAAACGCACCGAAGAACGGAAAACACTGAACAGAATGATAAGACTCTTTGACACCAAAACAAGAGGACTGAATGCGGATATGGGGTTTCTCACACACTATCACATTTGTTTGTAATTATCTGGTCTGCCTCTCTGCCAATGTTCTTAGCCGAGACCCCCCCCCCCCCCCCCGCAGCATCACCTACCCCCTCCATGCTGTTACTTGGCACCTTCTTCAAACATCCCTTTCTCGCCTACCTTATCTAAATCTCTGTTTTTGCTTTCCAAACCTCTGTTTTAACCAAAGATTCCTTTGTAAACCAGTATTGCTGACCTGAGAAAGTGAGTAGAACTCTCGAAAGCTTGTCCTATGACATACATTGTTAGTCCAAATAAAAAAGGTATCACCTAATACTGAAGAACTAACATATATATATATAGTGCAGAATATATATAGTGCAGAATAAATGCAGAATAAATGAGTTTCTCTTCAGTATTAGGTGATACCTTTTTTATTGGACTAACAATTTGTTAGTCCATAAAAAAGGTATCACCTAATACTGAAGAACTCATTTATTCGCACTATCGCAACGGGACTAACCACGCTATTTCCTGATATAATATATATCTAGATATATTATATCTGATAATATCTATATATATATATTTATTTATATATATCATATTATTCTATATAACTATATATATATACACCACAACAACTTCAAATATACATATAAATGTGTCATAAAATTGGAGTAATAACAACTTGTTCACTAAACCCCAAAGCAAACCTAGTCTGGAGTCCAAGGATCCAGAACTGCTCACATTTAAGCATCTGTCTATCTCTGGAGCCAAGCCAAACAGAACCCCTTATAATGTAAGGCATACATTTTCTATGCCCATGTCCAGACTGCCTTCACTAAATCACATCTCCAATGCAATAATAATATGCCTGGGAGAATTATACGCCGAGTGGTACCCAACACAGCATGTGGCGCAATATTAAACTCCCCTCAGCATATATGTAGGAGTCATGTATCAGGGAGGGTAACCATCATAAAGGCTACCTTGAATAAATTCTATTTTTTATGGGAGTTACCCTGAATGATCCTTCATTCTTTGTCCTGCTGCAGCTGTGCTTCGTTTCATACAGATCTTACCTGAATCTCATTGTGGATGGGTGCAGAGAGCCCCCATCGATGGGTGCAGAGAGGTTCCCACCCTCGATTTTACCCAGTGCAGATTTCCCATTTGGCCCGGGCCTCGGGCAGCAAAATTTGGTAGCGTCAAAATTTTGGGGCAGCAAAAATGTGCGCCCCCATATACATTTGCTACACTCTCTGGCCTAATGGATCACATCATTGACGTGTTTGCTGAGCGAAAAGTGCCGAAACAGAACTTCTGACTTAAAAAGCAATGGCGAGTACATGAGTAATCTATATTTTATATTTCATCTATATTTACATGTGTGCGGTATATTTAATTTTGAATCTATGGAATACGTTCACTTATAATGGGGCCCCGAGAAAATGTTTGCCCGGGGGCCACGGGCATATCTAGCTACACCAACTGGCCCATGAAATGGACATTGTTGGATCAGACTGATGGGAATCCAAAAAATGTTGCAATAAATGGCTGAGCGCTTTATTGTTGTTGATTATCTTTGGCATAGTCTTGATATTGTTGACATGTTCTAATTTTCCATCATCTTTTGGTTTCGCCGATATATTTTTTCCCCGCAGGTTCATTATAGTAGATAAACACATGTATTTGGTGTTACAACTAATAAAAAGCATCCATTTCAATTTTGTTATCCAGTTTGCAGCCACAAAACAGCTTCGAAGGAGCCACAGAGGTGCCCACCTTACATTTAGGGGCATTGAAAGGAACCATTAAGGACACCGTTAGAAAGAGAGCGGGTGCTCGTGTGAGTACATATAGAGTTGTTATTATTAATCATACTGGCAGCCGATACATTTTCCAGGTTCTTTGCTTTACTATATATTATTCTTGGTTTCACAGGTAAGTGTGGTCCCACAGCAGGATCTAACTTGAGAATGTCCCAATATGTGATTAAACGTTGATATGTGTATTGACTCAATGTATTATATTGGGTAATAAAGGACGTTTTCCTATTCCCATTGACTTGTTCTTATTTTTGATCACTCCTCATTTTTGCAGTTGGTGTATTATAATAGAAGCTTTCCATCTATACACTGGGCTTTAATTAACGCTGGTTTAACTGCAGCTGGTTAGTAACCCTTCTGGTGAAATCTATCTTCCAAAAATTAAGCCTGTTGGTGAAAGATTACATCATCTTCAAAAAAAAAAAGAAGCATAAATTGATGTGAGCAAAAGCTTCCTCCTCTGTTCCTACGTGCACAAAACACTTTCATCCTAGACATTGTGCAGACATCATTAGTCTTTTATCTCCAATGACCCCAAGTCCTCTTCATCTGAACTGCTGTGTTTCTTCACCATTTAAATACTAATTTGTTTGATAGTTTTTGATACCTCATGCATTATAGAGCTGTTAAACTTGACCAGATCTGTGTCCTCTCAATGAATCAGCTCTCACTTAGTACTTTCTATATTCTGTAACTTTGTATCTTCTATGGAAAGTGACATGACAACGTATCATACAACTGCATTTCTGCCCTGAAATCTGCAGCCCTCCTATTTTTTTTTTTTTTTTTTACATAATTTAAACCAGAAGGTCTCCTGGAGCTGAATAACACTACTCTTAGGGGACCCATCAGTTTCAGGGATATTTCCTTTTTACAGTATGTGTATACAATTAAAGTAAAATCAAAGACCAAACCAAAAGGGAGCAGAAGCAGTGGAACATAAAAAGGTACAAATATCTCAGGAACAGGTGGGGAGGAGTGTGTGCCAGAGAAGCAGTACCACTCCCTTGTGGCCTCCCTATTCTGAAATATGATTACTATATTAGATATATATATATATTATATCTTATATAATATATATATATATGCTATCTCCTCCTCTCTCTCATCTCTCTCTCCTCTCCTCCTCTCTCTCTCTCTCTCTCTCTCTCTCTCTCTCTTTCTCTCTCTCTCTTCTTCATCTCGCTCTCTCTCTCTCTCTCTTCCGTCCGTGTGGCTTGTTGTTTCTCTTTGACTCGCAATCGGCAACCTTTCTACTCTCGCCGCGGTATCCCAGCTAGGTTTTTTGTTGTTGTAAGTTTTGACTATTTTACCTGTTTATGTGTCAGCTTGTGGCTTGTGAGATGGTTACATAGTTACATGTAGATGAGGTTGAAAAAAGACAGATGTCCATCAAGTTCACCTATGGCTAATGTAGCTGACAGATACTGTTATCCTATAATTGGAATTGAGTATTTTTGTATTGACGTATTTTGATCCAAAGGAAGGCAAACAAAAAAAGCCACATAGTGAACATTATCCACCTCTGTATCCTCTTCAATGATGTTTTAATAAAGGAAAATAAATTCCTACCAAGACTTCCAAATAATGGCAATTCCCATGTTTACTTATTTTGGTGTATCCCTGTATATCCTACATACATCCCTGTATACCTTTCCCATCTAAAAGAGATGTCGAACCTTCTTTTGAAAAAAAAATATGCGAGCGTTTACCCACGATTGGCTCTCAGAGCTTTGGAATAGACGTTACTGGCAAAAAAAATGTGTTCCGGCATTTTTCCGCTAACCGACAAACGCGCCCAATGCGCAAGTGATAACGCTTGTTAAAACCATTTCACAGTCAAGCAATTTTGCCCAGGTTATCGAGACTTTATGAACAGGCTACACAATGGAAACAACGCTTGAAAAGTGCACTTAATGAGCATTAAGTCCTTATCGAAGTTTAGTGATAGCTCCGCTATGGCTTGGGTCCCTGCTGGCTGCTGCCGACGCTCGCTATGCGGGCGCTGCGAAGACAGAGCCTCCCTTATATTGGCCGGAACCATGGCATGAGGGTTGGCGAGTTTTCAGGCTGACAATAAATTGTGATCACGCTCTAAGCGACGAGCGTGAGGCCACGCCCCCGGTGGTTCGCCAATGAGGTGAACTGCCGGGGTGATGTCATGGCTGCCGCGCCACCCTAGCCCGCCTATTCCCCCCCCCACCCCCTCTGTCTTTCCTGCAAGCTCTCGTGCAGAACCGGGGAACATCGGCTCTGCAACCTCATCGCGCCTCCCCCGCAGGCAGCGCGGCGCACTTGGCCTGGGCTCCGCACCTAAGGAAACGTAACGCCTTCCTCTTCTTTTCATTTCCCCTTCCTCCCCTACTCCTGTTGTTATTTAGCCACATTGGATTGCACTTGGCTTCTTTATTATTTTTACCCCGGGTATACACTGATAAGTGTGCTTTTCTAATAATAATTTAAAGACTGGCCACTAATCTTCCACATGTTTCGCTGGCAAAAACGTCAACCGCCAATGTAGCCTGGTAATTATTCCTCATGTTATTAAAATTCCTGCCTTCTAAATTTGAATAGTCTTTGTTAACCCAAGTAATATGGTGTTTGATCAGTTATTTCAGTGAGACCATGTTATATCAATGTCTCTCCCAAAAGTTCCCAGACTTGAATTTTATTATTACTTCTACTTGTTTGATTTCACCCAGTGACAAGTTACGGGTATGCCTTGAAAAATGCCTATTTAATGATAGGATGTAATAACAGTACGTCCTGTGTCTTGATGCATTGTTGGTTTTCCCATTGGTTTCCTGTCTACAAACTATTTCTGAGGGGGCTGTAAACTCACTGACTATGAATGACATCAACTTCTAATACTTTTGACCTCTGAAATATTAGGGATCCCGTAAAAAGAGGAATATCTAGAAGCGGGCCGCTCAACTCCAGTCTTGCAAGCCCCCCGCACAGGTCAGATTTTTTAGGATATCCTGCTTCACAGGCACAGGTGCTCAATCAGACTCGTTGAGACTGAGCCACTGATGGAGCACCTGGCTGACGGCAGGGATATCCTGAACACCTGACCTGTTAGCAGCGTTATGGACTGGATTTGGCTGCCCCTGGTCTACACAAACTGCAGGAGTTGTAATAATATTATTTTATTTTATTTTGAAAGCCAACAAAATCAATTTGTATAACTTTTTTTCCCCCCTGTGGGTGAGAATATCCCAGTTCCCCATGTTAGGGCTCAGAAAGCTGGTCCTCTAAGATCTGTGTCATTCCATTTTTGATGGATGCCTCTTATGCAGCGAGTGAGTCTCACACTCACAGGGTAAAGACCCACGGAGCTCCCGTAAGGGAATTAACACGTGAACATCTCGTTATGCCTGACCCTGCATCTTCAAGGCTCAATGACATGCTGTTAAGTCCTGTTTTCGTCCATAAAGCGCATTGCCTTAATTATAAGGGCAATTAGTGATAATAACTTCTATCCACAAAGGCGTGAAAGTTCACATAGACTTAACATTGCATTAGTAAAGTCATACCTACAAGGGAAGTTCCTGTTATGAAGAAGGTAGGTCGGTAGAGAGGGGTGAGAGATATAACTGAACGCACCTGAGATACCTGGGAAATATGTTAATTTTAATCATTTAAATATACTTTGAATATCCAAATTAGCACGTTATGAGTCCTGAGTTAATGAGTTCATTTTTTTTTTACCTTTTCTTACACGATTAAAACAGGGGGTCTCCGGAGCTGAACTGTGCTCATTTCAGCTGCGGGAATCCCCTGCGTCCAGAGATACTTACCTCTGTAGCGGTGCCGATATCTCTTTTCAGTTTAAATGTCCCGGTCACGCCGTCCAATAGGAAGCCGCACCGTGTGATGTCACAGCTTCCTATTGGCACGCGTGACACGGGACTGCCATTATGTCAGGCACACAGTTTGCTGGCTGCAGGGATTCCGGGACCCCCTACGGAAGCAAGTATCCAAGGAACCGAAATGACCACAGTTCAGCTCAAAAGACCCCCTGCTCCTATCCTATAAAAAGTGAATCCCGTATTTCTGCTTTAACAGACGTCTTGTAGATCGGGACCAAAGAGGGTTGGGATCGGGGCCACAGAGGGTTAGGATTGGGAACCCCAGAGGGTTAGGATTGGGAACCCCAGAGGGTTAGGATTGGGAACCACAGAGGGTTAGGATTGGGAACCCCAGAGGGTTAGGATTGGGAACCACAGAGGGTTAGGATTGGGAACCACAGTCTGATCTCCGACGCGCTATTAGAGAGGGTTGGGGTTCCTTACAATGCATCTGATCTCCGACGCGCTATTAGAGAGGTTTGGGGTTCCTTACAATACATCTGATCTCCGACGCGCTATTAGAGAGGGTTGGGGTTCCTTACAAGGCATCTGATCTCAGACGCGCTATTAGAGAGGGTTGGGGTTCCTTACAATGCATCTCATCTCAGACGCGCTATTAGAGAGGGTTGGGGTTCCTTACAAGGTATCTGATCTCGGACACACTACAGAGGGTTGGGAGGCAAGGAAGAGTAGAGAAAGACGCCAGCATCGTCCCCAAAATTATCTTGTGCCAAGCCAGTACAAGAGGTAACCGAGCACCCGGGCGAGGGTCAGGCAGCCAGAGAGCGCCGGAAACCAGAGACCCCCCCACACAGCCCGCCGACACCCGACGAGACGCACCAGGCCACACTGGCTTAGAGCAGGGGTGTAATTTTCTAAGGGGGGCGCCGAACTGAGTCCCGTACTTAGAGACACCGCGCTCTTCCTCATAATATTCAAACTGATTGCCGGGGGAGAATGCGGGGCCTTTGTAACTTACCTTCTCCCCGGCTTCTTCTCCTGTATCACCAGATAGTGACGACGCGTCGCCATGACCTCGCAGCTTCAAATGGCGACGCGTTGCCATGACAACACGTTGCAAAGATGAGGCGATGGCGGGGGGCGGGGGGTGCGACTTAGGCTGCGCTTATAGTGAGCACTGTGTTGCTTGCTCACGACGCCGCCGCCGCTATAGCGAAAGTTGCACTTGAGTAGTGCGATTTTGCTGGCGGGAAGGGGCAGTGACGTCAGCAAGGGGGAAGGCACAAAAGGCAAGATTGGGATGTGATTGGCTTGCCTCCAGTCACGTGATGCGACCGTCGCTGTGTATCACAAAATCATTTGTCTTCTGTGCTTTTGGTCTCCATGTCGCTATGCAGCGCGGTCCCGCCCACTAGGGGCACCCGCGATGGAGTTCAGGTACTAGTTTTGGCGCCATCGCCATAACTAACTAAGTGCGGCCTTATGAGGGAAGCAAATTCCATAGGAAGACTGCTGCCAGAACAAGGTCATATAAGGAATTACTTCTTCACCAAAACAATGGTGAATTTGTGGAATAAAGTCTGAACAGGGCTGGTAGGGGCTAATAATATAGCGAGGGGATTCAAACAAGTTTGGGGTAGACATAAGATTATCCTAATATAGAAGAAAAGCCAAGGATCAAATAGGGTCAGAGGTTTTACAGCAGATACGCAAATGGGCAGACAGGGTGGGCTGAGCGGATCTTATCTGCCGGCAGATTCTCTGTTCCTGTGATGTGCAGTAATTGGAATGTTCGTCTCGATTTTTTTTTTTTTTGTGTCGCCAGGAATCTAATCCTGTTAAGTGGTGTGTGAGGGTTGCACATTACATTGTGTGTGTGTGTGTGTGTATATACGTACATGTGAAGCAGAATTTGTACCACACGCAAATTATGTAATGGTTTTCATACACACGCGCTTGGTTTAAAGGGGATTTTGTTCATTTCTCAATGTAATCTGCTTCCTTTTCCTTTACCAATCCGCCTCAAAGTACATATTGTACTTATTTGTTTCCTACATTTGAACCAGTGAATTAAGGAGTAACTGCTGTGCTCGTCTATTTATGATGTGCAGGCCAGCCGTTACGAGTACTTATTACTAGTGCTTCCATAATACTCTGCCAGCCTGCCTTATATTATTTTGTTATCCGTTGAGGTTTTCCGTTACTCGGCACAAGCCCTGCGACTGGCTTTGCATAGTTACTAAAGCCTTTGCAGCCTGTTTCTTTCATTTGAAAGACGAGCAACTGCTTTTTCGACCTGAGAAATGCGCTCGCCTCGGCACCCCTTGCCTCTAATCCAGGGCCCCTTCCCTGTTCCTGAGCTGGAGGCGGGACAGCCCAATAAATGTTCTCACTGCAGCTCAGTTCATAGTTTCCTAAAGCCCTGCAGGTCTGATAGAGGGGCGGGGAGCTGCTCTGTAACAAGATGTATGGTTTTGGGGGGGAGGTGCAGGGTCAGAGTTAATGGTATTTTTCTGAACTCTTTCTCCCCCCCTCCTCCTCCTCCCCTCCCCACAGATTCTGCTCCCCTGTCTCTGATTCCCAACGAGCAGCAGCTGGCCAGGCTCACCGACTACGTGGCTTTTCTGGAGAACTAAGGAGCCCTCCTACTGCGAGATCAAACACTGCGACAGGAGCAAGGCTGCTGTCCGAATCCCTCCTCCCCCAGCACCTTTGCATCTGCCCCTGGCCTAGTCCCTCCGAACTCGATTTGTTCACCTTAACCCCCTTTTGCTGCCGGTTTTGAGCCCGCGGAGCCGCTTACGTTGTCAGCTCTTCTGAAAGGGTTCATTGCAACGGGAGGTAGTGTTATGGAGCAGGCTGTGAGCTGTGCTGGCGGGAATAGCAGGAGGCTTTATCAGTAGTTGTAGAAGTTCAGCTTGTCTTGCTACATACAGTACAGCTGCTACTATGTGAGTGTTAATCGGGGTAGCAACACTGCCCACTCGATGGATAAAGGGTTAAGACGGGTTCTCAACTCTACTACTCAAAACCCCCCAACAGGTCAGGTTTTCAGGATGTTTCTGCTTCAGCACAGGTGTCTCAAAGACTGAGCCACTGATTGAGTCCCCTGTGCTGAAACTGGATATCCTGAAAACCTGACCTGTTGAGGGGTTGTGCGTACTAGAGTTGAGAACCTCTGGATTAAGATTTAAGGATTAATCCTTAGGATTTGGGGCGGATCGGTGGCGTGCTGGAAACCTTTAAGTGAGACCCCATATTGTAGCTCAGGAGGTAAAGCCCACTAACCCCTTTACCAATGTATCAAATACATTACTGGCTAATACATGAAACAAGCAGAAACAGGAAGGGGAAATTATATACCAATGGAACATGCTATCGGGTGCTTTCATAGGTGATACCACGTATCCACGAGGGGGGGGGGGGCGGTGTGTGGTATATGACCCTATTGCTAGTTTCAAGGTACAGTCGAAGGCCTGTAACAGTCCAGTAATTGCCCTTTGCCAGGGCACGTAACCCCTATGCTTTCAAAAGGGCGCCAATTGGGTCTTTCTCACTTCGGAAAGGGATCCTGTGTCCCTACAGGACCCATGAATAACCTAAATGTGTCATGGCAGACTGTAAGTGTGTCCCTGTCCGTGCAGGGAATGTCAGTACCCGTCTCAACGTCCCCCAGAGAGGCTGCAACGTGTGCACTTCAGAGGTAATGTTACCTCTGCGCTGTATGTAAATGAGCACCGTGTGATATTTGGCAACCTGTAGCCTGGTTATTAGAAGCCCTTTAATAGGGACACTGTCACATTAAAACATGTTTACTCTGCGGCTGTGTGCGTACTCTGAGTTTGTGTTAAACCTGGTTGCAGGCCGAGCGGACATCAATTTTCTCTGCTTGTTTCAATTCATTTAATTGTTTTCCATTGAAGATTTTTTGCCCTGATAAGTGCAGTGAGAGAGAGAGAGCTCTCAGTTTTTTTGCTGGGAAATCGTGGGGAGAGAAATAATGGCTGCCAGAGATGGCCTGGAATGGAAATGGCTCAGGTAGGAATTGAACTCTCAAGCGTGTGTGTAGGATAAAGCGTTTGACGCTTTTCCTACCAGAGGGGGGCGGGCTTGTTGCTGTCCCCGCGGGCAGTGAAGGTGTTAATCGCTACACTTGGAGCCTCGCGCGTATCAAGTGCTGCACACGGGCATTGCTCTTGAAACGCTGCAGATTGCTGCCCCCGTTTTGACTCTTGCGTCACTGTATCCTGCCTCTCTATTTCAGTTCATTTTTTCCATTTGTACCCGTTAACAAATTGGGGAGCAGTTTAGCAGCAGTTAATGGAGGAATTCACCCCCCCCCCCCCCCCCAAAGAAAACAGCGAGGTTCAGCTCTGGATCCCCTGGTTACACCCCTGTTAAAAAAAAAAATCAAACACGAGCAGGGCATTGCTGCTTTTAAATCAGGCTTTTTTCCTGCTGTCCAGGCTTTTTAACAGTGCAGTAAATAATGATTTATCTGTCGGATAATTAAGTGCCTGCGTGAGAAACGTAAGTATTAAAAACAGACCTCCAAACTTTCAAGTCTATGTTTCTAAGGCTGCGCCCCTCAGCTGGTCTGTTATGCTCCCGAAGCCCCTTTGTTTTATTAATAATTAAGTTCTTTAAAAGTTCCTGAGAACCCGCTCAGAAATGAAAGCACCAGATTTTTACTTTTCGCTGCTTTTTTAAATTGCTTTTTTTTTTTTAATTAGTGATGTCACAAACCATAACATATATCCACCAACAGCATCATTTTATAATGCTAAAGAGACGTCATTAATGACTACATACGGTTTACATTTGTGCGACCGTCTGGAAATGATAAATTCCTGTTCATTTTATTTTTAGATGTAATGCAAAATCTTTAATCCACAGTGAACCCAAATCTCATCAGCATTTGTACTCTGATGGGGGACCCTCCAGGGTCGTTTGATTCTGCTCAATGCCAGGCAGACTGCTCCTTTCCTCCAGTGATTCCGAACAGGGGGGGGTTAGTGAACCCCCTAAGGATTCATGAAGTTTCTCCAAGGAGGTTCACCCAGAAAATGGAATGGTGCATGGCTAGGGCTGGATTGTACTTTAGGGGGGCTTGGTGTGGGGGCTTTAGCTAGGTCTTTTACCTGCTCCGGCACGGCATCCCCCCAGAGGACGTGACATCACGTCATGGCAATGCCACACCATGTGATGTCGCCTTGTCGCAACGCCATTTGTCATCACAGCACCATGATAACGGAATGCAGGAAGAGGAGATGCCATCGGACAAGTAAGACGGTTACTGAGGCCCGGTGCTCACCCCCCGACAATCAGGTTAATTGTTGTGGGGTAGAGCGCTGGGCTCGTGCAGTGACGGCAGCCCCATCATGCCGGCCCTGCCGTGGATTCCAGGCAGTATAGTGGGGTTCTAAGACTGGGTGAGGACAACACCTTTTGTATGAGTGGTGTAGCTGGAGTTTCCAAAATCGTTCCCCTCAGTGCTTTGCATCCACAGCAGCAAGGCATTGTGGGGTGTGACTTTGGAAGCTCCAGCAGTAAATGACAGCTAAACCACCACTGCTCTGCCCACACTGGGGGGCAGTTGGGGGCCTGATTAAGCGTGTTCCCCCCATGAGCTCAGTACAGTATACTGCCTGGGATCGGTAACACAGTTATGTTAGTAATAGTCTGAATTGTCAATAAGATTTATTAATTAGGGGTTATCTCTCCCTCTCGTCAAGATTGGAGGGTGTGAAAATTCAAAAGAATATGATTCTCAATCAGGATGATGTGATTTCAGTTTGGGTTGTAATATAATTTTTTTAAATCATTTCCACCTTGGTCACCATGCAACATTTCCAATGACGCACAGCATCTAGGGCAGGAGCGGCCAACTCCAGCCCTCAAGGGCCACCATCAGCTCTTCGCGATATCCCTGCTTCAGCACAGGTGGCTCCACTGAGCCACTGATGGAGCCACCTGTGCTGAAGCAGGGATATCCTGAAGACCTGATGGTGGCCCTTGAGGACTGGAGTTGCCTACCTCTGATCTAGGACAATCTTCCTACAGCACCAGGAGGTGCCATGTTGGAGCCTTTGCAAGGAAGGGGTGCAGATGGGGATGGTGTGATTCTGCGCACATTATTTGGCTGGGGATAAGAGGTTTCGTTCATTCTCACTAGCAAACATTTGCTAAAAATAACTCCCGCGCGTCTTTCTCACGTGACCATCATTTCATCGGCTTCAATTCTTCCTTAAACGTTATAACTTTGCAGGATTCTGCGGTTTCGGAAGAAGACAAAACACCAACATTTTCCAAGCTAAATCAGAGTCCCATTTTGTGCCTTTAATTAGACTGTAAGCTCTTCAGGGCGGGGACTCCTTTTCCTATCGTTACTTTTATGTCTGAAGCGCTTCTACCCATTATGTGTTATTTTATATGATTATGTCACGTGTATTACGGCTGTGAAGAGCTATGTACATTAATGGCGCTATATAAATAAAGACATACATTTATCCCAATTGCTCCCCAAACCATGTGTGTCTATAATGGGGAGGACGCAGCCATCTTTAATGTTGAAATGTGGGGCCTTTTTTGGCGTCTTTGCCCGATGCGCTTTATTAGACCGGCAGCGCGTTTAACCCCATCCGCACTGAATGGGTTAAGAACGTGGGATGTTTGTTTGCAGTTTTGAGGTTGGAGCGCGGTTACATTTGGGAGCCGCGAGGGGAAACGATGATTCACTGCATGGGATATATGGGACATCTTATGTCTTTTGGCTACATGCCCAAGCCGCAGTTCTGATGGGGGTGTGGAAAGGGGGGGGGGGGGCGAAGCTGGCAGCTCACCGAGTGTGTGAAAGATTCCTGTGTGGGGACATGAGGGGTTAATATTGACACTATTCGAAACCACAGGATGGCGCCATTGCCTTGCCGATGGAAGCGACGCTATAAAATGTATGTCTTTATTTATATAGCGCCATTAATGTACATAGCGCTTCACAGCAGTAATACACGTGACAATCATATAAATAACAAATAATACAAATAACATCAAGGGAAGAAGCGCTTCAGTCATAAAAGTAACATTTTGGTAGAGGAGTCCCTGCTACGAGGAGCTTACAATCTAATTGGTAGGTAGGGAGAACGTACAGAGACAGTAGGAGGGCGTTCAGGTAAGTGCGCCTGCAAGGGGCCAAGCTTTATGTAACGTGTATAGTATTAGCCGCGGTGCTGGTGTTTTCATTAGAAATCAGTATGGAATTACATAGTCACAGTTTAATTTATATTCGGGATTCCGTTTTCCAGTGTTTATTTTTGTGTGGTATCCCGTCCCTAATTAAATAATGCACACATAGTCTAATACACCCTATACTAATAACCTGCACTGCATCCCTGGATTAATAATAATACACAATAATAGTACCATGAATTATATTTGTCTCGTGTGTGTATTCAGACCGGTACACATCGATTTTTTAACCACAAGTCCCTGCCCAAAAGAGCGTGTTCTTATTTATTGCTAATATTAATATTGCTAATATATTACTAATATTATTACTCTTATTTTGTGAGTGAGATAAAGTGACTTGCACAAGGAACTGATGGGGATTCGAAAGAGATTCAGCCCGTATCCCAGGCAGGCATTTCACCGCAGTAACATATGTACAGTATGTGTATTTAATTTGATATAGCGCCACCAATGTACGCTGTGTAGGAACTCTTAACATGCGTTAACGTTCCGTTTTCTGAGCTTGAATCACTGACGCCTCTTTCCTATTACTTAGTAAGAAATGGCGTCCATCTTTTTTCCCCCAGTTAGGATAAAATGTAAAACGTCACTCGGCGGTCTACAAGCCTGCTGCGTTATTACAGAGCTGATCCTATTAATTCAACATAAGAACAATGTATCACGTCTTTGTGTACCTGATAACGACCTCTGTAGTCGTGAAAGCTTATTCACACAAACACTTTCTATAACGGATCTCTTGGTCCGTTAAAAGGCATCAAAACCTACAAAGTATTTGACTCTTTCTGAGGCCAGTATGGCTACTATCCCCCCTTCCTTGTCTACCTGTTCCTCTTCCTTTATTCAATTAGGTCAGGGGTGTCCAACCCCAGTCCAAAGGCCCACCAACAGGACAGGTTTTCAGGATATCCCTGCTTCAGCACAGGTTGCCCAATCAGTGGCTCAGTCACTCTAACTGAGCCACCTGTGCTGAAGCAGGGATATCCTGAAACCTGACCTGTTGGTGCCCCTTGAGGACTGGAGTTGGCCGCCCCTGGGTGTGATGTTTCTCCTGGGCCCATATTTCAGCTTTATTGTTTGATTTCTGTTGGCGGAAACATGCAGATTATATAGAGTAGGAGAGAAGTGGACGGAAGACGGATTTTAAAGCAGCCGTTCACTCTGGGCCCCTTTTTGTTTTGTTTTTTACATGTTTAGGAGGCAGGAGGTCTCTGGAGCAGAACTCGTGAGTAAGGACACTGACTGGCACTGAGCTTGCAGCAGGGGAGCCTTGTTCAATTCCCGGTGTCGGATCCTTGTGACCTTGGGCAAGTCACTTTATCTCCCTGTGCCTCGGGCACCAAAAACATAGATTGTAAGCTCCCCGGGGCAGGGACCTGTGCCTGCAAAATGTCTCTGTGAAGCGCTACATAAAACTAGCAGCGCTATAAAAGAACATGCTATTATTATTATTATTTCAGCTCCGGAGACCCCCTGCATCACGACATACTTACTGGAGAAGGGGCTGTCGGTTTCCTTCATGGAGGTTTAACACCCCTGCGTCACCAGTGTAGCCAGGTGGCTTCTCCAAAAATACTGGACACCATAGCGAAAGATGCAACGCACACACACACACCTCTTCCCGCTCCATGCTGTTTCCTTCTCTCCTTGGCTCCTGACTCCTCTTCCTGATTGGCTGCTTTACCCAGCAGCCAATCAGGATGGAGGAAGCACCCCAGCCCCCGAGCAAAAGCCCTGCTCTCTCCCTGCCCGGGAAATGCCACCGCCCCCCAAGCCGGTCACTATGTCCAGAGAGGTAATACCGGACACACACATGTTCAGTATTACCTCTAATGTTTTTTAAAAATACAGGACAGTTCGGTTCAAAAATACTGGACACAATGGTGAAAAATGCGGCGTGTTCCAAAGTCGGTGGGGAGGTAAGTTATTTATACATTCTCAGACCGTTCTGTAATTTTTTCTAAGTTTCACTCCACGTGTGCACCAATTTGCACCATTTCATATTCTATTTCCTAAAACATTCTGGGAGAGGTTTGGGGATTGAGCGATAGCAAATAAACAAGAGAGAAATCCTCTATTAAATCATTTACTGATGTGTCGATGTGCCTGAAACACATTGCACATGAATATGTCTGTAACCTGCACATGCATATGTCTGTGACCTGCACAGTAATGGCTTGGAGGCCCCTCTGGTGCTGTCAGTCTGCTGTTTATTTCCATTGGTTGTTGCAATACAACAAGTCCGAGACATGATATAAACTGCAGACCCAACACGGAGAGAGGGGAGGGGGGTCAGAAAGTGGTTGTAATTATACTGCAGACACAGCAGAGCTGGTCCCAGTGTTTAGGACAGAATATGTCAAACATCCTATCAAGGAGCAAGGACAGACGGAGGAAAAGTAAATAAATCACCGTGCGAGGTTGTAAGGGGCTAGAATAATGTGAAAAAAAACCTTCCCTGCCCAAGGAAGGATAATGTGAGGCTGAAACGAGAGAGGAGTGTGAGGGTGGGAATCTTACTTTTAACGCTGCAGATTTGCTACATGTGTGTGTGTGTTTTTAAAAAAAAATAAATCAGTTCTCTACTATGAGAAAATACTTGTAGCATTTAAAAAAACCAAAAAAAAACCCCAACTCTGAATGACATTTTTAATGTATTATAATGTAACAGGCATTTTTTGTTTCTATAACAACCATTTACAAAACCACATTCCCTTCCTCTTCTGAAACAGGCCGGGGCAGGGGCACCTGGGCAGGTACTCCCAAGTGCACCAACTGTACTCCCAGTGGGGCAGCGCTGTCTCACACTTTGGGTGGGTTATCTCTGTGGACACCAGGGTGGTTGGGTGCCAAGGGGCACCGCAGTACTTTGGGGTGGACCCGGTGTTGGGGGCACGGTGTGGGGTTGCGGCCCTGCGAGGCCTGAGTGGTTCTGTTATTATTATCGTTATGCTTCTGTGTTAGTAAACTTGTTATACCATACCAGTGTGTATTACTTATATGGTGTCCTGCACGGGGCTATCCCACACTGTTAGGATCCCGCGCAGGTGGAGGCGCAGTCAACCAACAGATCAGGTACACCCCAGGCTCCCAGCAGCGAAGGTTCAGGCCTCCTGTGAGCCGCAGGTAAAGCACCACACACATACTGTAGCTGCCATATCTCCCAGGGGTGGGGGAAAGAGCGCTATACTGTATATACTACTAGCTGATATACCTGGCGTTGCACGTGATGTAATGTTCTGCCTCCCCCATCCTCCCTCTCAACTCCCTTCCCTCCCTCTTCACAGCTGTTCAGGCTTCCCCCCTTCTCCCCTGACTCCCTCCCCCCTCTCTCTCCTGACTCCCTCTCTCCCCCCTCTCTCCTGACTCCCTCTCCCCCTCTCTCTCCTGACTCCCTCTCTCCCCCCCCTCTCTCCTGTACTCCCGTCTCCCCCCCTCTCTTCCTGCTCCCTCTCTCCCCCTCTCTCCTGACTCCCCTCTCTCCCCCCCCCCCTCTTCTCCTGACTCCCCCCCTCCTCTCCTGACTACCCCCCCCTCTCTCCTGACTAACTCACCCCCCTCTCTCCTGACTGAATCCACCCCCGCCTTGTCCGCTGTGCGCCGCCATCTTACCGGGGCATCTGCAGGAGGAAGGGGTCCTTCCGAGGCTGCCTGCCCACTGCCTGTCCCCCCGGCCGGGGAGGGAGGGAAGTGAGCGTTGGCGCTGGGGCAGAGGCCGAGCCGCGCTTCCCCTCCCGTCCGGGAGCTGGTGGGGGGGAGGAGAGGGGAGGTAGAGAGAGAGATAGCCTGGTGACATCATGAGCCACCAATCTGATTGGCCAGAGGCTGAGGACCAATCAGATTCACCGCAGCTAGTAACAACCTTTCGATTTTATATATTAAGATGAGAAAATACTTGTAGCATTTAACAACAACTCTGAATGACATTTTTAATATATTGTAATGTAACTAGCATTTTATGTTTCTATAGCAACCATTTACAAAGTCACATCCCCTTCGTCTTCTGAAACAGGCTCTGGCACACCCCTTTTTGAGCCCTGCCCCCTCTAGCAGTGCACCAATTGTATCTAGTGACTGCCTGGTCACATGATATTCCCCAGAGAACTTTGCATCTTTGGTCCTCCTTCTGCTGCACTGACAGCCATTTATTGAACCCCCGAGCCGAATCTTCACCGATCGATCACAGGAAAACGGATCGATTGGCAACTTAGCTAATTACTTATCATTGTGTGGATTGTATTGATGCACATATTAAAGGGGAGAAATAAAAATTAAAAATGGCAGTTTGGACGGCTGCTTTAATGCACCTACTTTCATGCGTGTCCCCACATAACTTATCTTGTAAAAGTGCCCTGAGTTTGAACCCTCACAGCAACCTATGAGGAGGTCGCCCGTCCTCTCACCTACTCACACTCCGAGTCCTCACTTCAATTCAGTGTGATTGAGCCTTCCTAATACCACCAACCTATACATACTGGTGTGGTCCCTCTCCCTCCCTTCCCTCCATGAAGCCATATTCCTAGCTAAACGTCAGTCTTTCCTGTATCATAAATCTTGTTTCTTGTTTCTAGTTCTCTCATTTCATTCCTGGGTCTTGCATCATGTTGTCCCAGTTCGTGGAGGGAATATGTACGTAGTGAGACACGTACGCTTCCTATGTATTTTGTTACAATAATAATAATGCATTGTGTTTGTGTTGGGTAATAAAATATTATAGCCCCATTATTTATTTATAAAATGTTTTACCAGGAAGTAATACATTGAGAGTAAATGGTTACACATATATAGTTACATTAAGTGAACAGGGTATACATTATATTCAAGACATTGCATGCACAGTTAGAGATAGCATATATTATAGGCGTATGTAACAGTTACAGACTATTAGTCTAATTAAATAACTATGGGCCAAATACACAGAGCTTGGTTGTCAAGGCTCATAACGTCACGTTACCGAAATCAGGAATGGACATTATTTTCCCTGAGGTTACTGTGTATCCTAAAAGCTAATTATATACAAAAATAGCGGCTGTCGTATATCTCTTCAGCATAAGCCTGACTTCACGTTATTGTAGCATAATGTTGCCAAGATCAGGACATTAAGTATGTCTTGGTGTTACTCTGACCGTGAAATAGATGTTTAACTCAAGTTAAAACATAACATTATCACTATTTAAGGGTTCGGATGTGTGTAACTCCAAGTTCTGTTGTGACCGAATGACGTAATGTTAAGCCCTTGCGCTAACATCTCACTCGTAATTATAACTAACGTCCGTTATAGTTAAGGCAACGCTCTTTACGGGAGAAAAGATGACTTCACTTCATGGTATATTCCTTTGAAGATATGTAGCTAGGCTTAAAGCAGCACAGCGTTTAAAAAAAAAAGGCTTTGAAGCAGGGGGTCTTCGAAGCGGAAGTGCATTCATTTCAGCTCCGGGGACCCCCTGCTTCCAGAGATACTTACCTCCGTAGGGGGTGCCGGTATCTCTCCAGTTTAAATGTCACGGCTTCCTATTGGTCCGCGTGACATTTAAAGCCTCCATTATGAGAGCCCTGAGCTGGCGGATCCGGGGCTGCTACCGGCACCCCCTTCCGAGGTAAGTGTCTCGGGAAGCAGGGGATCCCTGGAGCTGAAATGAATGCGGTTTAATGCGGTTCAGCTTCACAGATCCCCTGCTTCAAACCTACAGATGCAACTGCCAGTTTGAGACCGCTTGCCAAGGAAAATGTGTGAACATCTCGCAGTAACTCGTGAGACAGTCCACAGCAGCCTGTAATGGCCCATCGGATTAACACAGCGTTTATTCACCGCGATGGGCCATTAGTCCGGCTGCGGGAATCTCGCAGCGTGGGATGTGTTTAAGTGCAGAATTCTCAAGGCAGTCTACAACCGGAAGTTGCAGCTGAATGTACTGTACTTAAAAAAATGCAGCGCTTAGATTGCGCCTTTAACATGACGTTAATTTATGTTAACATCACATTTTAAGTGACAACAAAGCTGGTCCTTTCTATGCAAAATGGCCCTTATGTAAAGTGAGTTTCTATGTAAGGTATTTTAGTGGTATCACCAGCTGCACATATCACTACTAGAATGTTGACTGCAGGAAGTGACATCATGACTGTTTCTGTGGCCAGGCAGTGACATCACATCCATAAATAGCCAGAACCTCGAGCCTGCGTTGTGCACATTTCACAGCTTAGAGAAGATGTTCAGATGTTCATTCTCCTTCCAAAAAAACAAAATGCAGAGAGAAGCAAGAGAGTATGAGACAATCCTGACCCGTAGACAGAAATGTGTTCTGATTTCCTGCCCTGAAGAACGTTGTGATATTAATGTTTCCCATATGCTGCTTCCCCTGAAAACAGAGATGTGTGTGCACACCCCTTTGAAATGAGCATATCAGGGAAACTTCCACCTCCCACTCTCGGCAAGGGCCCCTCCATTCCTCTCCTCACCTCCCACTCACTGTAGGATATCTCAAGGTGCCAAACAAAAAGCTGTGGTAACTGTGCGTGATTCCAGAAGAGCACCATCTTTTTACACAAAGAATTAGTCGTGTTGACATAATTTTCAAATGGTTTATGTTATATTTATGATGTAAGAAGTGGAGGGACATTATTGCTGTTGATTTATTGTCGCCCTCACGAAGGTCTCGTGAGGACGGAAACGTTGGCTGTTCCTGGCTTGAAACTTTCGACCATGCAAAAAATTGCCTCTATTGTGTCTCCATTTGGGGGTGCCGGGCTCCTGACTTTCGCTTCTATTGAAGAAGGGGAAGGGGCAGTGCTGACTTGGATGAGAGCCTTTTAAGAAACAAATAGTTATAGCAGCACAGTAAAGATACATATTGAGGGAAGATATTACTCATTAGAGGCATCCCCTGGGTAGAAACGGGCAATTCTTTTTGGCGGATTTGGATCCGCTTTGGATCCGCCTGTTCCTTTGGTCTGCAGAGTTTCGCAAATCAGTCTCAAAAAGGTCTGGTCTTTCCCGGTTTTTATTTTTACCTCCGACATTCCAATCCGAGGATTCCGCAATCCGTGCACGGATTGGATTGTTAAAATCCATCAGCGGATTATATCCAATGATAGTTTTGGATTAAAGTCTTTTGTTTATTTCTTTTTTTAAACTTGATCTTTATTGTTTTTTGTTTTTTTTTCCCCAAAAATCAGGGAAGTGGGGGACAGGTAAGGCTGCACTTTTAGTGCCCGGCGATGGCGATGCGATGCCGCGCCAAAACAAATACATTGGATCCGCCGCATGCGCTTATAGAATTTGATTTTGGGAGAGACAGTCGCCACATGTGACTGTCTCTACACCAATCACAGAACGCCTACTGCACTCTGCACGCCCCCTTCGTGACATCACTGGCCTTGTCGTCACCGACGTCACTCCAAACCTAAGTGTAACTTTCGCCAGTGGCGACGAGTGACGTCATCATCACTATAAACGCGGCCTAAGGGGGAAGGGTATGGATATATAAGGATTCTGCGTGATCCGTGCTGGGTTTTGCTGCCAGTTCAGGTTATCAGACTGCCTGCCCTTCCTACTCAAACTGGCCATTTTGGTTACTGGCAGCCTGCTATATAAGGCTAAGGCCCCGCTCCCTCCATCAGCGCACCCGCACTGCAGACAGGCGGGGCGCTGACAGACACAGACCGCTATCTGCGGTCTGTAGGGAGCGGGAGGTGGGCAGGAGGGGCGTGGCTTGAGCGGAGGGACCCGCTACTCAAACCACGGGCTCGGGCTGCTTCTGTAAGGTAAGCAAAAACACACACACACCTCCTACCTTGCTTCCTGACAGCTCCTGCTCCCGCCCCCACCGCTGATTGGCTCATCAGCGCACCACGTGACGCGTCGCCGCTCGGGATCACAATTTTCTTGAATCCCGTGGTGGCTGACGCGTCACAGCGCGTAGTGAGCCGTCAGCGAGGGGTGACTGGGACCGGCTCGGGAGGATTCCCCTGCTGGTGGGGAACGCTCACGCGGCAGCGGGTCCCAGCCCTAAGCCGGCTATATAAGCCTGCTATATAAGGCTGCAGTTCCTAGTGGGAGTCGCCGAGCAAAGTTCCTACGTTTGGTCTTTGCAGTCACGGTCTACCCTTTTGCCTATTTTGATTCCCCTGTTGCTGACCCCGGACCGTGACCCCAACCTCGCCGCTTTCTGCCAGCCCTGACCTCTGCCTGTCTCCTGGACTTTGCAACTCTGCCGCCAGCCCTGACCTCTGCCTGCTTACCGACTACGGATACTCTTACAGGACTCTGTCCCTGGGCTCTGGTCGGTTTATTTACATCCCTACCTCAGCCCTGGGGGTCCGCTTCCTGATTTGAGACGAGCACCGTCACAGGATAGACAATAGGTGAAATCAGGCACACTTTATACAGCACACAACTGTGAGATGTTATCTATACACATAACTTTTATCATTGACAACAAAACTTTGTTCCTGCTGCTTTAGCCACCCATAACATCATTGGTCCCAGGCAACCTGAGAACAAAAGGATGGGGAGGCCAACTCCACTTTGACGTTGTGTCAACTTCAAGCTAATCTATCTTGTGGTTGACCAGAGCATGTAGGTCGGAGGAAATCTGGTACCATTAATATAGCTCCTCCAGGGCTCCCATGTCTGCTGAAACTTTGCACAAGCAGTCATTCAAGAGGCTGGAGAGTTTTTCCATCTGGTACACATACAGTACCAGATTTTCTCTTTAATCTGTCGGACTGTTGAGATTTGTTGCTTGTTCCACAATTTGGCAATCGCAAATCACGTGGCAGTAAATATGTGGACTGCTAGTTTACTGAGGTGTCTGCTCATACCCTGATTTGGTTTGTTTAGAAGAGCGGTCCCTGTGTCCAAAGTATCGTTAGCTCCAATTACTTCAGCTACCTATTCATTTTGGCCCATACAGGTATGATCTTAGGGCATGACCGCCACATATGAAAGACATCGCCTTGTTGTCCGCATTCCCTCGTGTAAAGGTGTGAAGACCCTGGGAACATCACAGAAAGCCTCACCGGGGTGAGGTACCATCTCATCAGAAGCTTATAAGGGTTCTCTCTAATGACTTCAACATATTGAACTTTTTAGCAATAGCTATGTAAATGTCGTCCCAGTCATCATTATCCAGATCGCAACCCAGGTCTCTCTCCCACTGCTTAATATGTTTACATTTGTCCTGGTCACTTTTAATTAGGAACGAGATATATAGCGGTGAAATTTAATTACTACATTTACACATAGCCTTTCAAAATTCCACAGCAATTGGGATGGGCGCAAGTGTTGTAGAAAATCTCTCAGCTGAAGAAAGCGGAAGAATTCTTTGCTTGGTGTCATATTTCTCATTGGGTTCATCAAAGGACAGCATTTTCTCTGCGTCCCAGAGGCCTTTGATCTTAGTTAAGCCTCCAGAGCACCACTGAGAGAAGTCATCTTTTCTCAACCCGGGTGGGAAGTCAGGATTCCCGAATAGGGGCGTCGGCAAGGACTTGGCAGAAGCCAGACCGTAGTTAGAGTTTATTACTCTCCATATCTTTAAGGAGGGCAAAATCGTAGGAATGAAATGTTGTAGTCTATTTTTAAGGCCTGGGGGTAACCAGGTTCATGTACCTATTTTTGTTGGGGCGATAGTGGACTCTTCTATTTCGAACCAACTCTTTTGCCAGGGGTCTGTATGCCACATTACTAGCTAGCTGGCCTGTGCAGCCCTGTAGTAAGAAAGAATACATGGTAGTGCTAAACCTCCAGTTGATGTTGGTTGTTGGAGGATAAGCTTTCTAACCCTCGGTTTATTATGCTGCCAAGTAAATGTTGTAATATCGGTTTGTAGATCTTTGATATCTGCCTCTTTTATGGAGATAGGCAAGGTGTGGAAAAGATCATGGATTCTTGAGAGTAGATTCATTTTGATGGCATTAATGCGTCCCACCCAGGATATGTGACACGGTGACCAGGTTTGAAGGTCTTTCTTTAAGCTTTTGTAGTAAGGGAGGGAAATGTGCTTGATACGCAGTTCCATATGAACGTGTGAGGTGGATTCCGAAGTATTTCAATGAGTCCTCCCTCCGCTTGAAATGAAAGTTCAGGGACAGGAGTTTAGCCATATCCTTTTGGACTCACATTCAGTGCCTCCATATTGTTGATCTTAAATGCTGATAGGTCCAGGTACTTAGACAGCTCCATGAAGAGATTTGGCAATATACAGGTGCGCCGACGAGTATTCTAAAACTTGCCTTGGAAAATCTGGGGATATCACCAGGTACATGCTGGGTATATTCTGCAAACATTTCAGTGACATTTCTGCAGAGAGTAATGGCCCATCGGATTAACATATTCAGTTTGAATGGGATGCCAGGGATCCCCGCTGTTAATCCGATGGGCCATTAGTTTGTCTGCAGAAATGTCACTGAAATGTTGCAGCATGTACCCAGCATGTACCTGGGTCTTGTTGGTGATTGCCTCAGGTTTGTTTTAGAATACTCGTCGGCACTACAGTAGTAAGGGGCTTAGTCAGGAAGAGTAAGATGCTATCAGCATATAGACTTATCTTATATTGTTTCCCATGCAGTGGGACACCGTGGATAGCAACATTTCCCCTAATAATTACGGTGAATGTTTTTTTTAATAGGGTCTTACAGTTCAGGTGAACATCTCGGGAGCTGTCTGTTTGGTGCAGCATTGTGTGATCTACAAGTTCTGTGTACTAACATGAATATATGCTCCCCACCCTCTCCCAGGGAGCAGCGTATGAGCCTCTGGACCCTCACGAGGTCCGATCTTGATCTTCCTCACAGGTGCTGTGCGTTTTACTGCTGGAAACATCTGTACAAATCTGTCCCCCTGGATCCTAAAGATTTTAATTATTTCCACTCACCGGAAATACGGATTATTTCCCAGCCGTGTCAGAGAGAGATGAGAAGCCAGGCAGAGTGGATACAGTTAACCCATGCACTGTATATTTCTCAGCTCCGGTATTGATCTGCAATGTGTTTCTTTCATCCATCAGTAATACATAAGCATATTTATGGACATTCCCTCCGGCCATAGGACATTATGAGTATGACATCACAAGAGAGGAGTGGAAAGAGAGATAGGCTGGGAGCAGCATGTTAGGAGGTAGAGAGTCCTGCAGAGAGCAAGAGAGAGGGAGTAACTGTCCCGAGGAGCCTGGTGAGAGATACAGCGCGGTAACAGAGCGTTCCCAGTCTGACAGAGCAGCATGTACCGGAGGCAGCTGGAACAATCCCGGAGAGTACTTCATCGGTGTTAAGGGAACCCACATAACCTGAGGGTCCAGAAGCAGTGAGTAGGCCACGTAGAGCCACATTCAGGTGGTCAGTCCTACTACCCTGCAGTATCCTGTTCATTATACACCGTTTACACCACTCTTTGCGAAGTAACAGGCCTGCACCCATAATACAAACATATACTACACAAGCTCCAACGCTGTTCCGTCATCAACAGTGGCCCTTTAGTAAGTAAGAGAGATTCTGAGACAATTGCACAGCTAGAGACCTCCTTAATCTCTCCTTACAAGTGATATGTGTTCAGGGTCCTCCGAGTACGGGGGCCCCTGTATGTAATTATTGTGTTCTGCACATATAAAGTACGGTTACTCAAAAGATACGTGTTACTCTTTGTTGTCTGACCCCAGCCGGGTTCTTTTAGGCTGATTATTATCTATCCTATACAGGGGAGACAGACTCAGGCACCAGCCCTAGTATCTCCATACTAAGACACCTAGAGAAAGAAAGAGTGGTTACATTGGAGGCACTGCTGAGACATTTAGTTGGTGTGAATAACGTCAAACCCTCCCCTGAGTCACAGTAACCGTGCACTAAAACTTTACTAAATTGGCACCAGCCCATTCTGGAACATTCTCAAAGTACCCAGAAAATACACCCCATAGTGCCCCCTTGCTGTGCATATCAATATGAGCGTGCCATTCTGAACGACTGGTTTGCCACTGATGGCCTGGATAACGGTCCCTGACACAGTCGATGATCATTAACGAGGAGCTCGGAGCTGCACCAGAGTGGGGAAGGGCTCAAATAAAAGGGAAAGTGTTACATTATGAAAACAAAGATGTATTTGTACTGTGTATGTGTAATGCAAATATTGACCCTGCCCGGATGCCCAACAGTGTAAAGGGAACAGGAGAAAACGAAATGTGGATATAACAACACGCCATAGTCCCCCCACTGGCCCTAGCGACCCCATTAGTGCCACTATAATAAAGTCAGAGAGTTCCTAGTTAAAGAGGGGACCACTATGGAAGACTTCCAATATGAGTTGCACCCTGCTGCGCTGTCCCCACCTCCTCTACGGACTATTCCCCTACATCGCCTGAGGCGCTCATGACAGCCATGGGGAAACTAGTGGTGAATCTCATGAAATTCTGAATAAGGGACAGTTACTACCGCTATGAACTTTCTCAGGCGTAAGGCAAATCCCCACTGGTGAGGACGATTTCAAGAGCTGGATAGAGCAGGTCACACAGATGGTACAAGAATGGAGGGGCTCAAAGCAGGATAAGAAAGTCCAGGTCGCGGAAAGCTTTAAAGTGCCTGCATTGGCTATTGTAAGGGCAGCTAAAGAAGAGAAAGAAGCTGTCACTCCTGGAGCGTACCTGCACGCCATAGAAAACATTTTTGTGGCTACCGAAAGTGTAGAAGAGCTCTACTTCCACTTCAGGGGGATGTATCTACAAGAGGGGGAGAAATTATCGGAATTTCTATAAAGTTTAGAAGTGGTCCTCCACGGGTCGTAAGAAACAAGGGGGTTTCAGTTGACAGGAGTTTACGGCCACAGGGATACGGAGAAAACAAATTGAGGCACCCAGATGTGTGATGTGGGCAAATTTAAACCAGACTGCCCAGATTCAAATCGACAGGATTTGTGGGAAGTGCAACGACGAGAGAAAGAACCCCAAGGGGAGCACTCAAACACTCAAGAGAACAAGTGTACACGTGGACGGTGTGGTGTAAGTGAGGAATGGGTTAATTAAAACACTTTAATGCGAGGCGTGACTCAATATAAATAAAATAGAACGCTGTGGGTCAAACTGTAAAAACGGAACCGAACGTAGTAATAAGCGTAGCCAATGTACTGTCCTCACTCTAAAGGACGGAGGTAACAGTACAAGGGCCAGATAACAGAACTGTGATCCTATTTGAGTCTGTGGTCAGTGAGGTTAACCACAGAGTACCTGGAGAGCTTCACTAAAGGTATAGGTAAGGCCTTGCCTCAATAAGGTAACCAGCTTATAGTATAAAGGGCTAGTCCCTATAATGAGACATTGAATGGTCTACCTGTTTGGTAGATAATCTCTGGGTGTGCAATACAGGTATAATGCCTTTTTAAAGCTGCAGTTCAGTCTTTTTTTTTTATTTTTATTTTTTTTTTTACTTCAAAAGTTTCATGTGGGCAATCTCTAATTACCTAAAGAACTGTATAGCTGCCGGTTAATTCGTTCTCCATGTATTGATCGGCAAAATTTGGTGACATAATTAGTGAAGGGATCTGTTTATATTCTGCTTGTCTGTCAGTGGAAGCTCATGAATATTCATGTACACTCCTGCACTGACATGTGCTAGAGGGAGGGCAGGGCTGACAAAGGGGTGTGCCAGAGCTTGTGACAGGACATGAAGGGGCAGTGCCTTAGCAAATGGCTGTTAAAATAGAATACAAGAAAATTGGTCTTTCAAAGTTGTTTTTTTAAAAACAGAAAATGCTAAAAGTATTTTTTCTTACTACAGAACTGATTTATTAAAAAAAAACGCACATGCATGATATTGACTGAACTGCAGCTTTAAGTTCAGTGCAGTATATACTCAGCGCTCAAATGCACTCCCAGTGGTATGTAGATGAAGTAGATCTTACCTGCCAGTAGATTGCACATATGTGCAGTGATTATACCGTAACAGGCAGGATCAGAGACTGTTAGAACAGTGCACAAGTAGTGCCTGTTTACACGTAGTGTCCAATGTTATGGACAGTAGAATACATCCGACCGTGGTAGCAGACCTAGAGACTAGGTATTGTCTAGACACCTTGTAAGTATACCGGCCAAAGTGAACTGCTAGATTAAAAGAAATGCATGTTACTGCAAAAGCATAGCTCCACACGAGGAGCTACTGGGGACTGACGCGCTCCGATCGCGAGCACTAGTCCAGCCCCTCTGACGTAATGACGTCATATGGGATACGGAGAAAACAAATTGAGGCCCCCAGATGTGTGATGTGGGCAAATTTAAACCGGACTGCCCAGATTCAAATCGACAGGATTTGTGGGAAGTGCAGCAGCTGGACCCAGGCATATGGGAATTGTGGTCAACACTGGACCAGAAGAAACACATCTTGTCCATTAGGAAGGTGCATCCTGATGTCCACCTACTAGTAAGACAATGGCATAATCTGGTAATGAAGAGTGGAGTGTTGTTCAGAATTGCCAAGAAGTCTCAGTATTTAATCACAGAGCAGTTAGTACTTCCACTTAAATACCGCCAAGTGGTACTAAGCTCCATTCATGATAACCATAGGCACTCTGGGACTGGTTTAGGACCATTTATACCGGGCCCTTATGGCTAGGGACGTTGAAGAGAATTGTAAGAATTGTGGGCGATGTGTGCCAAGGAAAGCACTCCCATAGAGGGCTGCCTCTCTCATGAATATGAGTAATAGTGGGCCCCTGGACTTGGTGTGCATGGATTTCCTGTCCTTAGAGCCAGAAAGTAGGAACATTAGCAATATCTTAGTGATTACAGACCATTTCACTAGGTATGCTCAAGCCTTCCCAACCAAGGACCAGCGAACCACTAGTTGCCAAAGTACTATGGGAAAACTACTTTGTGCACTATGGAGTATCTGCCAGACTTTACTCTGACCAGGGACGGGATTTTGAGAGCTGTTACACTTAAGTGGCATAAGAAAATCCAGGATGACACCCTATCACCCACAAGGAGATCCTTAGCCTGAAAGGTTCAACAGAACCCTACTATACATGATGCAAACTTTGGATACCAGGGATAAAGGAAAATGGAGCCAACACATGCACAATTTAGTGGATGCATACAATTGTATCCGTGATGAGACCACATGATACTCCCCATACTACCTGATGCTCGCGCGTGAAGCTATATTGCAGGTGGACCTGGTCACAAGACTTATCCAAAGCTGCCAGGACTAGACTGGACCCTGAAGCCAAGGATCGCGGTATTGGGAGAGAGGGAAAGATAGTGATGGGAGGGGGCATTGCAGGGGTTTTGTGGGGGTATGGCCATGACCTCACGCGGCTGGTTCTCCATCATTGGCTGAACCGCCGGCAGGAGCGTGGCCACGCCTCCGTCATGAGTTCCAAATACTAGTATTTGAGAGAACTCGTCGTAGAACGTGGCTGCACCTTCCGCGCGGAGGTAGGGACTGGGACCGGACTGATTGGGGGGGCGGTGCTTTTGCGCACAGCGCACGCCGAGGCATGCGCTGCAGAACACACTGGGACCGCAACCTTAGTTTTGAAAGAACTTAGACTGGTGGTGGGTATTAGAGTTTACGGTAGATTGTTCCAGTTTTGGGGTGCACAGTAAGAGGAGGAACGGCCGGATACTTTGTTGAACCGTGGGACCATGAACAGTCTTTTGGAGTCTGATCTCAGATAAGTGCTGCATGTGGTAGGGGTGAGGAGCTTGTTCAGATAGACGGGTAGCTTGCCCAGAAAGTATTTGAAGGCAAGACAGGAGAGATGAACTTTTGCACCTAGACTCAAGTAATGACCAATCTAGTTCTTTGAGCATTTCACAGTGATGTGTGTTGTAGTTGCATTTGAGAACAAAACGGCATATTGAATTGTAAGGGATGTCAAGTTTGCTACTGTAAGGTGGGTTTGGGGTGCGGAGCCGGATACTATGTCCCCATAGTCGATAATTGGCATTAGCATCTGCTTTGCGATACGCTTTCTGACCAGCAGACTTAGGGAGGATTTGTTCCTGTAAAGTACACCTAGTTTGGCATAGGTTTTTTATGTCAGGGTATAAATGTGCATCCCGAATGTTAAATGGGAGTCAAACCATATGCCCAAGTATTTAAAACTAGTAACAGGAGTTAGGGAGGTTTTAGTTAGGGAGGTTTTAGGAGTTAGGGAGGTTTCAGAACGTTGGTTCTGATCTGGAGCTTAGTCATTGGAAGCTTTAGGAATTTAGCCTTGGTCCCAAATTGCATTGTTACAGTCTTGTCAGAGTTTAAAAACAGTTTATTTTGGGAAGTCCAAGTTTCAAGTCTCAAAAGGTCAGATTGAAGTAAGTGTTCAAGGTTGGAGAGGCTATGGCTGTGTGCTTATCAGATTGTGTCATCTGCATACATGTATATTGAGGCTCCCTTAGAAGCTGTAGGAAGATCGTTGATGAACACTGAGAAGAGTAGGGGCCCCAGAACAGAGCCTTGCGGGACACTACAGGTGATATCCAAGGGGTTGGAGTTAGAGCCTGAGATGGACACATGTTGGGATCTACCTGATAGGTTGGAATGAAACCAGTTTAAAGCATGCTTCCCTATTCCAGAGCACTGGAGTTTGTTAAGCAAGATAACATGATCAACAGTATCAAAAGCCTTTGCAAAATCTAGGAATTTTGCACCAGTGCGTTGTCCCTGTTCCATTCCACACTGGATTTCATTGCAAACTTTTAGCTGGGTAGTTACGGTGGAGTGTTTGGGGCGAAAGCTAGATTGGAATTGGCTAGGGAAATTTGTCTTGGTATAGTAATCGCTTAATTGGGAGTGAACACATTTTCCATGACTTTGGATAGTATTGGGAGAAGAGTGATTAGCCTGTAGTTTGAGACAGTGTTTTTGTCCCCACTTTTGAAGATTGGGACAACTCTGGCAGTTTTCCAGGTCTTAGAGATATGGCCTGCAGACAGAATAGAGTTGACTATGGAAGAAATTGGTTTGGTAATGGCTGGGGCACCAAGTCGTAGGAACTTAGATGGCAGTTGGTCAGGTCCACATTGGCTGCTTAGTTTTAATTTGAGGAGCACTTGTATAATCTCTTCGGATACTGGGTCAAATTGAAAATTGTGAGCAGTGTTGGGAGAGGGTGAGGCTATAGGGGTACTCTCAGAATGAGGTTCATGTTTGTGGTTTGGGTTGCGTTTCGCTAATATGTTAGTAGCACACCCCACAAAGTAATCATTGAATGCATTTGCAATGTCGGTGGGGTTTGTCAGAGTAATATCCCCCTTAGTGATATTACTTGGTTGTTGATGGCTAGAAGGCTGGAATATATTGTTGATAACCTTCCAGAAGTTAGCTGGGTTTGATGTATTTTGGTGGAGATTGTCAGAGTAATATTGTGCTTTTGCGTGCCTTGTTTGCCTTGTGCACATGTTCCGCAGGCATCTGTAGTGATTGAGATCCTTGGTAGTGCCAGTTACTTTGTAGATTTTCCACAAGACATCCTTGAAATGGTAGAGTGCTATAAGGTCAGTTGTAACCCATGGAAGGTGGGCCCCCTGTAACCTTATTCTGCGTAGTGGAGCATGAGTTTCAAAGAGTTTTAAGAACTCGGATTGGAAATAGTCGAGCGCAGAATCAGGTTCAGGAATTAAATCGATTCTGTACCAAGGGCAGTTGGTAAGGTCATCCAGAAACTGTTGTGGGCTCAAGTTTCTAAATGTTCTAGTGAGGAGAACTTTAGGGCTTGATTGGGGCGGTTTAATTTTCCTTACACAGTACACTATTGCATGGTCACTGAAATGACAGGTTGGATGCCAGAGGATTGGATTCTGCTGGGACTAGAGGAGAGAATCTAGTCTAGCAAGGAATTTCAGGTTTGTCCGTGTGGGTTGGGAAATGAGTTGCGATAGTTTAAGTGACTTGAGTTGTATCTGAATTTTGTGGTTTTTAGGGTCCAGCCAATTGAAGTTGAAATCCCCAAGAACTAGCAGCTCACTCTTCTCATTCAGAGAGGAAAAGGAGCAAGGAAACTGGGTGATTTCAGTCAGGGACTGGAGAGGTGCTTTAGGGGGGAGGTAGATGCCAGCAACCAAAATGGTCTTAGAAAAGGGGAGGCAGATTTTGCCAACTAGGATTTCAAAAGAGGATGGCCTTGTATTGGTCTGTCTATACAGAGGAATCAGGTGTTAGTTAGAAATTGTGTATTGAGTTCTCTTGTTGCCAAAATGTATAGAGATTAAAACAGCAGTTCAAGCAATATCCTACATGTGTGTTTTTTTTAAAAATAAATCAGTTCTGTACTATGAAAAAATACTTGTAGCATTAAATAAAAAATAAAAAAACTTTGAAATACATTTTAATGTTTCTAATGTAGGAAGCATTTCCAAAGTGACAGCCCCTTCCCCTTCTGATAGGCTCTGGCTCTTGAGACCCGCCCTCCTTCTAGCAGTGCACCAATTGTATCTAGTAACTGCCCAGTCAATCTTATTCCAGGACTACATTTCCCACAATGCTGTGCAAGAACTGAATTAAATAACCCTGAGCGAGCGACTGATTACAGGAGAACAGATCAATGTGCAGCTTAGCTAATCACTTGTCAGTGTGCAGATTGCAATGATGCACATATTGAATGGGGGAAAAATATATATATATATTAAAAAACGGCAGCTTGAACTGCAGCTTTAATGGGGTCAACAATGTTTTTTTTAAATCAGGGGGAGAGTGTAACACAGCGGTTCAATGTAGGATGGGCTGGACGCAAAAAAGACTGCAAAACTATGCAAAAGCAACTCACCGGGATAGTGAAAAATAAAAGAAATGTATTGAACTACATAAAAACAAATAAACATACTAAAACAAAACAGGGGGGATAGCCCATCCTACGTTGAACCCCTGCGCCTAGATTTCGGATTGATGTGACGCGCAGCAGCCGTGCAGGTGTACGTCACACAGGACTCGACTTCATCCTACGTGGGGGAGACGGTGCTTCACACAGAGTCGCCATACTCTGCACCGCGATAACGGATGAGGAGGGAAGCCATGATCAACACTATACTCGGAGAGGGGGCTTTAGGGGTAATTCTACATTTTCCTCTGTTGTGCATATCCCCCCACCAAGTGTTGCAGTTTAGAGACAGTGTAATTACACAGACCTCATCCCTATACACCTCTCCGTCTCTCCAACTTTACCCACATTAGGATTTAACCTGTCAATTACTAAATATACTTACTTGCAAATCACACCTGTTGTTGAGACTACAACTACATTTTATAACATTTACTATATCTATGGAACTCGTTTTGGTTCCAGGTTAATCTTAGAGCTGCGTTATGGCTTATTTGCTACATATGGAGAGTGTAACACCCCTAAGGACACACATAAGCATATTGATGGACATGCCCTTCGGCCAATGTCTGTGAGACACTGAAAGAACTGAGATCATAGGATATTGGGACTAAGTAAGAGACATTGTGGGACAATTGCACAGCGAGGTACCTCCTTAACCTCTCCTTACATGTGTGATGTGTGTTATTCAGGGTCCTCAGAGTATGAGGGCCCCTTATATGTAATTATTGTGTTCTGCTTCCCTTCTTAAAAAATACATATTTTGAAAGTTCATCCCTCAAAATCTTTGCTGTTCCCTCTTAAACTTTTCTGGACCTTTCTAAATTTGGAGAAAGTCTGAACATCCCAGCTTCCTGGCACAGAAAAGCATGGCCGATATAATCAGATGAAGCTTTCATTCCAGTCTGATGAGGACATTGCCCTCACTTGGGAGGGGAGAACCCATAAACAGTAAGGATGTGACAGGCAGAGGATTCTGGGAGTGGAAATAGCAACCACAGAATCTCCTTGGAACAGGAGGTCACTCCTTAAACCTCAAAATGTTGATAAATGATTAGATTATGAGACTTGTTTGTATAATAATTGAGGCTGTACTTGTAACAAGCGTTTTCATAGGGCGCATTTATCTCAGAGTTGATTTGGAGTGAGTGCATTAATATATTAATAACGTTGTTTATATAATGCTACCGAGAATAGAATCATTACAAGGACAGCGCGTCCCGCAGATAAAGATGCAATCCTAACCTAATGATCATTCCTGGGGCACAGGGAGGGAAAGTGGAATGTAACAGTTCTATAGTTCCCGTGTGTATCTCAGTTCCAGAAAATCTCACCCTAAAAAATGTCAGCTCCCGGGAAAAACACAGAAGAGGCCAGTACAAGAAGCAGAGGGAGAGCAGAGCTGTGTGTGTCTGTTCAGTCTCTGATGCAGGGATGTTTGAGAAATGCCAGAGAGAAAGAGAGATCCCCCTCTCCCCTTGTCCCCCTCTCTCCCTCCTGCTCTTGTAGATGCTCTGGACCATGTTCAGTTCTTGTGTTTGACATCACTTTCCCTGTTAGAGTCTCAGTGTATTGGTGCTGTGAGCAGACGTTGCTCCTGACGGCTTGTTTCATTACAGGGTGCGTCCCGGCTTCCATTTTCTTGACACAATTTATTAACCCTCTTACTGCCAGAGCGGCCTGCGGGCGCATTGCAGCACAATGTGTTAGTGGCGTGTCTGGCAGCAAAAGTATTAAAGGGCCAGTCCCTTCTAGGACCAAATGCCATGCTCTCTAAGGCTGAGTCCATGGTGTGGGAGACCGCGCGGAGGCGTCCGCACGGGGCGCGATCAGATTGCCTTAAGGCATTGATCGCGCCCATAGACCGCGTGGGCGCACACGGGCGGAGGCAGGAGGGGGCGTGCGTTGCGCAAGAAATCAGTTGAAACTGATTTCTTGGCGCGACACGCAAGTCACGTGAGCGGTTCGCCCAATGAGGGTGAACCAGCTCCGTGACACCCCCAGGAACGCCCCCCACGGCCCGTCGAGCATGGACAGGGAAAGCACCCGCTTCACGTGGGTGACTTCAGAGCCTCCGCACGCCTCTGCGCGGGAGAAGGCACCATGGCCCGGGCCTAACACTGCCCAACATCCCCAAACCATAATGGATCCTGCATTGCGGCTGGACCACACTCGACCCTGAGGTATACAGTAGGGCCCCGCTCATACGGCAGGTTCCGTTCCAGGGGGCCGCCGGAAAGTGAAAATCACCAAAAAGCGGAACATAGCATTTGCTATGTCCACCGGCGGTTTTCCGTGTCTCCTACCCTTTCTGCGCATGCGCGAACTCGGCCGCTACCCCATTCTGCGCATGCGTGAACTTGGCCGCCTCCCTGTTCTGTGCATGCGCGAACTCTGCCATCCCCCTTCTGCGCATGTGCGGACATGTCGGCCCCCTTCTCGGTACCGCGGTATTGGCGGATGGCCAAGGAGCGAAACGCCGACAACCGGGGCCCTATTGTACTCCGTCCCACAATGGGAAGCCACTTCCCCTTTTGTTTCAACATTGTCCCTTATTCCATCTAGAGAGTAAGCTCTCAGGTGCAGGCCTTGGTTACTTCTGTAGCTGTTTGCACTTGTTTGCTCTTATTTGTATGTCATTCTGTTTATTTAATTGATGTCACTCTGTGCCTCCACTGTGCTCCGCTGTGGAATATGGTGGCGCTTTACAAATAAAAGGATGATAATATTAATAATTCTAATAATAATAATAATAGGCCCAAGGGGAGTGGCATGTTAAAGAGGTAACATTTAGGTGACTGACCAATGGGGCGATATTTACTAAGTCAGGCTACTCCATATGACACCTTTGAGCATGGCTTATATATATATATATATATATATATATATATATATATATATGCCCTCTAACAGCCCATTTAGTTAAATAGGCTTTAAGGAGTCTTTATGGACCATTGTGTTTAGATACAGAAAAATAAATACATACCATTCCATCAAACAGTGGGGAGTGACTATCCAATCAATAATTGGCTGCAGAGAAGGAAGCACGGCTTGTCAGCAAAGATTCCCATACTCAAATGCACCCAACATGCAACATAGCAGAATAACAACGTTTCTGTCTCACGATAAGACCTTCATCAGGTCCAAACATTGTCTCCCTGCCTTGTGTCACGTTATAATAACAACATACAATTCTGCAACAGGATTGAAATAGCTATGATTTGCAGATATGATGCTGTTTTAGGGAGTGCTGCAGTGTTTGCACATGACACAGCGGTTTGAGTAACTTAAAAAAGTGGTGGCACTGTGCCTGATTTATTAAACACTGGGGCAGAGCTCCTTGTACTGTATTGTAGAAAGGCTTAAACAACGTCTATGGTGTGGGGAAAAAGGAGCGGATGCAGGTTTTCTACACTCAATCCCTGTTTCTTTAAAAAATAAAAAGTGGAATTGTAAATTTAAAAGTAGTGATCCTCTGTTCTGGATGACAAAAAGTAGTGATACTCTGTTCTGGATGACAAAAAGTAGTGATACTCTGTTCTGGATGACAAATAGTAGTGATACTCTGTTCTGGATGACAAAAAGTAGTGATACACTGTTCTGGATGACAAAAAGTACTGATACTCTGTTCTGGATGACAAAAAGTAGTGATACTCTGTTCTGGATGACAAAAAGTAGTGATACTCTGTTCTGGATGACAAAAAGTAGTGATACACTGTTCTGGATGTCAAAAAGTACTGATACTCTGTTCTGGATTACAAAAAGTAGTGATACTCTGTTCTGGATTACAAAAAGTAGTGATACTCTGTTCTGGATGACAAAAATTAGTTATACTCTGTTGTCGATTACAAAAATTAGTGATACCCTGCTCTAGATTACAAAAGTAGCGATAATCTGTTGTAGAAATAAAAAAGTAGTGATACTCTGTGTGAAAATAAATGTACTCCGTACTATTACATGTTGATCTCTGCCTGAACAAGGATTCATTTGGCTAATCTTTTTAACGTCTGCTATTTTGCAACGCGTTGTGTGTCCTTTTAACCGTAAAGAGATGAATGTATACTCTCATCTACATGAATGAGTGGACATATCTACGTTTTCCCAGTATAGTGATATTAAACTGTTACTGGATCCTTATGGAATAGCTCTTGCTTTTTTGGTTTGGCTTTAAACCAGGTTTATCCATTGCTTGGAGCCAGATCCCATGAATCCTGTTTGCTGTGTCACCTCCCTCGGGTCACTTCTCCCAGCACGGACAGTGGCTTCCTCTCTCAGAGCAGGGAGCAGCTGGTCCTTCCAGCTTACCCATTGTAATGCAGAGGTTGCAGGGGGGGGGGAGGGGGGGGGGCTGTATATTCTCAGCTAAATCTTACAATAGCTTTGTTTTCCCATTAATAAACAGGAGGGTTTACAATTGTTTTTCTTTGCCTCAGATTTAGTCTGCAGGATTACACAATAACACAGGCAAAAGGGATATTTGGGCAAATAGGTCTGTCCCTCCTTTTAAAGGGTGACACTGAGATATATGGAGCTGTCCCTCTTACCTCCTAGGTGACACAGACACAGACAGAAGGGAACTATGGCCAATAGTGTGTGCCCTTTCCAGTGAGGGGTCACAGTGACACAGACAGATGGAACCTCTGGCCCCTGCAGCATGTCCTTCCCACTGAGGGGTGACACAGACTGATGGGACTTCTGGCTCATGTAGTGTATCCTTCCCACTGATTGGTGACCCAATGACACTGACAGAAGTGACATACAGTATGGTTCATTGAGCCTGTCCCTCCCACCACGGGGTGATACAGTGACACAGTCAGACGGGATCTATTGTATATTGAGATTTACTAAGTGTGTTTCAGCTTCTCCATTCTCTGAAACGCAAAGAGACATGCAGTCTGCCAATGTGCCTAATTACAGGGATTAATTGAAATAATACTAAATAAAAAGCAGACCAAAAGAATTCAAAGCAAAGTGCGGTGGGTGTCAGGGGGGGGGGGGGGGCAGAGGGCAGCGTTTGGGGGTGTAAGTCTGGGGAATACATTACATTCTCATGTGATTCTCAGCTCCCTCTCCTCCTCCTCCTGTGATTGTATTTGGCTCACTAAGCAGAAACGCTTACTCACCCTCAGCCTCGTCTTCCTCTGTGTGTAGCACTGGGTATCCAGCCAGGCCAATGTCTTATCCAAACCACAGGCAAGTCCTCCGTTGGAAAGTTGAAGAGTGTCCAGAACTGCTGTACTCAGCTCTGCTCTTAACCACTTCTGTGCTGACGTTGGAAACCACAGCGCAGTAGAACCAGGGAACCCTTCACATGTTCTGTTACCTATTCATTGGACCACCCCACCGCTGCACTCATGGGGGCTGAAACTAAGGGTTGCAGGGGTGTCGCACCCCCCCCCCCCTCCCGGGTTTATACATTTTTACATTATGGTAATGTATGTATGTTACTGATTTCGTATGTAGAGCACCCCCACCCCAAAACATTGTTCCCTGCAGAGGAATTCCCATTTGCTGGTCTATAATGGTTGTCTTTACTCAACTGAGAAGCTGTGTCTGTCTGAAGCTGCATCTTCTAGGTGCAAGTGTGAGCCAAAATAGTGCAGTCTGGCCAAATGTGGCCGGGTCTCCATACCTACATGTGTAATGGGATGGTGCTAGGAAGTATAGATTACCACTGCTACAGTATGTCATGTACAGAGTAACACTACATGTTTAAGCACACACCTTCTAGAGAAGAGGGGATTCTCTATCTTTTTTTTAGCATGGACTCAAATTCTCTCTCGTATATGGTAAGAAAAGCTTCACCCTAACGTGCTTAACAGGGTTATCATTTCCTAAAAACATACACATTACCGCTCAGAAACCGCCGGAGGAAGAGAAATCGCTGCGGAAAAAGGGGTCGTCAGCACATTTCGATGTAGTATATCTACAACAGGGGTGAGCAACTCCAGTCCTCAAGGGCTACCAACGGGTCAGGTTTTAAGGATATGCCTGAGCCACTGATTGAGCCACATGTGCAGACGTAGGGATATCCTTAAAACCTGACCTGTTGGTAGCCCTTGAGGCCTGGAGTTGTCCAGCCCACCCCTGATGTACAAGAAGTTAAGGCTGCAGGTCCCCTACCATGCTGGCTTTGGTTTCGATATATTATGCATGGCTTCGTTGGCAGGCTGTGCTGTGTATAATCTGCTTTCCTGTGTGTCTTCATGTATTGGTTGACGCACTGACCACATCAAAGGAGCAATCCTTTCCTAGCAACCCCCCCCCTCCCTTTGTTATATACTGTAGGTGGGGAGCAGGGGGTCGCTGGAGCTGGACCATGTCAATTTCAGCTCCGGGGACTCCCTGGTTCCAGAGATATGTGAAAGGTGGCACCTGTTACTTCCTGGTAACTCAATCCCCACGTCACACAGGCCAATAGGAATCCGTGACGGGTGACATTCCGGCTTCCTATTAGCCAGCGTTACACAGGGGGATTAGAACTCCGTCTTGTCTTCCCCGGAGGAAACGCTTCTGGCAGCACCTTTACTTGTAAGTATCTCGTGCTTAGAAAATCTCTGGTGTCCCCCGGAGCTGAAATGCACTGATTCCCAGTCCCCCCCCCCACCCATGTAAAAAGGAAGTGGGGAAATAAAAAATGTTCAGGGGGGACTGCTTCTTTAAGAGCTGTAAGAACTTTGTAAATGAGCATTTTAAGACTACATACTGGTTTATGTCTAAAAGGAGGCAGCCTTCTCCTAATTAGCCTATGTCCTACTAATGCACGAAGGTCAATAATTCAGTGAGGAAGGCAGCATGCTGGTCAGAAGGCCAAACCAGAGGATATTTGTTTAATTTCTGAAGAGTAACAGAGTAACAGAGTAACAGCCTCAATGTTCTGCTCAACACTTACACAATTACATGACCGTAGAGCCTGAGATGCTGCTCCCCCGACCCCTGCTCCTCTCCCCCTCTCCCCCCACAACATCCTGCAAATAAAGCACGCACACGTAAAGGTCTGGGGGTGCAATGGCCGTGGCTTTTATTTACTGCAAAAGGGGAGTCGCTAACCCTGCCAGAGCGCTCCCCCCACAGGTAAGGCCAATGACGTTTAAATCATGGCCCGTAAGCTGGGACCGTCCCAAGTCCCAGCCGTCCCACTGACCCTACGTCAGCTGCGAGGTGGGCCCCAGGTACTCAAATCACCATGAGCCCTGTCTACTCGCCCACTATGCCACCACCAGGCATTACCGTAACTGAGCCCCGTCTGGCAAGGTTACCCTGCACTTACCCCCCAACCAGCCACCACCACAGAGGCAACATAACCCCGATAGACACCTCAAATATAAATATATTCAATACAAGTATAACTCACACAAAAAATAATTTAACCAAAAGGGGAGGGAGGGCCGGAGAACAGTGAGGGGCACGGAACCATCTCCCCCCCCTCACTGCCTGCTTGTAACCTCCATCCGGCTTCCTCCCCCGCCCCCGGAGTGTCACCGGTAACCAAGAGGGGAGAGAGGAGGCAGGAGGAAAGTTGGGGGTGGGGGAGTCTGGGCCTCATGCCGCGCTCTGCCTAAGGCTCTGCGCTCTCTTTTCTGTGTTGCACCCGGACTGTGAGCGAGTTTTATTTACCCCTTCAATGCCAGAGGAGAAGCAATGTGAAGGCGTTAAAGTGTTTAATACTGATATTAGTGATGTAACAAATAGCCCGGTCCAATGAATGTGTTTAATACTGATATTAGTGATATAACTAATAGCACCATTCAACTATATCTATTTAGCAGGTACACTACATCTTTTTTTGGGGGGGGGGGTGCTGGGGTATGCTATATTTGGGGGGGGGGGGGTGCTGGGGTGCGCTACAGAAAGTCCTGTGTGCGTGGCTATATTGGAGAGTAATTTCTACAATCTGGATTATGAAGTAGAATATATCGGCGTTACAATATTTGCCAGTGCATGGTGGACACGTAATTTATGGAAATAAACATCGAGAGAATATATAATAACATGTAATAATATAGACATTTAAAAATATATATATATGTCAATAATATATATTTAACCAGTGCAAAGCACGGTGTTGCAGGCCCCTCCGGCAGTTAGGGGGTTAATATTGGCGCCGGTGACTGCCCCTAGGATTAGTGAATGTAGATACAGTGCAGGCTTGTGCACGGCTAGTAAGGCTGAGTCTGCAGTAATGCGGTGGGAGCTGGAGCTTCAGGCACTGGCAGAGCCTTCGCGCTCTGGCACACGCCCACACGGCTAAGGATGGAGGCGCCAGCTCCGTCCTCTGCCTTTTATGGCCAGAGAGAATTCACTACTGAAAGGGAAGAGGAGCCAAGCCGGGTTCTGCTACCACACGCTGAACTACTACTGTGTGGGCATAACACATCTAGGGCTGCACCAGAGGGAGCATAGGCACAGAGGTGTGAAGATAAAGCACCTCTTAGGAGATGGGCACATATGAACAGGGAGCCTGTGACCTCTGGAACTAGGTAGCTTAGTCCACATGGAAGTTGGTCCTGCAACCACTAGAGGTGGACAGCAGGCAGAGGGCGGGCAGTGCTGGGACCTGCAGGATTTACATGCAGAAAACAACCCAGCTGCTTCTGATATTTTTGAAGGGTTCGGGGGGCAACATAGCTTTGTTGTTGGTTACAGGAAAGAGTGGTCTATAATGGAATAAAGTGAGAGAGGAAGAGATACTGTCAGCTCACACCGAATGGGGACTATTTGCAGGAGGACTGACCAACGAGGCCTTATCTCTGGTGTCATATCAGAGTAATCACCTTTAATGAGATGAAAGACAGCTGTTTAAGGCCTTGTCCCCGCTGGCCGCGGCTGCGTGCCCAGCGGCGTGCACGGCGCACACAGCGGCGTGCACGGCGCACACATGGTATGGCCCACTGTGGTGCCGGCCCCAGTAGCTGCCTGTGCGCCTGCAGAAAGCACGATGGCCTTTGCCAAAAGACAAGACATTTGTCTTTTGGTGCGGCGGCCGAGCGCTGGCTACATCACGGTGGCGGTTGAACCAATGAGGGCAAACCAGCCGCGTGACATCATGGCCTCGCCCCCGGCAAAAATCTTCTCTTTGCTCCCCCTGCTCTGCTATGAAGCACGTCCCATCGCGACCCTAGGACTGCAGATCGCGTCTTAAACTGGTGCACGCGCCGCCAGCCGCTCCGGCGCGCATACACGCAGTGACTGGGGCTGTAGCCTTAAGCAGCAATCTCCCGCAGAAGCCTACGTGTGTGTGTGAGTTTAACGCGTACACTGTTAGTATTTTGCCCCCTGAGAATATCCTGCTTTTTTTTAAATAAAAAAATGCTTTTTGTACTGTTAAAAAAATCAGGATTTTTTTTAATCTTTGGTTTCTGGGGTTAAAATGGCCCCCGGGCAAGAAGAGGTCTCTTCAAGTGAGAAACAAAATCAACGCACATGATGTCACGAACAGAAGAAGAGTTACAGTGACATGCAGGGAGTTTATTCAGGGAGTTACGGTGACATGCAGGGAGTTACAGTGACATGCAGGGAGTTACAGTGACATGCAGGGTGTTTATTCAGGGAGTTATAGTGACATTCAAGCAGTTACGGTGACATGCAGGGAGTTTATTCAGGGAGTTACAGTGACATGCAGGGAGTTAGTGACATGCAAGTAGTTACAGTGACATGCAAGGAGTTGTAGTGACATGCAGGGAGTTACAGTGACATGCAGGGACTTACAGTGACATGCATGGAGTTACAGTGACATGCAGGGAGTTAGTGACATGTAGGGAGTTACAGTGACATGCGGGGACTTACAGGCACATGCATGGAGTTACAGTGACATGCAGGGAGTTACAGTGATGTGCAGGGTGTTAGTGACATGCATGGAGTTACAGTGACATGCAGGGAGTTAGTGACCTGCAGGGAGTTACAGTGACATGCATGGAGTTACAGTGACATGCAGGGAGTTACAGTGACATGCAGAGAATTACAGTGACATGCAGGGAGTTACAGTGATATGCATGGAGTTACAGTGACATGCAGGGAGTTACAGTGACATGCAGTGTGTTACAGTGACATGCAAGGAGTTGCAGTGACATGCAGAGAATTACAGTGACATGCAGGGAGTTACAGTGACATGCAGGGAGTTACAGTGACATGCAGGGAGTTACAGTGACATGCAGGGAGTTACAGTTGAATGCGAGGGAGTGACGAGTGGACATGCAGGGATGTAGTACAGTAGGACATGGGAGTACAATGTGACATGCAGGGAGTTACTCAGTTGACAGTGCAGGGAAGTCTTTACTGTTAGGAGATGCGTTGGAGGTATGTCATGTAGGAGTTTTAGTTAGAGTAGTTACATGGACATGGTCTGGAGTACAGTGACCATGCAGGTGAGTTACGGAATGAGTGTGTTACAGTGACATGCAAGGAGTTGTGACATGCAGAGAATTACAGTGACATGCAGGGAGTTACAGTGACATGCAGGGAGTTACAGTGACATGCAGGGAGTTACAGTGACATGCAGGGAGTTACAGTGACATGCAGGGAGTTACAGTGACTAGAGATAGGCAACAAATGTTAGCGGATTTGGATCCGCAGTGGGTCGGCCGGTTCCTTTGGTTGGCGGATCAATCTCGAAAAAGAGCGATGTGCGTTTTGCGGATTTTTATTATTACCACCAATACACTTCGCGGATTCCGCAACCTGGGGACGGATTTGTATTTTCCAATCTGGGGATTCAGCGATCCGTAGGCGGATTATTAAGAATCCGCCAATGGATTTGCTTAATCCACGGATTAGATTCTACAAATCCGCCCCCGGGCTGTGTCCAATGGCGGTTTCTGATGAATCCGCTCGAATGAAAAACCGACCCACTCCGTTTATGGATTTTACACCGGGAAACAGATTTCGGGTTGAATATGCGAGAAAATCGGGGACACGGATTTGGGCAGACTCGCCCCTCTCTAACAGTGACATGTTGATTCAGTGAGTTAGTGACATGCAGTGACTCGATTCCAGGAGTTGGAGTGAGTTACAGTGACATGCAGGGAGTTGATGCAGGGAGTTGATGCAGGGAGTTGTACCATCACGCAGTGCTGCTTGTATGGGAACACAGCTGTGTCCGTGCAGTGAGGGACATGCCGCAGACACCAAGACATGTGTGTCCCTTATTCTCAGCGGGAGGTGGGAGGCTGGAAATTCCTTTTCTTTTTTTGTAGGGAAAAAAAATGTCATTAAAATGAAGAATTAAATAAAAACCCAAGTGCACGAAGTGCCAGGAACAAGGAGATGCATTTATGGGGGAGGAAAGGAGGAAGGTGCTGGGGACAGGCCAAAGCTCTCATGTATCTTTTGAACGCTCGGCTAATGAAAACATTATGGGACTTATTTAAAGGGGCATGTAAACGAGCTCTCTTATCTGGGTAAATGATACATTTGTTTACTCAAATCTGACTCCTATACGTTTTTTTAGTTATTTTTTAAAGTGAGACTTGGGAAGCGTTTTGATTTCCTCTCATTACTCCCATTTGTGTGATGTCACTCTGTGATGTCACTCTGATGTCACTGTGCGGTAATCAGCAAGAGTTCCCCCTCCCAACCTTCCCTTCATTTTATTGGTTCTCTGATAAGGACAGGTGGGGGGGGGGGGGGGGAGATAAAGTTAAAGAAAACACTTGAGTGACAAACACTTCCCCATTCAGAGGCCCCTAATACATTCAGTTTGTTACTAATTTCCATACAAATGAAAGCAGCCAGACCTTTGCTATTAGCACTGTTAATCCCAACTATATGGGATTGCATTTTTAACCCCTTCAGAGCTTGGCGTGGATAGGGAACTGTTCTGGCCCAGGCTCACTGTAGCTAATGAGTTGGAACAGGCAGTTAAACTCGTACCCTTTTAATGCACACAGAGTCCTTCTTATTTTCTGTAACTTTATTGGAGGGGGTAAACAGAAAATATAAGGGAACTTGGAGGTAGCATATATGAGATGAAGGTGAAAAAACAATGATTTGTTCTGGGGAACCAGTGAGAGAGATGGCTACTCACAGTGGCTGTTGGCTTGGAATGGAAATGTGCTTGCCTGTGCAAGCAGGAACGAGGGCAGGGACTGCACCAAATAGCAAGGGGAGGAAGGGCAGCCCAACTCACACAAGAGTAAGGGGAGCTGCCAGGGCAACAGGCTCAGAAGCCAGGAAAGGGAGTTACATAGTAACAATATAAACACTTAGGAGTGACAGCAGCCACAGAACAGGGAGAAACCCATACAGGGGCCAGAACAGGTCTTCCTGGTATTTCAGGCCACTTGGTCACACTGGGCCTTATGTGGCAACCTGATGCCTGGGTCCACCAAAGATTCCCCCTTTTAACCAGAGGGCCAGACTGAGCTGCCCTGTGATGCGGTGATACTGCTTTTCTCTCCTGTACAGTATGTACCAACAAAGTGAAGGGAAGGGACAGATACACTGAAAGAGATGAGACCATGAGGGTTTATTCGTTGCTATCTTTGTGGGGGTACTGAGTTCTTCTTTCTTTTTTAAGGAAGGACAAGAAACTCTGATTATGGGATTATGAGATAATGTTACCCATGTGAATATGAAACTGTTATCCGCGTTGTGATTATAACTTTTTTTCCGAATGGGGCTGGAATGTTTAGCTGTGGGAGAGCGAGAAATGCTTTTCTCACCACATATCTCTCTTTAAAACCACAAACCCGCAGGAAATGGCTATTTTAACAGTATAGGAACCGAGGGAACTGAACCACGTTATTTTTACTTCTGGGGAACCCTGGTTTTTGTGAAGTTACCAGTATAGCTCTACATGTGGGGATTTTATTAGTCATCTAACAGGAACCGCAAACAGACGACGCTGCGGCTTCCTATTGGCTAGCGGGAGTCCTAGGGTTGCCGGGTGTCCAGTATTGAACCGGACTGTCTTGTATTTGGACACTGTCCAGTAAAACATTAGAGGTAATACTGGACATGTGTGTGTCCGGTATTGCCTCCCTGGCCATAGAGACCTGACAGGTTTGGGGGTGGGGGGGGGGGGGGGGGGCAGGGGGCAGGAATTCCCCAAGCAGGGGAAAACCATGACACAATGTTTACAAAATAAATGAGTATCCGGAATCCCTGCTTCGCCGATGAATCATTTATTGTACTTTATATATAATATAATGTTTTTTGCTCAGCATTCCGGCACCTTTTTCCCACCAGAAACCCCACTGGGTTTAGATAACTCTTCGGTGCTAGAGACCCTAAAGCAGTGATGCTCAAGCACGGTCTCGAGTCACCAGTATGTCAGGTCCACCTGTGCTGAAGCAGGGATATCCTTATAACCTGGCGCTTAGCGATTGAGTTTGAGCACCCCTGCTAAAGCATTGCTGGCCCATCTGGCAGTGTATGGGAATGATCTATTTGGGGATAAAATGCTCTGATTACACGGGGCACAGGAAGGCTTAGTCTACAGGATAATAATCAGTGGCTCCCATATTGTATATCCTAACCAGATATAGCACAACATATGTGCTCCATTTGGGACCCCAGAGTGGGGAAGGACCACTGGGGCATGTATATAGCTCGTCTAATAAAAACACACTCTAAAAATAGTGTTCTGTTTGTTTTTCTGTCCTTTTCCTTATTAAGAATCACTGTATAATTTTTGAGAGGCTTTGACGCCCACTAATAAAATGTGATCTCTGTGAGTGCCCTATTGCCATTGTCTTACCATGTTTAAGCCCCATCTCTCAGCTGCCTCCAAGATTCGACTCACAGGAGCCAACGTGGAGCTGGCAACATTTAATACCACCTATAGAAATGGAATCAACGCTCTCCAATTAACTAGAAAGATAAACTAAGGTGCAATGGGGTGAACGCATATAGTAGAGACATAAGTTAACCACAGTTAACACAAGAACCCCAATTACTGCACTCAAAGTATAGTATAAATCAGGTATTTATACTATACTATGAGTGCAGTAATTGGGGTTCTTGCGTTAACTTTGGTTAACTTATGTCACAACATTGAATACCCCCAGATAAATGCCGCAGACATGGTGAGCCATACACAGTGCCTTGCTTTGCATGTCCCTCCCCCGCGGAAGGTGTTAAACGAAACTCTTTACTGCCTTCACTACCAGAGGTACCTGTAACCCAGGGCAATATATAGTTACTAGTCTCCCAGCTGCACAACTTGGGCAAAGCCAGTGCAAAGCCAGTGCAAAGCCAGTGCAAAGCCAGTGCAAAGAAGCAGCACCAGATGTTTCAAAGGAAAGGAAGCCCCAGTTTTGACGTAATCTGGTGCCGTTTTGAAATCGGGTTTGCAGACGGGGGGGACCTTAGCAAATAACTCCCAATGTGTGTTATGTGCTATAGTACAAAAAAATAAAAAATACAGATCCAGAGGGGGCTCACTCATAACAAAATTCAGACTTTAATAGATCAAACAAAAATAACCTCTAGAGAGGCAGCATCACACAACGTGTTTCGCGCACAAGCGCTTCATCATGGCCTGAATTTTTTTATGAGTGAGCCCCCTCTGGATCTGTATTTTTTTTACCCTGGAAGGTGCTGCGTTTTTTCTCCATTTGTTTTGCTGTTCTATCCACATGGATGCTCATCACTGGACCTCCTAAGGACTTACCTGGTCTCTACCAAAGTGAGTTTTTCTTATGCATCTGCTAATGTTATAAATATAGTGGGTGGGAGATTTTCTTATGTGTCAGTATTTACTTTTTGTGTATACCGACCGAATACACTATACACTAGTCTCCCCATACCTGCTATTCACATGGTATACCTATATACCTATATACATTATTTGCTGGATGAATGTCTGTCTACAAGCACCAGATCTCTTCTACTATGTGCTATAGTCCCCTGATCTGCATTCTGCTTCTACCCAGCAGTGAATGGGTGAATCCATGGAAAGTTTAAATACATTATATGGGAACAGAGGGAATTCATTTGTTCCAACGGCACTTCCCAGAAATAGCCGGGCAGCAGCTACATAGGAATGAATGGGTTTATCATACACACTTTACAAGAGGATATTGGGTTTGTTCCTAGAGGTGCAGAACAAGCATGGAAATCGGGCAGCAGTGTGAGCATGAACCGTCTGCTGGATGCTGCCTGTGATTCAGTGTTCTGGAACAGGGAAAGGGTTAATGTCGGGCTGGATACCGGGCCTGCTATTAGTGATACAGGGTGCCATTCCAGACTATTAAAGACTATTTTCCAGAGTGCGGAGATTAAGGAGGAACGTCCCAGATCTGTTTGAAATGAAGAAGCCATAAATTAGTTTCTGGACCTAATCCGAAAGAGAATATGTGGGAAACTGGAAGCACCGCATTTCCATGTTGCACCGGCAGCGAGGTACACGCAGAACTGCCCAATTTGTGACATAATAAACTCCTTCCTGGACTTTACCAGGGGAGACGTGAGCAGGTCTTTTGCTGAAAGGGTACCGGATGCATGGAACAGCCAACCAGCACAGTTGGTCGGGCTGAATAAAGTAAAGGGATTAGAGCTGTTTGGGATTGACAAAGGGGGAAAAGCCGGGCATTTTATGGGGTCAGACGTTTCATTGCAGATAGGAAAATGAGCACCATATATTACAGTTACAGTGGCGAGAAAAAGTGCGTGAACCCCAATGATAATTACGGCAATTTCATAGTTTTTCCATGATAACCTTCTTGAATCAAAAGCAGTCTTTCCTTAAATAGCCAATAGGGTTTATATTAACCAATTCCATGACTTTTGAAACGAAATGATGTATGAATTAGACCAGGGGGGCGCAAAGTGGAGGGCATTTTTTTTGGAGGGGGGGGGGGGGGGGGGCACGGTGGTTACAGGGGCCCCGCGCTCTTCCCCAAGGCATTTAAATGAAATGCCGGGGGAGGCACGAGGCCTCTGTAAATCTCCCTTACCTGGTCTGAGCTGCCACTTCGGGGACGTCATATGACGTCGCAAAGCTCCGACCCGTTAAGGGAAGGGGGCCGCGAGCAGGGGGAAGAGCTGACAGGGGGGGTGGGTGAATTAGACAACCAAGGAGTAATTAAGAGTCAGGGTATGGGCAAAAGTAAGTGACACCCTGGTTTTATCAGCTAAATTAAAGTGGATAATTAGAATCGGGTGTTTAAATTAGTAGGCAAATCTTCAGGTGTGAGTTTGAGAGGCCCCACCCTATATAAAGCTCAGAAACTTTGTGAGCTTGGTCTTCACCATACAGGTGTGTGGAAACATATCATGCCACGAAGAAAATAAATCTCTGAGGACCCCAGAAAAGTGGTTATTGCTGCTTATCAGTCTCGAAAGGGGTTCGCAGACACTTCTAAGAATTTGGGGCTCCACCAAATCCACTTTTAGACAGATAGAGAAAGTTCAAGCCCACAGTCACTCTACCCAGGAGCGAGCGTCCTACCAAAATCTCTCCAAGAACAAACCGACCAATCATCCAGGAAGTCACAAAGAACCCTAGGACCAGTCAAAGTCCGGAACCTAAACCCCATTGAAATGTTGTGGCAAGACCTGAATAGAGCTGTCCGTGCAAGGAAGCCCTTAAATGTCACTGAGTTGAGGCAGTACTGTAAAGAGGAACGGGACACAATTCCTCAAAACCGATGGGAGAGACTGACCGGCAGTTACAGGAAACGCTTAGTTCAAGTCATTGCTGCACAAGGGGGCGCCACCAGGCACTGAATGTAAAGGGTCCCATACTTTGTCACACATGGATATTGAATGTTGAATCATTTGTGGATAAATAAATGTTGAAAAAAATATCATGTTTTTGTGTCATTTCCTTGATCGTCTTATCTTTATCTATTATTAGGACTTTGCTTAAGATCTAATAACATTTTAGGTTTGAAATCCAGGTACATGAAAATCCTAAGGGATTCACAAACTTTGTCTCGCCCCGTCAGGGAATGCTGCTGGCTTTGTGCAGCAGTGACAGAGTTAATGGCTCAGTCTTGCAGCCGTGAAGACCCTCACCATGATACACCTCAGATACAACCCTTTCAGGGCCTGCTGCACATTTCACAGCAATGCCCCTTTCAAGCACCGAAGGGGTTCATTGTAACTACAGATTACACAATGGACTATCGCTGAACTCCACCAAACCGGGCCCCCCCCCCCTCTCCAATTTATATGAGGCCCGGGATACTTTCCCTTCTCTCATGAAAGCACTGGCAGTGCTGTGTAACATATGGAAGATATTTCACGTGTTATGACGTGCATGATTTAGTGAGGGAGACCAGCAGCCAATGATCCCTGCTGACAAGTCTGCAGTGCAGGACTATGGAATAAGGACTGTTTCAGCACCCTAAACCAGTGTTTTTCGACAGGGGATCCTAGAACCCCTTGTCCCTAGGGGCGTAGAGCATTCCCTGCCATTTTCAGGTCATTTGAAATGTTTACCAAATACAGAAGAATTTACAATGCATCTGATCTCAGACGCGCTTTTAGAGAGGGTTGGGGTTCCTTACAATGCATCTGATCTCAGACGCGCTGTTAGAGAGGGTTGGGGTTCCTTACAATGCATCTGATCACAGACGCGCTATTAGAGGGGGTTGGGGTTCCTTACAATGTATCTGATCTCAGATGCGCTATTAGAGAGGGTTGGGGTTCCTTACAATACATCTGATCTCAGACGCACTATTAGAGAGGGTTGGGGTTCCTTACAATGCATCTGAACTCAGACCCGCTATTAGAGAGGGTTGGGGTTCCTTACAATGCATCTGATCTTAGATGTGCTATTAGAGAGGGTTGGGGTACCTTACAATGCATCTGATCTCAGATGTGCTATTAGAGAGGGTTGGGGTTCCTTCCTTGCAATGCATCTGATCTCAGAGTCTATTAGAGGGTTGGTTCCTTCAATGCATCTGATCTCAGACCTCGTTTAGAGAGGGTGGGTTTGGGGTTCCTTACAATGCATCTGATTCAGACCGCTGTTAGAGAGGTTGGGGTTCCTTACAATGCATCTATCTCAGAGCGCTATTGAGAGGGTTGGGGTTCCTTCAATGCATCTGATCTCAGACGCCTATTAGAGAGGGTTGGGTTCCTTACAATGCATCTGATCTCAGACCGCTTTAGAGAGGGTTGGGGTCCTTACAATGCATCTGATCTCAGACCTGCTATTAGAGAGGTTGGGGTTCCTTACATGCATCTGATCTCAGAGCGCTATTAGAGAGGGTTGGGGTTCCTTACAATGCATCTGATCTCAGACGCATTAGAGAGGGTTGGGGTTCCTTACAATGCTCTGATCTCAGACCCTCTGTTAGAGAGGTTGGGGTCCTTACAATGCATCTGATCTCAGCACGCTATTAGAGGGTTGGGGTTCCTTACAATGCATCTGATCTCAGACCGGTATAGAGAGGGTTGGGGTTCCTTACAATGCATCTGATCTCAGACGCTATAGAGAGGGTTGGGTTCCTTACAATGATCTGATCTCAGACGCGCTATTAAGAGGGTTGGGGTTCCTTACAATGCTATCTGATCTCAGAGGCTATTAGAGAGGGTTGGGTTCCTTACAATGTTCTGATCTCAGCGCGCTATTAGAGAGGGTTGGGGTTCCTTAAAATGCATCTGATCTCAGAGCGCTATTAGAGAGGGTTGGGGTTCCTTACAATGCACCTGATCTCAGACGCGCTATTAGAGGGGTTGGGGTTCCTTACAATGATCTGATCTCAGACACGCTATTAGAGAGGGTTGGGTTCCTTACAATGCACCTGATCTCAGACGCGCTATAAGAGGTTGGGGTTCCTTACAATCATCTGATCTCAGACCGCTATTAGAGAGGGTTGGGTGTCCTTACAATGCATCTGATCTCAGAGCGCTATTGAGAGGGTTGGGGTCTTACAATGCATCTGATCTCAGACGCTATTAGAGAGGGTTGGGGTTCCTTCAATGCATCTGATCTCAGAGCTATTAGAGAGGGTTGGGGTCCTTACAATGCATCTGATCTCAGACCGCTATTAGAGAGGTTGGGTTCCTTACAATGCATCTGATCTCAGAGCTTATTGAGAGGGTTTGGGTCCTTACAATGCATCTGATCTCAGAGGCTATTAGAGAGGGTTGGGGTTCCTTCAATGCATCTGATCTCAGAGCTATATAGAGGGTTGGGGTTCCTTACAATGCATCTGATCTCAGACCCGCTATTAGAGAGGGTTGGGGTTCCTTACAATGCATCTGATCTCAGACAGCGTATTAGAGGGTTGGGTGTCCCTTACAATGCATCTGACTCAGACGCATTAAGAGGGGTTGGGGTTCCTTCAATGCATCTGATCTCAGACCGCTGTTAGAGAGGGGTTGGGGTTCCTTACAATGCCATCTGATCTCATACGCGCTATTAGAGAGGGTTTGGCCTGCGAGCAGGGGGAAGAGCTGACAGGGGGGGTGGGTGAATTAGACAACCAAGGAGTAATTAAGAGTCAGGGTATGGGCAAAAAGTAGTGACACCCTGGTTTTATCAGCTAAATTAAAGTGGATAATTAGAATCGGGGGTGTTTAAATAGTAGGCAAATCTTCAGGTGTGAGTTTGAGAGGCCCCACCCTTATAAAGCTCAGAAACTTGTGAGCTTGGTCTTCACCATACAGGTGTGTGGAAACATATCATGCCACGAGAAAAATAAATCTCTGAGGACCCCAGAAAAGTGGTTATTGCTGCTTATCAGTCTCGAAAGGGTTCGCAGACACTTCTAAGAATTGGGGCTCCACCAAATCCACTTTTGACAGATAGAGAAAGTTCAAGCCCACAGTCACTCTACCCAGGAGCGAGCGTCCTACCAAATTCCTCCAAGAAACCGACCAATCATCCAGGAAGTCACAAGAACCTAGACCAGTCAAAGTCCGGAACCTAAACCCCATTGAAATGTTGTGGCAAGACCTGAATAGAGCTGTCCGTGCAAGGAAGCCCTTAAATGTCACTGAGTTGAGGCAGTACTGTAAGAGGAACGGACACAATTCCTCAAAACGATGGGAGAGATCTGACCGGCAGTTTACAGAAACGCTTATTCAAGTCATTGCTGCACAAGGGGGCGCCACCAGCACTGAATGTAAGGGTCCATACTTGTCACACAGGATATTGAATGTTGAATCATTTGTGGATAAATAAATGTGAAAAAATATCATGTTTTGTGTGTCATTTCCTTGATCGTCTTATCTTTATCTATTATTAGGACTTTGCTTAAGATCTAATAACATTTTAGGTTTGAAATCCAGGTACATGAAAATCCTAAGGGATTCACAAACTTTGTCTCGCCCCGTCGGAATGCTGCTGGCTTTGTGCAGCAGTGACAGAGTTAATGGCTCAGTCTTGCAGCCGTGAAGACCCTCACCATGATACACCTCAGATACAACCCTTTCAGGGCCTGCTGCACATTTCACAGCAATGCCCCTTTCAAGCACCGAAGGGGTTCATTGTAACTACAGATTACACAATGGACTATCGCTGAACTCCACCAAACCGGGCCCCCCCCCCTCTCAATTATATGAGGCCGGGATACTTTCCCTTCTCTCATGAAAGCACTGGCAGTGCTGTGTAACATATGGAAGATATTTCACGTGTTATGACGTGCATGATTTAGTGAGGGAGACCAGCAGCCAATGATCCCTGCTGACAAGTCTGCAGTGCAGGACTATGGAATAAGGACTGTTTCAGCACCCCTAAACCAGTGTTTTTCGACAGGGGATCCTAGAACCCCTTGTCCCTAGGGGCGTAGAGCATTCCCTGCCATTTTCAGGTCATTTGAAATGTTTACCAAATACAGAAGAATTTACAATGCATCTGATCTCAGACGCGCTTTAGAGAGGGTTGGGGTTCCTTACAATGATCTGATCTCAGAGCGTTAGAGAGGGTTGGGGTTCCTTACAATGCATCTGATCACAGACGCGCTATTAGAGGGGTTGGGGTTCCTTACAATGTCAATGCATCTGATCTCAGATGTGCTATTAGAGAGGGTTGGGGTTCCTTGCAATGCATCTGATCTCAGACACGTGGTGTAGAGTTGGGGTTCCTTACAATGCATCTGATATCAGACACGCTGTTAGAGAGGGTTGGGGTACCTTACAATGCATCTAATCTCAGATGTGCTATTAGAGAGGGTTGGGGTTCCTTGCAATGCATCTGATCTCAGACCCGCTATTAGAGAGGGTTGGGGTTCCTTACAATGCATCTGATCTCAGACACGCTGTTAGAGAGGGTTGGGGTACCTTACAATGCATCTGATCTCAGACCCGCTATTAGAGAGGGTTGGGGTTCCTTGCAATGCATCTGATCTCAGATGTGCTATTAGAGAGGGTTGGGGTACCTTACAATGCATCTGATCTCAGACCCGCCATTAGAGAGGGTTGGGGTTCCTTACAATGCCTCTGATCTCAGACACGCTGTTAGAGAGGGTTGGGGTACCTTACAATGCATCTGATCTCAGGCACGCTATTTGAGAGGGTTGGGGTTCCTTGCAATGCATCTGATCTCAGACACGGTATCAGAGAGGGTTGGGGTTCCTTACAATGCATCTGATCTCAGACGTGCTATTAGAGAGGGTTGAGGTTTCTTACAATGTATCTGATCTCAGACATGCTATTAGAGAGGGTTGGGGTTCCTTACAATGCTTCTGATCTCAGATGTGCTATTAGACAGGGTTGTGGTTCCTTACAATGTATCTGATCTCAGTCGCGATATTAGAGAGGGTTGGGGTTCCTTAAAATGCATCTGATCTCAGATGCGCTATTAGAGAGGGTTGGGGTTCCTTACAATGCACCTGGTCTCAGACGCGCTATTAGAGAGGGTTGGGGTTCCTTACAATGTATCTGATCTCAGACACGCTATTAGAGAGGGTTGGGGTTCCTTACAATGCACCTGATCTCAGACGCACTATTAGAGAGGGTTGGGGTTCCTTACAATGCATCTGATCTCAGACCCGCTATTAGAGAGGGTTGGGGTACCTTACAATGCATCTGATCTCAGATGTGCTATTAGAGAGGGTTGGGGTACCTTACAATGCATCTGATCTCAGATGTGCTATTAGAGAGGGTTGGGGTTCCTTGCAATGCATCTGATCTCAGATTTGCTATTAGAGAGGGTTGGGGTACCTTACAATGCATCTGATCTCAGACCCGCTATTAGAGAGGGTTGGGGTTGCTTACAATGCATCTGATCTCAGATGTGCTATTAGAGAGGGTTGGGGTACCTTACAATGCATCTGATCTCAGATGTGCTATTAGAGAGGGTTGGGGTTCCTTGCAATGCATCTGATCTCAGATTTGCTATTAGAGAGGGTTGGGGTACCTTACAATGCATCTGATCTCAGACCCGCTATTAGAGAGGGTTGGGGTTCCTTACAATGCATCTGATCTCAGACACGCTGTTAGACAGGGTTGGGGTACCTTACAATGCATCTAATCTCAGGCACGCTATTACAGAGGGTTGGGGTTCCTTGCAATGCATCTGATCTCAGACACGCTGTTAGAGAGGGTTGGGGTTCCTTACAATGCATCTGATCTCAGACACGCTGTTAGAGAGGGTTGGGGTACATTACAATGCATCTGATCTCAGACACGCTGTTAGAGAGGGTTGGGGTACCTTACAATGCAGCTGATCTCAGATGTGCTATTAGAGAGGTTTGGGGTTCCTTGCAATGCATCTGATCTCAGATGTGCTATTAGAGAGGGTTGGGGTACCTTACAATGCATCTGATCTCAGACCCGCTAATAGAGAGGGTTGGGGTTCCTTACAATGCATCTGATCTCAGACACGCTGTTAGAGAGGGTTGGGGTTCCTTGCAATGCATCTGATCTCAGACACGGTATCAGAGAGGGTTGGGGTTCCTTACAATGCATCTGATCTCAGACGCGCTATTAGAGAGGGTTGGGGTTCCTTACAATACATCTGATATGAGACGCGCTATTAGAGAGGGTTGGGGTTCCTTACTATGCACTTGGTCTCAGACGCGCTATTAGAGAGGTTTGGGGTTTCTCACAAAGCACCTGATCTCAGACACGCTATTAGAGAGGGTTGGGGTTCCTTACAATGCATCTGATCTCAGACACGCTGTTAGAGAGCGTTGGGGTTCCCTACAATGCACTTGATCTCAGACGTGCTATTAGAGAGGGTTGGGGTTCCTTACAATGCCTCTGATCTCAGACGCGCTATTAGAGAGAGTTGGGGTTCCTTACAATGCATCTGATCTCAGCCGCGATATTAAAGAGAGTTGGGGTTCCTTACAATGCATCAGATCTCAGACGCGCTATTAGAGAGTGTTGGAGTTCCTTACAATGCATCTGATCTCAGACGCGCTATTAGAGGGGGTCAGGATTCCGCAGAATTTCACAATATAATTATAGGGTCCCTTAACCAAAAGAAGGTTGAAAACCACTGCCCTATACAGCAGGGCTCTTCAACCAGTTGACCAAATTGGGCAGATCAGGGAGCATTTAGAAGTAGAATGGCCACAAGCTTATTGTAACGTCATTTTAGATACATTTAAAAATGAAAAAATGACTACATTTTAACATTTTGCACACATGTTTAACAACTGCGCCTTATATATTTACATCGCCGTAACTTAGAAGTGAGTTTCAGCGTGACAGCCTGCACTTAGCTGCCTATGCAACTAGCATGCACTCCTCAGGAGCCACATGAATCCCCTCGCGGGCTGTCAGTTGAAGAGCCTTGATCTACATGATACATTGTTATCAGTACTGTATCATCCCGGTAATGATTATCTGCTTCCCTTTGAACACTGCACAAGAGAAAATCTGCTATGTAACAATAAGAAATGTAGGGCAGGGCCAACCTTTATTGCAGGGCTCTACAGCTGCAGCCGTGGGGCAAATGTGCCCAGGAAAGTGCCTTGATGTGGTCCTCAGACTCTGCTCGTGCTAATTTCATGCTAGTTGCTTAGGCAGTGTAATTTCTCACACTAAGGTAAATATATATGGTACAGATGTTATACATGTTTGCAAAATGTTGAACTGTAATAACGTTCAAGTCTTTAAATGTATCTATACTGACATAAGCGTGTGGCCCTTCTGCTCCTAAATGTTCTCTGATCCGGCTCCCTTGGAGAACTGGTTGAAGATTCCTGATTTATTGGATTACTGATATCCCAGGGTCACTCGCGTCCCTTCTGTTGTTTTGTATGTTGAAGCTGAAACATTAGGGTACGTTTACAAAGATGGAAATTATACATTGTGACAATAAAGAAGCATACATGGCATATACCAGGAGTGGCCAACTCCAGTCCTCAAGGCCCACCAACAAGTTAGGTTTTCTGGATATCTCGACTTCAGCACAGGTGACTCAATCGGTGGCTCAGTCAACAATTGAGCCACTGATTGAGCCACCTGTGCTGAAGTACATATCCTGAAAACCTGACCTTTTGGTGGCCCTTGATAACTGGAGTTGGCCACCCCTGGTATATGCCATTCATACTGTATGACAGTTACATGTATTTAAGGATGCCAGGTGGCGTTCGAGAGGCACACACACACACCCTTTCACCTCTCCCCGCTCCATGTGGTTTCCTCCTCTCCTTGGCCCCACCCCCAGGCTCCTGGCACCCCCTCCTGATTGGCTGCTGCTTTAAAATGTAGCCAATCAGGATGGAGGATCTGCCCAGCCCCCTAGCAACAGCCCTGCTCTCTCCCTGCTCAGGTAAATCCCGCGCCCCCCTCCTCCCCCCAAGCCAGTCAGGTCACTATGTTCCAGAGAGGTAATGCCGGTATACACATACACGTCCAGAGAGGTAATGCCAGTATACACATACACGTCCAGAGAGGTAATGCCGGTACACACATACACGTCCAGAGAGGTAATACCGACCACATACATACTATTACCTCTAATTTTTTTACTGGACAGTGTCCAAATACAGGACAGTCCGGCTCAATAGTGGACACCTTGCAGCCGTACATGTATTGCATGTTTATTAATCTACCTTAATATGTCATGTGAAATAATAGGACCTGAAGTCCTACTTTCTGTTAAACGAGCAATCAACCCTAACTAACCACCATTTTGTTTACAGGATTGATTTTTAAAGGGGATTTAAGTGGCCATCCAATAGGAAACTGCAACCGATGATGTTGCAGCTTCTTATTGGCCTGAGATTTGGCAGCCATTTTATTTCCCCTGAGGGAAATGTAAGCTCTGTAACTTCACTGGGAAATATATCAGGAACCTGAGGGTGCACAGAGCTACAAACAGTGGTGTTTTAGCTCAGGGGGACTCCGGTTCGCACCCTGTAAAAAGACTTGTATCCAGTGTTTAGCACCCTTATGTGGATAAGCCCCACAACAATTCTTGTATGTAGTAACATGGCTACCTACTGCATTAGTTAAGGCTGGATAGAGTGAGTAAGGACACTGACTCTGTAACACCGCTGAAGCAGGGGAATCTGGTTCCATTCTCAGTGTCAGCTCCTTGTGACCTTGGGCAAGTCACTTTATCTCCCTGTGCCTCAGGTACCAAAAATATAGATTGTAAGCTCCACGGGGCAGGGTCCTGTGTATATATGCTGCATACTGCACTTGGGAGAAAAGCATTATATGAAATAAAGTTACTATTAAAAAGTCAATCCATTTTTTTTTGTTTTAATATATGCAGTTTTTACTGAAAATAAATTACCTAAGCTGCCGATCGATTTGTTCTCCCGTGACCAATCAGCAAAGATCCTGCTTCCCAGGCTTCACTAAATGGCCGCCTTTCAGTTTCAATCAATCCTCCAGTCAGTGTAACTCAGCAGCTACAATGTATCCTTATATGACTACGGCAACATTATCTATTGTTACAGTTTGCAGCTCACACTGCTGGGAATATTGTCAACAAATTATCACAAGCAGGAAACTGTTACAAAGATCTTGCACTGCTGGGGAAGTGTGCTACAGCCTGCTATAGAAATCAAAGGATGCTCAGTATATTCAAACTCATTAAAAATGGCATTAAGAGTTGAATAAATAAAAAATAGAAACTGTAGTAAACATTATCTAATACTACAGCACTGATTTAATTAAACAAACAAAAAACACACATACATATAGGACAACGCATTGATTGCTGCTTCAATTCTCCATTTTTACTGTGCTTTCCTCAAAAGGCAGATGTATAAATCAGTGCAAATAGCAACAGAGAAAATATTTGTGTAAAGAGCGCAACGTAACCTCAGGCAGTGAAGCCATGTAATCAACCTGATTATATGTATCCAGAACTAGGAAAGCAAAATAAAGAACCATTCACGGATAAACTAAACAAATAGGATGCTTCATTGTAGTGCCACAGGGAATTCAGTCCCCGAGCCTCATGCAGAAGACGACCCAATGTTGCAGAGCGGTGATTGTGGGCAGGCGGTTATGTGCTACCATTGCAGGGGCAGTAATTGCTAACAGGAGACTAGTTTTATGTCTTGCCAGTAATTGTGTTTTTTTTTTTTTTATTATTATTATCGTGAGTGTAATTGGAAAATAAGAGGGATTGGAAATCATGGCTGTGTTTGTTGCATTCATTATGTGATAGGGTGACGAAACCTGTAACTTAATTGCTCGGTATCATGGCAGATGCTGTAGTGTACGGAGCGCTTTGTGTCAGGGTGATAATGGGACACTGTAGTTGGTTGGTAATTGCTAACATCCTATGCAGAATAGTGGTGGGACGGGTGATAGGACCTTGTCTTAGGCTCTTTCTGCCCCTCTCTTTATCAGCCTCTCTGATTTCTTCCCCCAGTGATATTCTGCAGGCATTAACCCCTGCTCAGCCAGAGGCACTGGAAAAACATGCCGATTTGCATAAAGCATAATGTTTTATGTTAGTTACCATATTTAATTTTTTATAATACGGGACGCCGCCCCTCCCCCATGCACACACACAATACACACACACAACCCCCCTCCCCACACACATACAATACACACACAATCCGCTCTTCACCCACAATACACACACCCAATTCCCACTCCCCCACAATACACACAATCCTCCCTCCACCACAATACACACACACACACAACCCCCACACCACAACACACACACAATCCCCCCTCCCCATGCAATAAACACACACAATCTCCCTCCCATATCAATCCCCCCCACCATACCACACATCTCCTCCCATCGCCCACAATACCACGCACATCCCCACCCATACCACCCCACACCCTTATCCCCCTCCCCTAACTATACACACACCCCACACAAAACCCCCAAAATACCCCGTCCCCCCACAATACACACCCAGATTCCTACCCATACCCACAACACGACCACTCAATCCCCCCCACCCACGCAATACACACACAATCCCCCCTCCCCATGCAATACACACAATATCCCCCCTCACCACGCAATACACAACACAATACCCCCCCTCCCCACGCAATACACACACCAATCCCCCCCCCCGCAATACACACACAATCCCCCCTCCCCACACCAATACACACACAAATCCCACCCTCCTCTCCCCCCGCAATCCACACCCATCCCCCCCCCGCATCACAACATCCCCCCCCCCCTCACCCACAATCCCCCCTCCCCACTGCAATCCACCCACCATCCCCCCATCCCGACGCAATACCACCCCCAATGCCTCCCCCCTCGCCCGCACTCACCACACCATCCACCACTCCCCACGCAAATACAACACAATCCCCCCCCCCAATCCACACCAATCCCCCCCCCCTCCACTACCACTAACAATTCCCCCTCCCCAGCAATCCACACCCAATCCCCCCTCCCCACTCAATACACACACCATCCCACAATCCCCCTCCCACGCATACACCCCACCCCCCTCCCCACGCAATACACACACAAGCCCGCCACCCCACGCAATACACACACAATCCCCCCTCCCACTCAATACACACACACACAACAATCCCCCCTCCCCACGCAATACACACACAATCCCCCCTCAACTCCCCCACACCACAACACATAATCCCCATACAATCCTCCCCCCACAACACACTTTTACCTTGGGGGGAAGACCACCGGTCCCACACACAGATACAGAAGTTGGACCCAACGTCCGGCGCTGACCGCTAGTGGGGAGGCCCCGACCCAGCAGCTGTGGCCCGGCAGCAAATAGGGCCCTGGCAGTCGGGCGCAGAAGTTGGGCCAGAAGAGTTGTCTCAGCTCTTCCCCCCTGTCATCGCCTCTGCGTCAAAGCTCTAAAATATGGGACAATCATGCACCACGACAGACCTTTCTGGGACAATGCAATGAAATAAGGGACAATCCTGTACACACGGGACGTCTGGCGACCCTATTTTTATCTGATATTATATGTGTGTGTTACAGATTCCTCTGACACTTAATGGGGTTACCAAGAACATGCTGGTTTATCATATTCCAATGTAACGTATTAACAGTGGTGCACTGCAGGAGTTGCGTTACCCACAGACCCTCCCTTGTAGTTGTGATAGGTTCAGAAATCCCCAGCAGAGCGTAAAACAGCTCACATGCCTGAAGGGGTTAATGCACCATTTTTCCCCCCCTTCTAGAGAGAGCTGTAAAACAGATTCCTGTGCTTTATTTTTATGAAGTGGTTGTCATAGCAACGGGCGCAAAAACAATGTATAGAGCGAGAACTCCATTTCCTGCCTAGTGTGTTTTTTTTTTTATTTTTTAATGAGCCGATCTTGGAAGACGCTTCAGTTTTCCATTAAGCTGTTATTAACCCTTCCTTCTCCTCTCTCTCTCTCTCTCTCCCCTCTCAGGGCCCCTTTCTCACACACATTATTTCCTTATCTTCTACGCCTTTCCCCCCTTTTTTATTTTCTTGCTCTTTATCTTCCCCTGCAGTCATTCGCCTTCCTTCTTTCCCACGTAATCGGCGTTTTTTGTTTTGGGTGAATTCCAAAGGCCTTATAATTTGTTGTCACACTCTTTCTTCTGACCCCCCCCCCCCTCAGGTCCTCCTCTTTACCTCCTCCCCCCCCCCCCCCCCCCCCTACACTAGGGGTCTCAAACTCAGTCCTCAATAGTCACCAACAGGCCAGCTTTTATGGATATCCCTGCTTCAGCATAGGTGGCTCAGTCTTCAACTGAGCCACTGATTGAGCCACCTGGGCTGAAGCGGGGATATCCATAAAACCTGGCCTGTTGGTGACCCTTGAGGGCTGAGTTTGAGACCCCTGCTCTACACTCTCTATTTCCTCTCCAATATCTTCTTCTCTCTTACTCTCTTTCGGTTCTCTGGCGATAGAGCGTTGTTGACTAAAGTCGCTCGCTCATGATTTAAATGGGAGAACTTTGATAAAAATGACAGTTTGTGCGCTCGTTTTGCAGCATAAATCTACCTCTGGGGACCTCCAACCAAAACACCTGTGAGTTCACCTTCAGGTGCCCAGAAAATGAACACGGGTTTTCTAAGCTATCTCAGTAAATGTGCGATGGGTGATATCCCTGAGAATAGGTGTGTGAGCTCCTGCATTCGACTCTCACCAGCACAGCACCTCTTGGCCTGCACGCCCTCTATGGCCTGCACGCCCCCACCTATTTCCTCCACATTCCATTTCCCTTGTTCCTCCTCCCTCTAGTTTCCTTTCCCATGCCCTCGCCCTGTTGCATATTCGCCCATCCCCTCTATGGCCTGCACACCCTCTATGGCCTGCACACCCTCTATGGCCTGCACTCGCTCTATGGCCTGCACTCCCTCTATGGCCTGCACTCCCTCTATGGCCTGCACTCCCTCTATGGCCTGCACTCCCTGTATGGCCTGCACTCCCTCTATGGCCTGCACTCCCTCTATGGCCAACTGTGTGCTTGAGATAGACACATCTGCTTTCAATCTCTCTAAGTGGCTGCAGGGATGCCATAAATCATGTATGCTAGACCCATCCATCCCATCCCTCTGCCTCTCCCCCCCCCCCCCCACTCTTTCTCCCCCTCTCCACTCTTTATTTGTCTAAAGTAGGAAAGCCATTACTGTTCATTATCTTCCATTAAAGTAAACTGCTGTACAAATGATAATGGCAATCACATTCTAATAAGTAAATCGCTAAGGCCTGGGGTGAGTTAGACTCCTGCAAGACCACAGTTGAACACGTCTCCAACTATGAAAAATTGAAGTCCTCCAACCTCTCGCTCCATCTCCCTCAAAGAGCCTCCTCCGTGGGTCGGGGTAATGTTCTCACCACTTGGACAGTGTGACTCATGGAAATGGTCTGGGGTTCTCACTCCCACCTCTGAGACAGTGTGACTCATGGGAATAGTGATGGTAACCGAAAGACCAGCTCCCCACATCTTGGACAAATTGACTCAGGGGAACCTGTTCCGAATTAGTCACATAACCACCTCCAGGACATTGTGACTTTTCCACCCATCATATCCCAAGCTTAGAATTAATCTACTCAACTGCTAAAGCCTGCACATCTCCTTGTAGCCAAATGTCCGCAACGGCGGAGTGAAGATAAATCCTATTTGTTCATGTTAACTTGTTTTATATTGGCTGTGCGTAGTGATTTTTAAGTGTCCTGAACTGTGTGTGTGTGTCTGAAATCACTGCTGGCTGCTCAATACATTCCACATTAGTCATCTCCTCTCGGGCCCTGCACTCCTCCACTTCTCCTTACACATCACTTGTACGCTCCTGCCTTGGTCCTGCTCCGTCTGTCTCCTCCTGCGTGTTTTCCAAGCTCTCTCAAGTCTTGATTGGAACATTTTAAAGGTATCATTGCAGCAGCCTACGTACAACCTACTCTCTCCCCACAAACCCACCCATTTTAGCCCCCAATACACATTAACCCCTGCTCACTGCTGTGGTACTGACATTGTAGGAGTAAAGATTCCTGTTATTTACCTTTATATCTAATGGTCTAATCCCGATTTGTACCTGTATTCAGCTGCATGTTGAATATTAATGGAGGCAAGTGCTTTGTACGTAAGGGAATATTGTCTACACATAAAGGTTATCAGCCCAACATGGAGTTTGGTGATATAATGGGGTCTTCACCTTGCATGTGTCTATAATTGTAATAGGCCCTTTCTGGCTGTGTCATTGTGTCAACCAGTGTTATCAGCGCCAGGCTCATTGGGTCACAGATCATTGATACTATGTCACCCAATGTAGGTCACAGGTGTAACCTAGTGTTGGGAGGGACATACTCAGTAGGTCACAGATCTGTATCACCCAATGTTGTTAGTAGAGAAGGGCACATTTAGGGGGCGGATTTGGATCCCTAGTGGATCGGCCGGTTCCTTTGGTTGGCGGATTTCCGCGGATCAATCTCGAAAGGGGCGATTCACGTTGTGCGTATTTTTTTTATTATTACCAATACACTCCGCGGATTCTCAGCAATGGGAGGGTCAGACTGGGTCACAGATGTTTACCCCTGTATCACCAAGTGTTGTGAGTGACAAACTTGGTGACTCATACATTATTGACATGACTGTATGTCACCCAGTGTTGGAAAGGACAGACTTGATGACCACTAGGTCCTTTTATGTCTGTGTTAACCAGAGATGGGAAGAACACATTCCACTATATGTCCCCCAACATGGGAACAGAAGATGATATGTCTCCCTATCTTATAAACAAATCAGAACACAGAGAACTCATCACCTCTTCAGCCTTTATTCAAACACTTGTTTTTAACATCTCCCTTCTGTAAAAAAAAAAACACACCAAGAACAAGAATGTCCCCATTCCAAATGTAATCACAAAAAGTTAACTTCCAACCCTAAATAACAAGGAAAAAAAAATACACCCATACAAAAAAACAAAAAAAAGACTGCAGAGAAATAGCATCGTTCCAACTGGGCTGTCCCTGGTAGTGCATTGAATGATAGAATGAAACTCCTACTGTATACTGTAAGTGGTTAAACCTTAGAGTTTATCACCTTTTGCTTCTTAAGGGTCCTGCTATACATTGCAAGGGCCAACAGCAATGAAGGCATTAAACATCCAGAGTGCTATGTGGAGGGTGGAGAGGTAAGTGCTTTGGAATATACTAGGTGTATGTGTATGTGTATGCGTATATATATATATATATATATATATATATATATAGTCTTTTCATTGAACTTCTTCAATTGCTGGAGAGACTTATAGTCCAATGCTCAGCGATGTAAGCCTCTCTGGCAGCAAAGGAGATCCAATGGTACAGAGAATGGAGGAATTAAAAGGAAGGCCGGTAATAAAGGATAGAACAGGTGTTTAGGGGGTGGGCAAAGTATCTCTGGATATGGCTTGGAGGCCAGGCTCTCTACTATAACAAGTAAAGTACCCGCTGCTGCTAGGGCGCCCAGAATGCAAGGTAACCTTTTCAGTGCTGCAGAGACCGGCAGAGCATTGCTGCCCAGGGCAGGAGGGAGTGGTCAGTGTTGCAGGACTCTCTACGGCAGTGAAAGGGTTAAAGATGTCAGGCACCATCAGTACTGAGTCCACAGAAGAATTAGCACCATATTGATAAACCGTGTGAGCACCCCCCCTCCCCCCATCATCCCGTGGCGGCGGGGAGAGGTGTAGGCTGGCGAGGGCAGAGGGTGAGAGCAGGGGCAGTGCATCCTGGCTTTGTCCCCTTGAGAGGTAAGTGCTGGGGTCTCGTTATGTTCCGATAGCTGAAACCACGCCGGGGGTCAGAGGCACTGAAAGGGAGAGAAAAGAGGGAGGAAGTCAAATTTGTGAGGAGGAGAGGAGCAGAGGGAGAGAGATAAAACAGAGAGAGGGAGAGGAGCAGAGGGAGAGAGGAAAAACAAAGAGGAGCAAGAGTGAAAAATGGGTGAGAAAATGGGGAAGGGGGAGAGGGGGTGGGATAGGTGTGAGAAGAGTAGGCAAGAAGGGGGAAAGAGAATGGGAGAGATTGGTAAGAGAGGAGAAAGAAAGGTGTGCAGCAGAGTGGGAGATGGAATAAGCTCTCCCTCATAAATTCATAGAAAGGACAAAGATATGTCATACTGAGAGAGGAAGAGTGACACTGATGTATATCTCATATTAGCCCCTATTAAATGTAGTGAAAGCAGGACACAATGGATGGACTTCCAATCATTTGGATGGACATTACATCGTTCTTAACATGGTTTATTGCAGGGGTGCGCAAAGTCTTTTTTGCTGCGCCTCCCTGTGTCCCGGTCCCTGCGCTGGCGCCTCCCCCTCTCGAGTGACCCGGCATCAAATGACGCAGAGGGTCACGTGACATCATGTCACGTGAACCTGCAGCGTAATTTGACGCGCGTTTACATGATGACGCGTCACATGACCCAGCGGCGTCATTTGACGCCGCGTTGTCATGACGACGTGACCAGAAGCCGGCTGAATCCCGGTAAGTTGAGGTTGAGAGGCGGTCCCCTGGCATAACATTTAAATGCCTCGGGGAAGAGCGCGGGGCTTCTGCAACCGCCCGCGCCCCCAGTTTGCGCACCCCTGGTTTATTGAACAAGGGCCAATCATAGAAATTGAACGAGAGGGGCAGGATGACAGGTAGCAGTGGTGCAAAGTAGATGAGTATCACACAGCTAAAAGGTAAGTATCACACGAGAGAGGAAGGATCCAGCTGTATACAGAGAGCTGCGCAGTATCAGAATAACAGTAGAGGCCTTGTGATACCAGCCCAAATACATTCTAATAAATAGGCTGTAAGGTGTCTTCCAGAACACCTGGGTAAATAGGATGCCACTAGTTTGAAGCAGATTACCCATTTTGAATCCTAGTGCAATCTCAGGACCCTTTATCACCTCGTGACCCATTTAGATTCAGAGTTTCCCGAGCAGCCCTCACCTGGGACACAGATCTTTTCACATTCTTTCTGCGTGCTGAACCGGTTGTCGTTCCCTCCGCACCCACCGTACCAGAACCGGGCGCAACTCCTGGTGTCTGGGTCATAGTACCACATCAGGGCAAACTCCCTGCAGGTCCCCTCCTCCTTTAGTAATTTACAGATTTCTGCCACTAGAGGGAGAGGAGAGACAAAGTCAGAGAGAGAGAGCAGAGCAGAGCTAGGGTTCCTCAGGGGCGGAGTTAGAAGGCAAGATACCTCTCATTAGCTGGGACATCTGTAGGCGGGGCTTACACCCTGAAATGTTTTCTAGTCGAAACTCATTAAAATGTGAGCGATTTCTTTTGTTCCCTGTTATTTATTCATTTACTTTTTATTTACTCATCAGAAAAAACAGGTCTACAAAACCAAAACCTAGAGAGAGAAGATTTAGTTTTTTGGGGGGGTTTCTTTGAAACAAAACATCCCCATTTCTAATCTGTCAAATTATCTGTAAAAGTGAGGCCAGTTACTCACATTTTTGTGAAAATGAAAACCTATACAATGTACCCCAAACCTCCAAAATCAAACGTCTAAAAATTAAAACCAGTCCAATTTAATGTCGTCCCGGTTCGGATTGTAGTGCGGGTTTGGGCTTTGCTTTGATAGCACATTTCTGGATTGTGGTGTTTTCGAAGCTGGAAAGCCATCGATGTGAGCCAGATACATCAATAATTAATCTGGGCTGTTTGTTTTTATTTTACATACATATTGGTGCAATTATTATACAGTAATCGGCAAGCACCACGAAAGAAGACCCCATTGTGAGATTAGCACATTGTAGCACAACTACAGCTGTCACACTCTATTCTTCTCAGTAACACATAATGAGCCATCCAGTTCTAGAGGTTTGCAACCTCATCGTCCCCTTTCCCATCCCCTGCTCCCAAATAGCCCACATACTGTACTCATATGTGTGGGGTTTTTTTTTTTTAAATTAAATTTGCATCTGCTTGGGGCAGAGTTACACGATCAAAAATGAAAACAGATTCATGAATCATTTTAATGAACTATTGGAGAGAACAAGCTGCCTGCGCACAGGCAGATGTGTGTTTTGCATTTTCGGAAAACATTTTTCCATAACCTGGGAATACATTCCTGGAGAAAAGCAGCTGTGCAAAAGCAGGAGATGTGGAGGAAATACCCCCCCCCCCCTCCCCGCACCCCCCTGAAAACCGAGTGTGGGCTAAGAATGAACGACTTAACGATGAATTAACCGTCTCACTGCTGCAAGAGCTATGTGCTTGGGGCCCTTGTCCTTTTTGAAATGTTAACGCTGCCCTTTAAACCAATAAAGAGGTTATTCTATGCAACGTGTTATTATTTCCTTCTCTGGATTCCGCTTGCTTCGATAGTTCAGTAATTAGCTCCAGATAAGTACTGTAATTAATAAATAAGCCAGCAGAGCCCTTTGGTGGAAATGATCTCATTCATATTGAGGTGGCAGCCTAAAAGTTACAGGGCATCAGGATACCCCTAACAACCCCCTGATAGGAGCAGTAGAGTATGGAACCTGGCTCTTGGAGGGCAGTTAAAGGGGCAGTCTAAAGTGTACTAATGGTAGTGATATAGTTAGAGATAGGGGTGCAACTATGCACTGGTGGGCCCGGCGCATGTTTAAAAAAAGGCTCCCTTCTCCCCCCCTGGGCCCTACCGGTGCAATGGGGAGCCCACCCAGGTGCTGATGGGCACCGATGTCCGGGGTGGCCTAACTTCCCTGTTAGGAGCACCTGGGTGGGCGCCCTCCTCCCTGCCTCCAGGTAAAGCCCCGCGCTACAGGTAGGGTCCGGGACGGGGGTGTGCAGAGACGGGGGTCCTTTAGAAACGCCGGAACGCTATTCCGGGTGCTAAAAGAAGTGCGGGAACAGCATTCCAGCACGTGGAGAATGGGCACCTAAAGGTGGTGGCCCTTAACGAGCCCAAGCGCTGCATTTATGGTAATTCCGACACTGGTTATGGGTTAAATACAGGCTATTGATTGCCTTTTTTTTAACCAAAATCAGACACCTGTGTGTATTTTCTAAACGTGGTGAGCTGCATCTGGGTGAGTGACGCGTTCTGACCCTTAACTACTGTGGTTAGAATGTGTCTTCCTGCGGGAGGGAAGTCAGCCTCCTTGTAGACGGGCATGATTGCTAATTACCTGGGAGAGTCTTTCCTTCCAGCGCTGGTGTTTGCACGATCTTCTCGCCCGCTGGAGAAAGAAATACACGTGTTGTTTTATTTAATGAGCAAATGAAACTTTGGTAGTTACAGTCATAAAGATGAGCTTGTTTTTGGCCATTGGCATACTGGCCCTCGTTAGGACACTGTCCGGCAGTGACTTTAACGAACCAAGAGGACATCATGACACTCAAAAGGATAATGTTTTAATAAGTTGCACAAGCTCCATCCAGCTACTCATCTAAAAAGAAATGATTGATTAGACAAAGCAAAAAAAAAGCCAAGTATTAGATGAAAGCAATGCCAGGAAGAAAAAGAGATGATGGAACAAGAGTGCAGGATAAAAGAATGGTGCCAAGAGTAGATTGTAAGCTCTGCGGGGCATTGGTATGTGCCTACAAATTCTGTGTATCGCTCTGATCAATAGTATACACAAATAATACATTAGTATTATTATTACTATTATGAAAGAACGATCAGGCGGGTATTGGGGCGCGACCCATTGCACGTGCTTTCCCTTTGCAAGCTTTACTGTGAAATCATTAAGACGTTTGCTGTTCTTTTTAAAGTATCCTTTTCTCTGACTTGCGGAAGTCTTCAGCATGAATTTTTCTGGGCTTCCTTCAAACCCCCGTTGGTTGCTACGACTGGATTCACAGGAACTTTCCTGTCCTAACTTCCGCAGAACAGCAGCACTTGGGGGTAATTATACATTCCCAATTAGCTGCTATCAGGGCTGTTTTCGGGTGAAAATCCCCTGTGTAATCGACGGAGATTTTCCTGCACAAACGGCCTGAACGGCAGCGTCGGAGTATATACAATTAACAACGCTGCTTCCTTGAAACAAATGTTACAAATGGTAGAGGAGGTTTTATTTGGCTCAGTGATTTCACTTTGGCTGTAACGCCAATAAGGGTTACTCAGAGGCATGGTACCAATGCATTTCACTGTGCAGCAGAAGCGCGTAGCAGCTCTCACTTGCAAAAGATGACAGGAAGTGCCACAATTGCCTTTTCAGCCCTAACTTTGCAGCTGGAAAGGGGCTACGACATGCCCATGACTCCCTCTCCGCCTTATGAAGACTAGTAGTGCCTTTGCTTAGATGAAGCATGCAGAACAGATCTCACCCCTCAGGTGGCTGCAGGTCAGGTACAAAGCACGTAGTGTCCCGTTTAGATGAAGGTACTGTGTACATTCAAATCATTTAATACCCAGCAGAGTAAGTCATAAGATGTGTCCCCGTGGCTGATACTTACATGACTTCAGACACCTGCTGAGGCACTCAGCTTCTGTGCCAAATCTATTGGCATTGCCACCGCACCCACCATACCAAACCTGGGTGCAAATCTTGTTTGTCTTGTCAAAGAACCACTTAACCTCATACTCCTTGCACTGGGTGCCCATGTCCAGATCCAGCCCGCAAGGATCTGTCAAAGCGGAATTTCAGACAGTGTGCAGTTAAAAGGTGAGAGGAAAAAGCAAGATGGCGACAGACAGCGGCTGGGCATAGGCCATGCGTAGGACGTCCGTCGAGGTCCTACCGCGTGATGTAGGGAGCACTGCAGAGCAGCGTTTTACTGTTCCCTCCAGCACCGATGATACAATAGGAATTGCAATCAATCTGTGCAGAGTACACAATGCTTTTATTTTATTTCTCTTAAGTTCTGCTTAGAACTACGTTACACGCATTGAATCAAACGCATTCTTTTCGCTGGAAGAAACGTCAGCCATCTTGTTGTATCCCCTCAAAAATCTAAAGATTACAAGCAGATTCATCTGATGCACCACAGAATACAGTGAAAGAGTCACCGCTCAGGGAGTGCTGTTGAAGATAACAGTAACAGAGATATGTTTTAAAATGAAAGAAACGTGGATTTTACCTGTAAAGAGAGTCCTTAATGTCATATTTACTAAACTACTCCATTGCACACCTTCTGGCATTGTAAATTAGTGAGTATTTTCAGCCCAATTAAATGAACTAGTTGTAAGGTGTCTTACGGTGTAACATAGCTTAGTAAATACTGCCCATATTGCTCATTCTGTTGATATCAGCAGATTCCAGCCAATCAAATCACTGTATCTGCCAGGTCTTTTGGAACATGAGTGCCCAGAAGAAGGTGACCAGGACTCATCACAAGGAGCAGGGGACAAAGTAGCCCAGTGATGTCTTACTAGGTCTTCCAACCTCTCCCTCACAACCCACCCACATGATGTCCTTACACAGAATATATAACTCTGTCTCGTGACCCTTCCTGCTGAGGACCAAGGCCACCTTCAGACAATCACAGAGCGTCTAGTTCTGCCGCTTTCCCCAGCACTCACCTATTTCTGGGGTTTCCAGTGGTTCTGTGTTCAGCATCAGGTTAGCGCTCGCCATGGCTGCAGACTTGGGCTGAGATTTATCTGCAGGACAGACACAGTGTTGGCCTAGTGTATCCCAGCAGTAACAGGGTTAATGGTTCATGTAGGTAGGAGGGACAGCCATGTGATTACCATTTTGAATATGCTGTTTGCATTCGACATTTAATAGACCACAGGCCCTTCCTGTCTCTGTTAACCTTCTTGGATGATGGTCACATATGTCTCTATCAATACATATACACACACATATATATATATATATCCTTTAGCTTCTTTGCATACCCAGTTAATCAACCCCACACTGATGAGACCCATCAAGGTCGAAACAGCTGTCTGTGGGTGGTTTTCTGGGTATGCACCTTAACCCTGACTGTGCTCAAAGCTGTGACCATGCAGCAAGCTTAAGCCTATAGGGAACCATGTTAAAAATGGTTTTTGAAGCAAAAAGTGGCACTGTGTGCTCATTTGCATGTCATTTCCCAGAATCCCTTGCTGCAGTGGAAGTGCTGTGTGCTGGGTAATAATGGGGAAAGGCGGGGTTGCAGACCTGCCTAAGACATGCAGATGAGCATACAGTTGTATTTACATTTTTATATATATATATCTATATATATCTATTATATATATATATATATATATATATTTATATATATATAATCAGTCTGGTGCATTCTCCCATGAACTATCAAGATTCAGGGACATGGCACCTTACTCACACTTACTGGTAGTGAATGTTGTCTGGTAGGTGACCCTGCCATGGGTTTTGTGGTGCCCCATGATAGTGACCTGGTACTGCTGTCCGCTTCCCAGCCCTCCAATGACCCTCTCTGTTCCAGTGACATTCTTCTTCAGGACCAGGGCCTTGTCCGTCACCGAGGTGACACTTAGGTCATAGACATGAGAGTCCTGAGGATCTTGGCTCGCCCAGCGCAGGCGTGCACTGTTTTCTGTCACATCGGACACCTGCACTCCAGTCCCTGGCATATCCGGGACTCGTTGTGACTGCACTCCAGTCCCTGGCATATCCGGGACTCGTTGTGACTGCACTCCTGTCCCTGGCATATCCAGGACTTGTTGTGACTGTACCCCGGTCCCTGGCATATCCAGGACTTGTTGTGACTGCACCCGAGTCACTGGCATATCCGGGACTTGTGACTGCACCCCAGTCACTGGCATATCCGGGACTCGTTGAGAGAGAGGAGAGACACCTTGGGAGGGAGACACGAGTTACATTCAGGTCCCAAGTATCATTCAGGAGTCAAGTTATCGATCATCATCACTAACCAGAGGCACAAAAAGAGCTGCTCCTCTATGCTCTAGAGCAGGAGCGGACAAATCCAGTCCTCGAGGGCCACCAACAGGTCAGCTTTTAAGGATATCACTGCTTCAGCACAGATGGCTCAATCAGTGGCTCAGTGGTTGACTGAGCCACTGATTGAGACACCTGTGCTGAAGCAGGGATATTCTTAAAACCTGGTCTGTTGGTGGCCCTTGAGGACTGGAGTTGGCCACTCCTGCTCTAGCACATGGGGACAAGTGAACGTAATTCTATCACTGACACATGGGCCAGCAGCGAATTGCTCTGCAAAGCATTGCTGTCCATTGTATCAGTGAAAATAGTAGTGGCATTGTGTTCAATCACAAATAAATCAAACCTTCAATAACGAGGCAAGACTCATGGATTTACATTTTGAATGGAATATAAAATATTTCTACTATGAAAACATAAATGGGGAACGGCATTTTGAAGTCTTGTTTTGTGGGGGGGGGGTCTTTTTACAGCAAGGGACCATGGGGTTCCCCTGGAGCTGAACCATATTATTTTCATCTCTGTGGACCAACCGCCCCCCCGGTAATTTACTGGTGTCTCTGCACTTCCAGGTTACACAAAATTGATCTTGTGGGTCCCGTAAACGATCCATTGCACCTTCCTATTGGACGCCCGTTTCAATCCCTGGGAGAAACCAGGAACTAAAGCTTGCCGCAGCAAGTCCACCTGGAAGTATCTCAGGGAACAGGAGGGAAATGGATTGGAAAATAGCACGGGTCAGCTCCAGGGGAAGAAGCTGAAGATAGCAACATTCAGAGCCCCCGTTCCAATACTGTAAAAATGGTGGGATTGCTTCTTTAAATAACAGTTACCTGTAGGCGTGTCTGTGCTGGTAGGTACTTGCTTCACCACTGGTCCATGAGTGGCCGGCACCTCATCATTCTGTATGGATGTGGATGTTCTGTAACACACAAAGAAATGAAGGAACAATGCGCCCACTTCTCCAATGAGGAGAGAGGGTGGGAAGGGTGGGTCTTGGTCCTAGCCTTTCCTTTCAAATACTGGCCATCTCACTTTGGGGTTTTTTTTGTAATATTTTGCTCGTGTACATACTTACACCATACATATATAAACATAAATATCTATACTTGTAACTGATTATCTTCATCCATTTCACTCTGTATTTTCATTCCTGCTCCTCTCTTTCTCTGTCAGGCGGCGTCCTTCGCTTTCTCCAGTCTTCTTCACTCATCTTGTGTACAATACCCAACCCATAGGGTTAACCCAACCCCCTATTTTTAATGTACCATCTATACATATGGCTATAGTGTTATGTGTTACAAGGAGGGTGGCACCACAGTTAGTTCTCTCACTCACGGCTCTTTGTGACTCTGTTCCTGAGGGATCCTAATGTGTTGGTTAATCTGGTCACAGTGCTTCTGGATTTCAGGAGATAGATGGAACGCATTGTCACCTGTGGATACATAGAACATGGCGGTAAACAATGAGGAAGGGATGTAGGGACCACACAGTTGTATCTACAGCAACATGACATCAACCTTACAGCATTATTTTTGTACACCGGGTCATGCGATGCAGCAAGAGTATGTGATACTCTGCATATGAGGGGAAGTCTTTCACTAAAAAACGTAGTGGAAGAAACGTAGTGGATGCATGGAACAGACTGCAAGCTAAATCAGTGGTGGCTAATGCAGTACAAAAGATTGTAAAACTATTAGCGATAGACACAAAAGGATCCTAAATCTGGGTCTGAAGATTCACAGTAGCTCAGGAAAATGGGCGGAGTGGGTTGATGATATGGTCCTTATGGCAGTTTCCATCACCAGGACTCATACTCACTGCTAAGGAATCCCGGTAGCTGAAGCCCAAACCTCAGCAGGGTCTCCTCATGCAGTTCAGATGGCTTGTCCGCCCTCTTGAAGAAGACGTCATGGGGCTCACTGGACAAGGTGTACAGATGCCCAGCATTCACTTTCTTCCCAATGCTCAGCGCTACAATGAAGAAGCCCTTGCACTTGGCCTCGGTGACCATCTGGCGGAGCTGTTTGAGCTCATGACCTTTCACCTCTCCGGTGAGAATGAGGAAGATGACCTTCATAGACCTGGGATTGGGCACCATCTCAAACATGTTCTCCACCGCATACTGGATGGCACTGTTGAGTGACCGTGCTCCATGGAGCTGGGTCATCTTGCTCCGGATAAAGTCTTGCAGCTGCTCCTTTGAGCTGTACTCAGTCAGTCCCACGTCCACTTGCACAGGGAGGCTGCTGGCGTTTCTCAGGTGCTCATAGGGGGCGTGTTGGAGCACAGCGATGCGGGCGTGATGGGTGGAGGATTTGGGATCTGAGCTGACCTCCAACTGCTCCACCACATGGGATACAAACTTTTTTATCTCAGCAAACTGGGCCGGAGTGGTGGAGTCCGAGCTGTCCACCAGGAAGGCCAGATCAATGTCAACATCAGTGGTGGTCGAACGGCGCAGGCGGGCGTCGCCCCTACTGCTGGGGGTTCCGCACGAGCTGTCGGGTTCACACACATCTGCATGGAGAGAACTGAGCATGAGACCAGTGCATGTGTGTTCATGGGATGTGCAAGACACACACAATGCCAGACCTTGTATGTAAGAACATGTACTGAGTTGCAGTGCAGTGTGACATTACAGTGCCAGGTTCTCCACTCGCAGATAAACACTTCTTTGAACAAACATCTATATATATGTATACATATACTGGAGAGACAGAGAGAGAGAGACAGAGAGAGACAGAGAGAGACAGAGAGACAGAGAGAGACAGAGAGACAGAGAGACAGAGAGAGAGAGAGAGACAGAGAGAGAGAGACAGAGAGAGACAGATAGAGACAGAGAGAGACAGAGAGACAGAGAGACAGAGAGACAGAGACACATCTAAATATCCCACACAAATCTAAATGTCTGTGCTATATGTATGTATACACACATTAGCATTCTGTCCATAAAAGTTACAAAATCTATTTTATATTTACTTTACTCAACACTTTCATATTATTATTAATATATCTCCAAATAACATTTGTCACTGGTAATTTGTATAACTGTAACACATTTTTAGGAATCAGTTTTCTTTTTGGAGTTTTCTATTGGTTGACCAGTGCTTTCTTTTTTAAAATGTAATAATAATAATAATAATATATATATATATGGACCACAGCGACATCGTGGGAGCAGCGGCAGACATCCTGGTGACGGTGGCAGCAGATGATGTCCTTGTTGAGCTGGTCGGAGTTCATCACACCTGATGCTGGTGGGAGCTGGGAAATCATGTGACCGGAGCAGGAGTGTTACTATTGCACAGCCGGGGAGGAGCTGGCTGTCCAATAGTAACGCTCCTGTTCCGGTCACATGGTTTCCAGGCTCCCACCGGCATCAGCTGTGATGTGTTCAGCTGCTCCCGCGCCGGCTCAACAAGGACATTCTCACCACCAGGATGTCTGCCGCTGCTCCCACGATGTTGCTGTGGTCCTCCTCACCCTCCGCCGCCGGCTGCAGGTAAGAGGGAGCAGAACGGAAATTACCCAGTGCCGGTTCTTACCCGGCGCAGCTTCCAGCACCCTGGTGCCGGGTCCGGGTAATTTCCAGGTATCTGAAAAAGTGCTGGGTATAACAGGGACCAGGTAATTACCCGGCACTCGTTACATCACTACTTATATGCTAACTGTATACAGAAATTCTTCGACAATTTGAATTACTCGCTGTCGTTTCCTTTTATTTGAATTAATTATTGAATACTTGCAGGCAATCTTTTTTTGACTTTAGGTATTTCCCTTCTAGTATGTTGAGCGCTCCAGATCTGACAGTCCAAGCCTAAAACCGGTGTTGTGTGGGATAGGAGGGGGCACTTACCTAGACACACGTGGCAGGAAAGAACTTTGCGAATGGTTTCATTAAACCGAATCGAACTAAGCACTATGACCTGACCCAAAACCGTGTTGTTGACCTATGATGTGCAGGGAGACACAATGGGTGAAATTACTGTTCAAGTGAATACGAGGCTTCTTCAGCCAAATAACCGTCATACTGTCAGAATGAGTAGGGTTCTCAGTCCGCCCTCCAGTCTGGAGAAAGGGAAGTCCTCAATGATGTGGTTAATAGTTTGGATCTCACTGCAACAGCACAGTGGGCTTATAAATGTAGACTTCACAAGGAGCGGGGGTGAGATCGGGACATGTGGTATTAATCTGTGATACAAAGTTTCAGTGTTGTACTGTATCCCTGTATAGAAGGGTAATAAACAGGACCTGGGCAACATTTAGAGATTAAGAGCGTCTTTCTTCAGTCGGTCAATAGTCATCATATCTACTTTACATGTATTAGATTCTACGACCGAAAGATGCACAACCCGCCATTCTGGCCCCTCCGACCGTGACTATTAACAAGTTTCACATTGTAGCCCCCCCAGAAATATCTGCTTAATGGTGGTAAACAATGTCTGGGACTTCCATCTGATGATATTACAGGAGAATTTCCAATGTAATAGGAAACAGAATCCTGAACGTTTTCACGTCATTTCTGTGTCGGAGAAAAATATTTTTTGGGGGGGAGGGGGTGAATTTAATATTTAACCCCTTCATTGCCAGAAGGGTGGAGAGTAAGTTTATTTGCTCGGTGCTGGTATCACATACCATTGTTCTGGGACCAATGGGTTAAACTAAAGATGGCTGCTGCGTTTCCCCCCCGCCACTCACCTGCAGCGCCTGCGTCAGTGCCCTGTCCTCCCGATTGGTGAGGAAGACAGGGGCTACTCCTGCGTCGTACAGCTTCAGCACGGCCTCGTTGAGCTGCGCGGAGGCTCGTGTCGCGCCGTTACTGAAGAACACAGCCACCTTCCTGATAAGGAAGCCGCCCCGCGCCCTCTTGAACGTGTTCCGAGCCACGAAGGCCATGGCGGTCTCCAGGCTGCGAGGTTTGCTGTTTTGCAGGGGCTGCAGGTTTTGGATCTGCTGGACCAGCGCTGGTTTGCGCAGAGCGTCCGAGAAGCGGATCTCAGTGGTGACGTCGGTGTGGTAGGTGAGCAAGGCCACGCGGGCCCCTCTGGGGCAGTTGCTCTCGGTGACGGTCAGCTGGCCCACAAGCCTCAGCACGGCATCCTTCATGTTGTTGAAAGCATTACGGTTAACGTCAGATGAGGTGTCAATGGCGAATGCCAGATCAGTGGGGAAGACGGGACATTCTTTGGGACCTTCAGGAAAAAGTGGAGGCGGTGCAGGGGCTATTTAATATTATTAAATTATACAGAATCAACCGTGTATTCAGTAATTATGTGTAATAAACAGTATATATATATATGTATATATGTATATATAGATAGATAGATAGATAGATAGATAGATAGATAGATAGATAGATAGATAGGTGTCTGCATATATATTTGACATATACAATTGACAATTGTGTGAGGGGAGGGGGGGGGGAACACCTCCCGCAACGGCAAATATGCCAATGAATCGTGGACCATCTATAGGTGCCTTACAGCACTGCTTAGTAAATATGGCCCAATGTCAATGATAATGAAGATTCATGCATCCCTAAAACAGATGTGGGTGTTATATACATGCATGTTATATACATGTATACATATGTTATATACATGCATGTTATATACACGTATACATATGTTATATACATGCATGAGCATGGGGTATGAATAGAGCCTCTTCTGTAGGTCTCAGCAGCGGAACATAGTGCCGCATTTTCCCCCTCACGTTCGCAGTTCGATAGGAGCTTGTATCGGCTAATAAACCCCAAACTCCACTGGCGATCTGACACCATGTTACCCAGAGTGTGACGAGTTTGTGTTCACATCAGCAGGAGCACAAAGGGTTTGTAAAAACAACTCACCGTAGCAGCAAGCTGTGAGGAGAGAGCAGAAGAAAAGCTCGGGTCAGGGACCAGGACACAAAAAAAACACGGGATTCCTATTGTTAATGTGACTTTACGAGACAACGATGTAATATATTACTGTTAACATCCTATCACTACAAGCGCACAGTACAACCGCTAGTCACTATCCATTGGGCATGAAAACACAAGCCCCTTCATTCCCGGTAGACAGCCTCTAACCAACGATAACTCAATTTGGCCTGGTCAATGTACTTAAAACAGCAATAAGGCCGCGCGTGTCGTGCCCGCGTGATGGTGATGGATGACGTCAGCCGTCGCCGCTAGCGAAAGTTGTAATTCGCTTTCCGGCGACGTCGCGGGCGACCAGGTCTTTGATTGGTTCAGAGGCTGTCACATGTGGCGACAGCCTCTCAAAAATAAAATTTGACCGGCTTGAAAAATTCGTGCCACCAGCGTCGCTCCGCACTTACTATAAGCGCTTGCGACGGCGACAATGCATTTGTTTTCGCGCAACATCGCCGTCACCGGCACTATAAGCGCAGCCTAAGGCCCTCACAAGAAGTCAACGCAACACGTCTGATTATTACTTATAGGAAACAGGTTGTTTTTTTGGTCTCAGTCTGCATTTCCTGTTTTGAATTCACTATCTTATTCGGTATTTTTATGGATTAGAAGAAAGTTCCCACCGCTGCCCAGCCAGATGTGTAATAACACTCCCCTCCCACCCAAAGTACTGTGTGTCCTGCTGTTGTGCTGGCTCGTCCTGCTACTGCAGGGACGACTGATGATACTTACGGCATTTGTTCTTGATATTCTGCACTAGAGCGCATTGCTGGAAAAGAGGGAAACGTGCGTGAGAGAGAAAGAGAGCGAGAAAAATAGAACAAGAGAACGCCATCACACAGCTGATTTTATTGCTGTCTCTCAGGTTTCTTACTTACATCTCTCACGCCTCCCTTGTCTCCTTTCAGACCCTGAAAAACAAAACATTTTGCCTCAGTGCATGTTCCCAAAAAAATTGTTCTTTTATTTCGCTGTGTTTTGTCATTGTAAATTCAGACCGGCCGTCTGACAGAGACACACAATCAAAAGCCGTTTCTTCTCAAAGTAATTCCATGTGAAGAACCTTTAGGACAGGAGTAACCAACTCTGGTCCTCACGGGCCACCAGCTGGTCAGGTTTTAAGGGTATCCCTGCTTCAGCACAGGTGGCTCAGTAGACTGAGCCATTGATTGAGCCACCAGTGCAGAAGCAGGGATAGCCTTAAAACCTGACCAGTTGGTGGCCCTTGAGGACGGGAGTTGGCCACTCCTGCTTTAGGGGGAAATCCCATTCCAAAGCTCTGTGTGGGGGTTAAACACATTTTCTAACTTGGGTCTGCTCCCGGTAGTCATAAGCATCTCCTAACCCTGAATACTGAGGACCATGTAAGCTCAGATCCCAGGGCACAGCTCAGAGGTCAGATACTCATCTCTGCAGCTTGAAGAGGCAGCACATGCTGACGGGACACTGTGCTCCCACCGCTACACATTATTGCAACCTGTGGCGCACCCCCCGCAGGTGAAAGAGCACGATTGCCCCGCCCCCTTCTTATGTGCAGCCGATTCAAAACAATGGCCGCCTCATCTGCTGGCGAACTGTGTATGTCCCACTGTGGGTTGAGATAATGTCGACTACAGCTGGAGATCAGAGAAGGCTTGATGCATGCCGGTGAATTTGGTGAATTCTGGACACTCGCAAAAAAATGTTCCAACTCACCAAAAATGACCATGATCCCGGGAGGGATTATGTGTATTCTTAACATTAATATTTTGGCCAATGTCTGCAAAATTTGGCAGCTTTAGCTAGACATTTGGTGAATTTTGCTTCAGCCATAAAAGCTCAATTTAGCCGAAAAATAGAAAAGAAAAAACAGCGGGGAGAACTTTTGATAGAACTTAAAAAAAATGCTTCGTACGAATGTTTCCCCTTCTCGTGAATTTCAGGGGATAAAATGACGTGAACACCTGAAAACCAAATTTGACATCGCACGTCTCTCTTCCTATTTAAGCAGCACAAGGGTTCAAAGTCCTGATTGTGTGTCACTTACAGATGGCCCTGGGTATCCGTCTTCTCCTTTCTGCCCTAAGGTACCGGGACCACCAGCGTTGCCCTGGGACAAAGATAAAAAAAATATACCTGTGATTGACAGAAGACACATGTACAGTACAACGTGATGGGGACCAGACTAATGAAGGGATTGGGTAAGAGCAGGCTAATCTAACAACAATATTTCACTCGGTAATGTGAGGGTCAGATATCTCCTTATCTCCTTTAACCCAAATTATATGCTTTCTCTGTCATATTGCTACAGATAGTTCATATGATTGGATTATTTCTGTATGGTGCTAGGGATATGTTGCTGGTGGTAAGTAACCTTTCATTGGAACAACTGGACAGAACTCCACATTAAGGCGATACCCCAACATGTTACAGCAGGGGTTCTCAACTCCAGTCCTCAAGACCCCCCAAAACAGGTCAGGTTTTCAGGATATTTCTGCTTCAGCCCAGGTGGCTCAATCAGTGGCTCAGTCTTCGACTGAGCCACAGATTGAGCCACCTGGGCTGAAGCAGGGATATCCGGAAAACCTGACCTGTTGGGGAGTTTTTAGGACTGGAGTTGAGAATCCCTGTGTTACAGTGTTATTCCCGCCCCTTGGTCTTGGTCCTCTGCCCTCTTCACAACCCTGTCACACTTACCCTACGACCTCGGTTTCCTTTAGGTCCAACGTCCCCGTTCGGTCCATTGTCCCCAGAATCTCCCTATCAGTAAAAGATTGGTTAGATCATCAATGACGGATTACCATTCGGTTGATACATTGTATTCGTTAGAGATGAGAACTACCCATATTGCACAGCTCAGGGACCCATCACGTGTCAGACGCACTGACCTTTGTGGCATGACATGTGCTATGTAACAAGAACAAGAGCACCAAGCAAGAGCATCATAATACCATTAGTTATTAGTTTGAATAAATGGTGGTCTAGGTCAGCGGAGCGCAAAGTGGGGGCGCGAGATTCGCGGCGGGGGGCAGGGGGTTTACAGAGGTCCCGCGCGCTTCCCGAAGACATTTAAATGATTGCAGGGGTGGCTGCAAGGCCTCTGTAAACTTCTCCTATACTTGATTCACACGGCTCCTGGTGACGGGGTCATGTGATGTCATCATGACACCAGGACGTCTGAATCAAGGTAAGCAGGGGGGGGGCGAGAGGGGAGGGGGACAGCTGGCAGGGGGGCGCAGGGGAAAAAGAATTGCGCTCCCCTGGGCTAGGTAGTAAGTACTGGACCTTTCATCAGGTCTGATGAAAGGTCCATTTGGGACCTGAAACGTTATCTTTCCAGAGTTCTTGGCTGTCACATTAAATGGGGAACTTCATTATGAACGTGTGAGTAGAGCCCTACTGTGTATCTCTGTCCCAGAGGAGACCTGCACTTTGAAGACATCGTTTGTGTATGTTGTGTTGGCTGCACAAGCAGGATTCTCCTCGCCTGAAACCGTTTCTCCACACTTAGTACAATTCCAATCAAATTGATAGGTTCCATGGTTTTTGTTATTGATATATCTAGTCCAGGAAGTCGTGGTGCAGAACTTGTTATATTACTGACCCGAGTCCTTTATTTCATTGATTTAAGTATAATTAAAATATGCCCCTCTTATAGGAAAGTAAGCACATCCTAAAAAGTATTCCAGGGAGTTACCGTTGATTTTAGCCCTGGGAATAACTACCCGTCTCTCTGCATTGTCACACGGGACATGCTTGTTAATGCCAGTGACACTTTCCTGCTAATATATATTTCAAATACATAAATATGGTTGTGTTACCTTTGTTCCTGGGTATCCTGGGAATCCAGTCTCTCCCTAAATAAACACAAGAGCAAAAGCCAATGTTAATGATGCATGTGTGGGAAGGGACGAGGGCACGAATGTTACAGCTTTAACACCATCCTTGCCAAAGAGACTAGCAACGCATTGTACATTTCTGATCAGAGCTCTACGGGCGCGCGCACCACACGCAGACATAAATACAAAGTCTCCTGGTCCCGCCTCTAGGTTGCGCCCGCACGGGGCATCATCGGCATGTGCGCTCGTCAAGTTCCTGCTCCGCGTCATCAACCCGCAGCTGCTATACGGCTCTCACCTGTCTCCTACATCACTGCAACCAACCACAATCTGCACTGATGGCGCACCTCCGCTCTGCTCCTCACTCATTGGCTCTTCTCCCTGTTATATGCTCAGCCAGCCCCCTGGCTCATCGGCTGAGCATAAACCTTTGTCATTCAAAGTGTTCACCGCTCTCCTTGTTCCTGCTGCCTTGCCTAGTGCTCTTGTTCCTAGATCTCTGTTCCTGACACGGCTATCCCTTGGACTCCGCTCTTCTGTACTCCTGACCCCAGCTACCAACCATCAACGACCCGCACCTCTCCAACCCAGACCTCGAAATACGTACCACGACTACTCTCATCTCTTCAATCCTGACCTCGGCTAATAGTACTTGCAACGATCTGTACCTCTCCAACACTGACCCCGGCAAGTATCTCGACTATCTGTACCTCTCTAATCCCGACGCGGCTACCTCGACCAAGCTACACTCCCGACGTGCCCATGCGGCTGTGGATTGTTGTTGATCTAATCCCCACCTCAGCATCGCGGTCCCGCCGTGTTTGTGGTGAGAAATCCGTGACAGTATGCTCAGCCCAACAAACATGGACCCAGCCGAGGTGGGGCGAGTCTTGAGCATGCATGCCAACATGTTTTCTAAGATAGAGAAATATCTAGAACAGAACGACTGACGCATGAACCTGTTTCAGCAGAATCTCCTGTCTCTCACTGACCAGGTGCAAGCCTCTCTTCCTAGTCCTGTTCCTTCTGGTTCTTCCGCTACCACGTCTACTCTTATGTCTTTGACTACGACTTCTGAATCCTGACACCCAACCATTATTCTGGAGACCTGCATGGATGTCGAGGGTTCTTGAAGCAAAGCTTGATCCAGTTTGAAATTATGCCCTCTCATTTGCCTTCTCTAAGATCTAAGGTGGCGTATATTATTTCGCTACTGACTGACGACGCCCTGACCTGGGCTTCCCCCATCTGGGAACAAAGATCAGACATAACACAGGATATCGGGCAATTCGCCAGGGAATTCCGCAGAGTCTTCGACACACTTGGTCGCAAGGTAACTGCTGCTTCCTCTCTTTTCCACCTTTCCCAGGGAAATCGTCCGGTCGCCAGATACGCTCTTGAATTTCGTACCACTGCTGCGGAGACCGGATGGAATAATGAGGCATTGTCATCTGCCTTCTGGCAGGGTCTCTCTGAGACATTAAAAAATGAACTCGCAGCACAAGAGCACCCTACCGACCTTGAGGAACGTATAGCCATCTGTATCCGCGTAGACCAACGGTTGAAAGAAAGGAGGTCCGAACGATCCTGTCATCGCCAACTAAATACTGATCATCTTCTCTCCACTTCGGTACATTGGAATCTAACCGACACTCCTGAACCCATGCAACTGGGTGGTAATAAATTATCTTCCACTGAGAAGCAACGCAGACGCAGCGCAGGCCTCTGCCTGTATTGTGGCAATCCCAGACATTAGGCACTCCATTGTCCCCACAAGACGGGAAAAGCCAGCTCTCAATGAGGTCCAGGGGAATCACATTGGGAACACTCTCCACATCCCCTATCACTAAGAAGACCTTGCCCTCTAGGATATTAATTCCGGTATCGCTGACCGGTGAGAATTTTTCTTGTCACCGCCCTGGTATTTGTTGACTCCGGTTCAGGGGGCAACTTTATTGATCAAGGCTTCGCTGAAAGGAAAAATATCCCTCTCATCCGCAAAAAGTGCCCGGTAGGCTTAGAAGCTATCAATGGTCAACCACTTCAATCAGCCTTCATATCCCTACAGACTACTCCTTTTCACTTGCAGACGGGCAACGATCATATGGAGGAGATTCATCTGGATGTAATTCACACCCCTTCCGTTGAGGTGATCCTTGGCCTTCCATGGCTTCAACGTCACAACCCCCAATTGATTGGACCAATAAAGAACCTGTTCTGTGGAGTACTCCTTGTACTGAAAACTGCTCGGTGCCCATCCAAAGGATATGCGGATTGGCTGCTTCTGGAGACGAGTTCCCTACCCGAGGTATAAACCGAATTCTGTGATGTTTTCGACAAGGCACGATCAGAGATCCTACCACCGCATCACCCCTTCGATTGTCCCATAGACCTTTTAATCAGTTCTGTTCTTCCTAGTGGAAGGTCTTATCCACTCTCTCTTCCGGAGACTAAAGCCATGAGTGACTACATTCAAGAACATCTTAAGAAGGTGTTCATTCGGAAATCTTTCAGTGTGTGTATTATATTTGGAATTTGTGTTATACCTATGTTTGGTTTTAAGTGTACATGATTACCCTAAATAGGGTTTTAATAAATTCATTAGCTACTGCACTCAGTGCGCCTCTGCCATGTGTTTTTCTTGTCTTTGTGAGCTCCTGTGAAGGAGCTCACTTCTCTAGGGGGTTGTGGAGTCCCTCTTGGCAGACGGCAGCAAGAGTGCTACAACTACACAGCGCAACACTACTATAGACAGCACCATCGCAGAGCATTACCTTGATTCTAATACCGAATTCCGTGATGTTTTCAACAACGCACAGTCAGAGATCCTACCGCCGCATCGCCCCTTCGATTGTTCCATAGACCTTTTACCCGGTTCTGTTCTTCCTAGGGCAAGCTCTTATCCACTCTCTATTCCGGAGACGAAGCCATGAGTGACTAAATTCAAGAACATCTTAAGAAGAGGTTCATTCAGAAAACTTCTTCTCCCGCCGGTGCAGGATTCCTTTTTGCTAAAAAGAAGGACGGGACCGTTCGCCCCTGCATCGATTACAGAGGTCTTAACAAGATCACCGTTAAGAATCGTTACCCATTACCTTTGATCTCGGAACTTTTTGACTGCCTTCAAGGGGCTTCCATCTTCACCAAGTTGGACCTACGTGGTGCCTACAATTTGGTGAGAATTTGCCAGGGTGACAAATGAAAAACGGCCTTCAACACACAAGACGGCCATTATGAGTACCTCATCATGCCCTTTGGTCTCTGCAATGTCCCTGCAGTCTCTCAAGACTTTGTCAACGAAATATTCAGGGATCTCCTCAACCAGTTTCTTATTGTCTACTTGGACGACATAATGATTTTCTCCAGATTCGTTCAAGAACATATTGGTCATGTCAAACAGGTACTATTACGCCTTTTGTGAAAAGCATCTCTTCGCCAAACTAGAAAAATGCCAGTTCCATCAAACCTCCACGACATTTTTGGGATTATATCATCCCTGACTCCGGTTTCACCGTGGACCCAGCTAAAGTGAAGGCAGTCTTGGACTGGCCACATCCTACTACTCTTAAGGCCGTACAACACTTTTTGGGCTTCTCTAACTATTACTAACTAATATTTATTCAGAATTTCTCATCTACGGTAGCTCCCATCACAGCTTTGACCAAGAAAGGTGTGGATCCCGCTTCTTGGCCGCCAGCCGCCATTCAAGCTTTCGACCACCTGAAAAAAGTCTTTGTGTCTGCTCCCATCTTCATACATTCGGATTCCAAACTACCATTCACCTTAGAGGTAGACGCGTCCGATGTCGGGGCTGGGGCCATTCTATCACAAAGAAGATCACAACAGGCCAGACTCCATCCCTGTGCATTTTTTTCAAAAATTTCCTCCGCTGAGCAAAATTATGACGTTGGTAACCGGGAACTTATGGCCATCAAGCTAGCTCTCAAAGATTGGAGACATCTTTTAGAAGGTATGGAGAATCCCATCACCATCTTGACCGACCACAAAAATCTACTCTACATCGAAGGCGCTCGTCGCCTAGGTACTCTACAAGCCCGTTGGTCGCTTTTTATTTCTCGCTTCAACTATATTATTTCCTTTTTACCGGGTTCCAAAAATGTTAAAGCCGATGTCCTTTCACGACAGTTTCTGGTTGACGATAAGACCAAAGATCATTTAGAGACCATACTTCCTTTTAAAAACATACTCTCCGCTAACACGTTTGATGCACTAAATGAGATTCTGCAGGACCAATCTCACATTCCAGCAGGTCTAGAAGTCCCGGAGGGCCGCCTCTTCACCTAACCACAGTACCGGAGGAAAGTCCTGGAATGGGGTAATTCTTCTAAATCATCTGGACACCCAGGTACTAGAAGGACCACCGATCTTGTGGAGCGTACCTTCTGGTGGCCCGGCAGTCAAAGAGACAATAAAGAATTCGTCAATGTGTGCTCGACATGTGCTCGTAATAAGACTCCCCGGAGAAAACCACCTAGACTCTTACATACACTTCCCATCTCGGATCGTCCATGGAGCCATTTGTCTATGGACTTTATAGTAGAGTTACCGGTTTCCAAGGGGATGAACACCATTTTAGTTGTCATAGACTGCTTTTCCAAGCAAGCACACTTCATTCCATTAAAAGGTCTTCCCAATTCTTCCAGGTTAGCAGATATTTTTGTCAGGAGATTTTTCTGCTGCATGGGGTACTACAGTTTATCGTCTCCGATCGTGGGTCACAATTCATCTCGAGGCTCTGGCGTTCTTTTTCTCAACAAATGGGTATCTCTTTGCATTTTTCTTCAGGGTATCATCCCCAAACAACGGTCAGACAGAGCGAACTAACCAGTCCTTGGAGCAATACCTACGTTGTTTCGTCTCAGACACCCAAGATAACTGGACGGACCTCCTCCCTTGGGCTGAATTTGCGCACAATAATCTGCTCAGCGAATCCACCAGTGAATCGCCTTTTTTCATAAATTATTGATTTCACCCATTTTGCCTTCCGATGGCCACATCCAATTTCGAGACACCGACTGCGTATAACAGAATCCGATTTCTACAGAACTCATGGAAAGTGACCCAAGAGAACCTTAGGATGGCAACAGAAGATTCAGGTGGACTGTCACCATCGCCAGGAATTCAGTCCAGGAGACAAGGTGTGGTTGTCATCAAAAAACATACGCCTATACTGTAGGTGCCCACACTTAAACTGGCACCAAGGTTCCTTGGACCCTATTCCGCGGTGGAGAGGATCAATCCTGTATCATATCGCCTACATCTTCCTCCATCTACTGTAAGACGATTCCCTCAGTGTACCATGTTCCTCTACTGAAACTAGCGATCCAGAGTTCTCGCTTCTTCCTCCATCTCACCTCAGGACGTTGCTGACTATTTTAAGAAAAGGTGAAATCCATACGTCAGAACATCCCCTCTGTTCCCTCCTCCCATCCTACACCACTTCCTATCTCTCCTCCAGCCTACCTTGACTCTTTTTCCATTGTCTCAGAGGAGGATGTGTCACTGCTGATCTCCTCTTCTCCCTCTACCACTTGCCCTCTTGACCCTATTCCCTCGCATCTCCTAAAACCTCTTGCTCCTACTATAATCCCTACGCTCACACACATTTTTAATTCCTACCTTTACTCTGGTACCTTTTCCCGCCTCCTTAAAACATGCAACAGTTATACCCCTACTCAAAAACAGCAAGCTTGACCCTACCTGTATTTCTAACTATCGACCTGTCTCCCTCCTGCCTTTTGCCTCTAAACTCCTTGAACGTCTTGTATTCTCTCGCTTGCTCCACTTTCTCAACACCTATTCTCTCCTAGACCCTCTACAATCTGGCTTCCGCACTGCTCACTCCACTGAAACAGCCCTCACTAAAATAACTAATGACCTCCATGCTGCCAAAGACAGAGCATTACACTCTGCTCATACTACTTGACCTCTCTGCAGCATTTGACACAGTGGACCACCCTCTTCTCCTTCACATTCTCCATACTCTTGGTATTCGTAACAAAGGTCTATCCTGGATCTCCTCTTACCACCCCTTCGTACTTTCAGTGTCTCTTCTGCTAACACCTCCTCCTCTATCAATCTATTTGTGGGGGTACTCCAGGGCTCTGTCCTGGAACCTCTTCTCTTTTCTCTGTGCACACTTTCTCTAGGTGACCTAATCACATCTCTTGGGTTTAAATATCACCTTTAAATATCACCTTTGTGACGACACACAAATTTACTTTTCTACCCCTGACCTCACACTTGCTGTACAGACCAAAGTTTCAGAATTTCTCTCAACGATATCATCCTGGATGGCCCTTCACTGACTTAAATTTAACATGGCAAACACAGAGCTCCTCATAGCTCCTCCCAAATCTGGCCCTACTACCTCCTTCCACATTGCTGTTGGAAGTACTATCATTCACCCAGTAGCCCAAGCACGCTGCCTACGGGTCACACTCGACTCCTCTCTCACATTCTCCTCTCACATTCAAAACCTATCTAAAACCTGTCGCGTTTTCCTCCGCAATATTACAAAGATACGCCCTTTCCTCTGTTGCTCAATTGCTAAAACTCTGACTCAAGCCCTCATTCTCTCCCGTCTCGATTACTGTAACCTCCTGTTGTCCGGCCTTCCTGCATCTCACCTGTCTCCCCTACAATCTATCCTAAACGCTGCTGACAGAATCACTCTACTCTTTCATAAATCTGTCCCAGCGTCTCCCCTGCTGAAATCACTCTCCTGACTTCCTATGAAATCCCGCATCTCGCACTCAATTCTCCTCTTCACTTTTAAAGCTTTACACTCTTCTGCCACTCCTTACATCTCAGCCCTAATTTCTCGCTATGCATCATTCCGACTCTTGCATTCTGCTCAAGGATGCCTTCTCTCTACCCCCTTTGTATCTAAAGCCCTCTCCTGTCTTAAACCTTTCTCACTGACTGTCCCACACCTCTGGAATGCACTTCCCCTCAATACCTGACTAGCACCCTATCTATCCACCTTTAAGACCCAACTTAAGACACACTTGCTTAAAGAAGCATAGGAGTAGCACCTTGGCTAATACTATACACCTGATACATAAAGCTTGGCCCCTTGCAGACGCACTTACCAGAACTCCCTCCTACTTTCTCTGTATGTTCTATCTACCTACCAATTAGATTGTAAGCTCTTCGGAGCAGGGACTCATCTTCCTAAATGTTACTTTTATGTCTGAAGCACTTATTCCCATGATTTGTTATTTGTATTATTTGTTATTTATATGATTGTCATCTGTATTACTACTGTAAAGCGCTATGTACATTAATAGCGCTACATAAATAAAGACATACAATACAATACCTGTCAGGAGTCTCATGATGGAGTGATTGGAAGATGGAGGGACCCCATCGCTGTTGGGACCCAGCAGCTCTGGAGGGGGATATAAAACCTCACAGTGGGAGCTGCGTGGGGTGGGCCAGGATTCTGTCTCTTGGATCCAGGCCGTTTGATAAGGATAGAGGGATTTGAAGAGCTGCAGTAACTCTAACACAAGGAGGCTCCCTGTAGCCTCTTTATAAGACAGCTTTATGCATTCAGAAGGACACTATCAGTGGAGGCTTTATCGATGACACTCGGGGGGGGCATTAGGAAGGTGTACAAAGTCTGACTTACTCTTCTGCCTTGGGTTCCTGGTTTTCCAACTCCATCCCTTCCGTCCTCTCCCTAGAAGAACAAAGTCAGGTGCTTAGTGTTTTTTAGTAATTGGGGAAAACCTCAGGCACGGATTGTCTCTTGATCAGAGCCCTCCTTTTAACCACGTTCTTCCTATTGAACCCATTGTTCATTTTGTTGGAATGGGCTTCTTGCACTTGGACTCTCATTTGTGCCCCTTATCCCTAGCTTTCTAAGGCCCATACTTGCTCATATCAGAAGATACCTTACAGCTTCTTCAAGTGAATGGACTAGAAGGTGTCAGCCAGTGCTGGAAGGTGACTTTTGGAATAGCACTGCTTACTAAACATGGGACAAAGGGCCTTAAAAAAAGAAAAGAGCTCTGTGCCTAAATTTAAGGAGCTCTAATGCTAAACCTTGGGGCTTAAGCTTTTTTTTTTGTCCAACTTTGGATAGTTTTGCACAATATTTGTGTTGTGGAAAGAGAGTCATTAAAAAAAACTTCTTATTCTTTAGGAAGAAAGTGAAACGGAAAATTTGTAAATAATAAAAATGATTATTTTACTCCTAGTTTGTAAGTGAAGAAAAGTATTGTTATTATATACCCCCCCCCCCAATATTCGATACCCCCCAATATTCTAAAGCTCCTAATAGATTCAAACTTCAATATCTGGAGTTCTTTATTTTTGAAACTGGTTCTCCATTTTTGGCAAGCTTTATTTTTTTTTTACACTGGTCTCTCTGTCCTGCCCTTCAGCCCTGGATCTCCTTTCTCTGATCTCTTCCCAAATGTTGACCCAGCCTCTATTCTGGTGCCCACTAGCTCTGCAAAGACGGAGTGGCTGTGGGGAGGTGTGGGGAGGTGCGTGGCATATGAAAATAAGTAAGATCTTCTCACTGTCTCTCCACGTGGTCCTGTGGGTCCATCAGAACCCTTGGCTCCAGAATCTCCAGGTTCACCCTGAAAAAAGGGGGAATGAAGGCTCGTTGAGAAGGAAACCAAAACATCTCTCTGCAGGACATGTGAGCACAGTAGGAAAGAAAATGGAAGAGTGGGGCGAAATCCATATCCATGCCAAAAGTAAACACACTATTGGCATTGGTAGCTGAGTCGCTACGTTGTTTAGGTAGCAGGTATGATGTTATTTACACAGTGCTACAACATGGCCACTTGTGGAGTGGCAGAGTTTGGTTCAGTGCAGTATTGTTTATTTTGTGTTTCTCCATCTCCAACATACACAATTATACTGTAAAAGCCAGCAGTGACAGGATTAACCCCTTTCCCTGCCAGAGGGGCTAGCCATGCATTGCTTTGCAATATATTGGAGGCCCCCTTTGGCACTGAAGGGGTTAAAGAAGACAAAGAGGGATGAGGGCGTTACAATTGCCTTCACCTTCTAAATTCACAATGTGTAAACTGGCACAATGCTATAGTGCCGAGGTTACAAAGTTACCACGATGAACAGTAACATCAGCACTACATTGGGGACAAAGTGAGTGGGGGTTTCCCATATAGGGATAAAGGATGAGATGTGCCTGTGATTGCAGAGTACGTGTGATGCTGTAGACAGACCTTGCGCCCAAGCAGCCCGGGTCTGCCACGGTCACCAGCGGATCCAGGCGTACCCCCTGGCCCCTGCAGAGAAATAACATATTACAAGGAGTAGGGTTCTGTTGTGTTCTTTGCACTCTTACTGCCCTGACAAAGGCCCCTTTTATCTTGCTTCTTATCTCTAATCCTATAAGATTATTTTTGCTTGGAATCCAAAACATCTGAAGCACTTCCCAGGTCTTCACTTAAACCAGCATTCCTTCTGAGAATTTATCCCATTTGAATTGATAAAATACACACAGGGTTGTTCAAATTTCCTGAAGCTTAAGCTTTCAAAGTGACACAGACAGACGGGAGCAATCATTTTACAGGCGTGGGTGACAATGTATACACCCCAAAGGGAATTGAACAGATGATCACTACTTTAGGTAGCCATAAGAATCGGAAGAACAAAACCTTTGGCCCATTAAGTCTGTACCTGTTAGTGCTAAGTGATACAGTGCCACAAGGTACCAGTGGCCCGTGGCAACACCATCCTGTTAAATATGGGATATTTTCATCTAATTCTTCTCTTTGATTTCACTTTAGCAATATCCAGTTAAACTCACATTGAAGACAAGGGGTAAGTAGATGGTCAGACTTACTCTTGGACCTGGGCTGCCCTGCTCTCCACTCGTGCCTGGGACACCCAGTTGCCCTGGAGGACCCTGTGTACAAGAGACAGATAGCACAACATGATGTGAAGGCGTGGGTGAGAGAGAATGGACAGGTACAAGCGGCCCAACACTGACATACCTGAGGTCCCCTCAGTCCCAGCTCCCCAACTCCACCGGCTACACCAGGACCACCTCTGTTACCCTGAAAAACACATAGAAGAGGGCAATGAGGTGGAGGAGAGGGAGAGAATGCAGATAGGTGACATGGAGGAGATAATTCAGAGAGATGGGAAGGTTGGAGATATTACCATGAGGGAGCATCGGGAGACAATAAAGAAATGAGATTATAAAGAGCGAATGCAAGAGAAGGGAGACGCAAAACAGATCATAGATATGAGATGTGAGGATGAGGAAAGAATACTGAGGATTCTGGTGGGAATAGATGAGACGAGCAGACGGAGTGAAGAACATTGTGTGCGAATACACAGAAAAGAGAATCAGGAGATAGAGCAAATACTGAATAGTAGCAAAGCATGAAGGAGGGGGGACATTATCAGTATACAAAGAGGGAATAAATGTGTGCTCCTGAAATGGGGAACATACACCAGGGGTGAGGATGCATTTCATTTGTTCATGTTAATCAATATTGCAGCTTTTATAATACTCTGGATATGACACTTACTTTGGCTCCTGGAGGCCCCCTTCGACCGAAAGGACCCTGTGAGCAAGAGGTTACAGGGATTAATAAAGAGCCAACTGATATTGACAACACACAACGAGACATTCACACATCCTTACAGTGATTGTAATAGCACAATATACCAAAACACACTTAGTCTACAATCAACAGTCTAGTTACAATCATATTACACCGCACCACAGAACTTTCACACACTGCAGCAAACATATGTTTCAAAATTCCATTGTGCCAGCCTCTCCCCCAGCTCGGGCAGGAAGGTACTCACAGTTTTCCCTGGTCCTCCTAGTGGTCCCGAAGGACCATCTCTTCCTGGATCTCCCTGTCAATGACAAATACAGTGAAAGATTACTAATGGTAATATACTGTAGCGCTGTCAGTACACAGCGGACCGTACACAGCAGAATAATCCATATACAGCGAAGAATCTTCCAGACAGTTTGTTATCTTACTTTTGCTCCTGAGACAAAGGGGGATAAAGTGGTTTGCCCAAGGTCAGAAGGCCTATTTAACAGCTGGGTCATTACCTCATTGGTTCTACAAAGGCATTGTATTCCTCCTTTAAAGAGGGTAACAGGACATTTCCATACCTCTCTTAGGCTAGTAAGACGTTAGCAAGTCTCCTCAGAACTGAATGGTGTTATAAGACTTATACAGTTGTGCTAAAACCAAATGTTATCATCCATCGACCATCACACCAGAGGAAAACAGAAGTTCAGGGGATGCATTACCACTGGGCCAGATTCCCCTTTCGATCCGGGTCTTCCTCTCTGGGTGTTGCCTGCTCCTGGCTCACCCTGAAACAGCAAAAGATGACATTAGAGTGACGCGGATATCAGCCAATATATTCTGTTGGTTATTGGCTACTGGTTAATTTGATTATTGGATAGACTTATGGAGAAAGAGTGGCAGATCAATAAATAGATACATTGATAGATCAATAGACAGACAGGCTCTGGCACAGTGGCAGATATTTGGGAATGTTCTTACCGGGTCACCTCGCAGTCCACCGTCGCCCCTCTCTCCTCTCTGCCCCTTTAGTCCTTTCTCTCCCTATTAGGAGCCAAAAATAATCCCATAAAAAAACATTGTTACATCAAAGTGTTGTTTTAAAAAGTAACTTAAAAGAAGAAAGCCTTAGTATATCCATTGGAAAGGACTCCCCTGTAGATACATTGGCATTACATTCTTCTCGTGTAACAGATCGCTAAATGAATGGCGCCACAGGGACAGAAAGAGATTTGAGTCACATGGAGTTTGTGCTCAACCTGACAGTATGGTAAGAACTCACTCACCCGCGCTCCACCGCTGCCTCGCTCCCCGGAGGTTCCCGGCGTGCCTCGGTTCCCCTGAGCAGCAAGAGTCAATGTGTTATTTTCACTCGGCATACAAGATAATGACTGTTTGTTAATTATTTGGGTATATGCGTCATCTACAGATATTAAGAGATTAAAGGAAGGGGGGTACAAGACAGGACGGGAAGGTTCACAGGGTTTGGATGGACATTGTTTAAACCCTGCGGTGTCAGAGGGGCTTGTATTGCTAGGCAGAGAAGGGGTTATGAGAGGTCATGCAGACTGATCTTGCAGTGGTGATCTGGAGATCCTGCCACTGTTAGCAATTAAGGTCACTTTAATACAAGGGGGGTTATTCATTAAACTGCAATAGTGCAGATCGGGACCCTACTATTGCAAGGAAGCTCCCATTGAAGTCATCTCACTGATCACATCTAAATTGTCAAATTGTCATATGGCTAGTCTGCCATCTTGTATTATCTAGCGGGAAATGGAATACATCTTCTATACAACTTCACTTATTTATGAAATGAGTAATGGAAATGTAATGTATACATATAAAGTCCACTTACATCTTCTCCATCAATTCCATCCAGGCCAATATCTCCCAGTTCACCCTGTGGAGAAACCAAAGGATTGTTGAGTTGTTAACAGACTATTTACATTCCCTTTTGTATGTATCATCATAGCCTCTCCAGAGTTCAGCGCCTTGGAGTAAGGAGATACATGACTGAGTGGCTTGGAAAGCAAAGTCCAACATACCATACATAATATGTCCAAGAACAACAGAACATGGACAAACCTGAAGGGTTGTCTTCTGCTCTACACAGGAAAGAGCTATTTTGTCCCAGTTTATAAGTGAACTTATATGTGTTTCTTTCATTGGCTATGAGAGGGTTTCCTAATCTAATGCAGAACTACCGTATTGGAGGCTCTTCCACAGGGCAAGAGTTAGAACTGAAAATGTTGAAAGAACTGCATGTTTATGTAGGATAAACACAGGGGTATGTTATAGCCTTACATATTTTATCGTATTTACTTAAAAAGGGATGGGGAAAGATTGTTTTAGACAATGTTTTCATATTAGCATTTGGAAGTCTGCGCCTTTTCATTATATAATCATGCTTTCATTCTGAGGTTACCCTTATATAAGGCCCAGGCGTCAGAATTATAACTGGGGGAATTTTTCACCAAGGTTGGAAAGCCCGGCATACAATGCAAATATTAGCATTTTTGAATATTCGAGTAATTGCAGTGGTTAAAAAATAACCACAACTAATGATATTAAAAAAAGAGATATCGGGAACATTTAAATTTGATAAATATTCAAAATGTTCAGTGGGGGGGGTGCAGAATTGTTTAAAAATAAATCTAAAATAAAATAATGGGGACAGTATTTATTATCATGAAGAGAAACAGCAAATACACTATGTATATCAGAAATGGAAAATGTAGCGCGATGTTTGACTCTAACAGTTCCTTTGAAATATTTCACCTATCTCGTCACAATCTGATTGCCCTGAAAGGTACATAATAATATCACTGCTTCCATGTATTACTTAGAGAATAAAATGGATATTAAAATAAATCTCACTTTTTTCCTTAAATAACAAACTTTTTTGTAAAGTTGGACTATCGGGTCCAAGTTCCGTCTTTTCAACTACAGTGTCACTACTTTTCCAATGTGGTAAATATGGCCAGAAAACTAGGAATCCATGAACATACTCCTACATTGTCCGAGAGGTTAAATATAACCACTGCAAATGTGAACTTTATCCAGTGTTGTGTGTTGTAGCCTGTAAGAAGGATTTAGCATTTGACAAAGGGATTTGTGATGCTCCAACACAGCATGGACACTGTGTGCCTCTGATATAAAAGATAAATATCTCTGGTCATAACTGACGGAAATTAGATCTCAGCCACACAGTTAAAGAATATCCATGATCGCAGCTAATACCATAGCTAGTAACATGCTGTGCATTACCATGTACTAGCATCATAGGCATCCAGAAGAGCAGAGCTGTGCATTTGGGTACGTTACCTTATCTCCAGAGAATCCACGGGAACCCTAAAAAGAGACAAATACATAAGCAGTGTTACTTCATGAAACTGGCAAACCATGAGGCCCAGCTGATAAATGCACAGTAAAGTGGAATAGAAACACATTTCTCCTTCAATATATGTCCCCTTTAATCTTTAGGAATATTTATCATGTTCTCATGCCCTTGATTGTCACTGTGTACCCAAACTTCCCGACTACACTTTTATTTGACCACATATTCTGCAATAGGATATGAGAATCAATGTCTTACCTTGGTTCCTCTTAGCCCTGGGCATCCTTGGAAGCCTTGAGTTCCATTAACACCTGGAGGACCGCGCTCACCCTGAGGAAATAATCAAGACATTATTTGCCACTCCAGTGATGTCCTGCGAGGTCCCTCTTGATTTGTCTGGTACCTGAGTAATGAGATCTATTTATACTAGAGATTAGTTAACTGCTTGAATTACACGAATACCGTTTCAAAGCCCAGGGAGGATCTAAAAAAAAGTCACAAGTATTAGGATACAGAGGTGTGATTGGGTAGTAGGAGAAAAGAGCAGTGCCCTGATAATAATTGAAGGGGTTCGGACTTGTAAGTAACCAGAAGAGAAGATGGAAGTGGATGGCAGCATAGTGAGATCCAACATGAGAAGCAGAGCAGAGGTGAATAATAGGAAGTGTTGAGTTATTCTTTGACACTTCAGCCTTGATGCACCGTAGAACTGTATGGCAGAGAACAGATGTCTAGAGAAAGACCCATAGCTCATTTCTACTCACTGGTCCTCCTTCTTCTCCTGGGAAGCCTTGGTGACCCTTCAGACCTGTTGTACCCTAGAAAGAAGATCAGAACAGATTATCACCACTCAAGAATTTCACGTGTGCAATTCTTGTACCTTCAATGAGTAAAATTCTCCCATGGCTTCCAGTCTGGAGATTGTACATATTATTTGTTATTCACACACTGAATAATAACAGAATAATAAAGCATTTTATAGCATGAAAACAATGCACACTATACCACCTTATGCATGCATTATTATGCTCTTAGATGTATTCCCACTATTTGCTTTCTTTACTATAATTTTTTAATTAAATTAATTCTTTCCGAGGTATTTTCATGTATATATTAATTCTGTTAAGGTCTTGTGTGCATGACTGGAGCTCTGTGAACACAATTATTTCAATAGTGCCCGGTACTTGCCGATTCACTGTGCACTGGCCTTTCAGACTCTCCACCCACCCTAGCATGCTTCGTATGGCAGACGTAACTCCACCCCTATTGTGTTACCTTTTGTCCAGAGCCACCTGGAGGTCCCACATCTCCTCTCTGTCCAGTGCACTTGCAGGGCACACCACAGCATGCCTTCTCTGCAATATTATCCTGCACAAAGAAAGCAAAATATCATTTGGACCAGTCAGGCACCCGACTGGAGGCCAGGAATGTACAAGTGCTAGAGCTGTGAGTGAAGATGTCACACACACACACACACACACACACACACACACACACACACACACTTTTTTTTAGTTAAAAACTAATACTACTTACATTTTACTTGAAATCAGACACAGTACCACTACTTTTTAAGGCTCTTAGCCCACTGGTTACCAGATTTTATCCATGTAGCCATGGGCACATGAAATACATTCATTTTTAGGGTGTTTTGGCCTCTCCATTTGGCTCTCTTGATGTAGACACTACACATACATGTACAGTAGCTGTATATACTCACTAGGCATATTCTGGTATGTGGTATGTTAGTTGCTTGTTAAAAGCCAAAGCCTCTATACATTGTGTCTGTATTTGTCGATGGAAGTCACTGTGGCCTCACCAGCTCTTCCATGATCTCGTAATCCAGATCCACTCGGTTCAGCCGCAGGGGGTTATTGTAAGTGAATCCCCGGCCAAATTCCAACTGCATCACCTGGTCAAGCCTGGCAACGTTTTCCAGCCCCACGAAGAGCAGAGCCCTCACCCCTGAGAAAGGGGCGAAAACGGTAGAACCTATGAGTACCTTGTATTATGTAGAGCGCAAGCAGGGATATACTGTAGCATCACAAGATGACACTGTGACAGAGAAAAGAGTCTCTGGTGACATATGAATCTGGAGACCAGGTCTTTCCATCCAAAGTGACACAAAGAGGAAGAACTGATGGCTCATTGAGTTTGTCATTGTATGGTGACTTAGTGGTACAGAATGAAAGGATCTACGGAGGATGGTCTGGTGCCACTGTCACCTCCTTTGTTACTGGAAGAAGAGAAGATGGAATCTGAGGCCATTGACAAAGGTCAGCTTTACCCGGGCTTTATGTACCTGCATTCTGCAGAGATTCTGATGCTGCCTGTAGTTCAGCCATCCCTGCATCAGCACCGTCTGTCATGTGAATCACCACCTGTGGAGTGCATAGTAAGGTGTGACTGAGGCATGTGCCATGCATCTCGACACAGACATACCCATAGAGTTAGATATGGAGTAATATTATTACAGTGGCATGTGCAGCGTTTTTCTGCTACATAATAATCATTTAGCACTAAGGGAGTTAAAACAGCAAATTACATGCACAGGAAAAGATATATAATCTCCCCAATATTAACATGCTGTAATTTGCTATTTTGCCATGTATGTTTATTGTGGGTGGTGCCCACCTTTGTTGTAATCTATTACCCGATAATACCCATCTTCCTTATAGAATGGATTTCTGTATTGATCTTGGTAGGGATTTTATAGTGTATGGGAATTTTTCACTCAGAAGAGTAATTATTGGTAGGGGCCAAATGTGTTTCTTGCTATTATTTTCTCCAATAAGGGTTGTAACTGTATGGTCAGGCCATGCCCACTATGTATCCAAGGAGGGGATGCCCACCATGAGGTTCTTCTTTAAATACACTGTCCAGGGATGTACAGAGGGTCTTACCTTGATGCTGTCTTTTTCTGCGGAGGTCCGGAATTTATTTAGATAGGTCTGTAGAGTTCGAGCTGTCAGGATGTATGGCCCTCGAGTGTCCAGGCTGGTCAGCTTGCCAAGCAGCTCTGGACGATATTCTGCAAAGTCGAAGGCTTCTACTGCCCCTGTGCCCCCCTGTGCCAAGATGGCAACATTCACAGAGGGCTTCTGCTGCCCAGAGCAGCTGATGCTGTGCATTTTGGAGATACGATCCAGAATCTGCTTCACTTTGGGTTGCAGTCCCCTTTGGGCATTGAAGATACTTTGTCCGGCCCTGACGTCAGATACATCAAATCCTATAATCACCTCCATTTTACAGTCTGCAAACAATCAATATTATTGTTATTCCATTGATCCAACCATGCACACGGCTTTTTAAGTTGTTAGCATACACCCAAACTGTTACGTGTTTATAGTACAGGAATAAGATCCCTAGACATTGGAACATGGAATTGTTGACATGGACATTGGAATTTGGAACATGGAATTTGACCCAAGAGATTGTGTGGCCTTTTCTGGATTGTGTTTGATTGATGCAGTTGAGGTGACACCAATTTAACTGATGAGTGCACATTATCTCCTGAAGGAGGGGTGCAGATTTTAACCTTGTAACTGCTGAGCACTGGCTACAGCATGGAACGGGTTAAAAGAGTATCTATTTTTTTCCCCCCCGATAATATGACATGCCACAGAGGATTAAACTGAGGGACAGTGAGAGACTCATTATCTCAAATCTCTTCATCAATCCCTCATTTTCTCTGTTGCCATTTACAGCTCATGTCAGTATGTCTCTCACTAAAGTTGCAGATGTTATTTTTTATTGATTCTCAAAAATTGTTATAAGATGACTCTGATAGCTGTTTGTTTAATACACATCTGCACATATTTACTCACTTTCTTTTTAGACCAGTACTTGAAAGGAGAATGCTTTTTTAATTCCACTTTTCATACTGAAAAATGAAATGCTAATTTTGTCATCCTTCTATATTCTGTTCTTGCCATATTAACACTCCCCAGTGGAGAATCTTGAATGCAACCAGTGTTGTGTACCTACCCTTAGGGACATCGGTCATCAGTGGGCACAGGGTGGTTTGCTTGGTTTTCAGAGCGGCCAACAGGGTAATCAGGATCTGCTCGTTTAGCTCGGAAAGTTCCTGGACATTGGGCACTCGGAAAGCAGTTGCTGTGTCACTTGCCATCTTTGAGATTTCCTCAGAAGCGATGCTGCCCACCCCGATGGCAAATACCTTCACGCCCTTACTTGCCAGAGCCAGAGAAGCTGTCTGCCCATCATCTATGGACTTCCCTCCAGTGATAATAAATGCGACCTGAGGAACATTGCTGTCGATTCTGCTGCCAGCCTGCTTTACAAAGTGTTTCTCCTGCAAGTGACGGATAGCAGCTCCTGTGCTGGCCACACGGCCTCCCTTATATTCAGCTTTGGTCACAGCATCCATGATCGGCTCACTACTGGTATATTCCTTCAGGAAAAACTCATCGGTAACATCAGAGTTGTACTGAGCCAGCCCGACCTGAATGGAATCCCCCTCCTCAAACACCGCATCCACTATACCAGACACAAACTGAAGAACCTCCTTAAAGTTCTCCCTTCCCAAATTTATGGATCCATCCACCAAGAAGACGATGTCTGCTTCCTTCTTTCCATCTGTAACAGAGTAAAGTAAAAGTGCTGGTTAAAGTTAGGCTTCTTCATTTGTTCTGGTTCTTATTTTTATGGTACTTTATGAGATTTTGTTTTTTCTAAAAGTGTAGAAATGTTGGTGGCTAATGTTGGACAAACAAGAAAGTTCCTCAGTTCTATTGCTGTGCAATGAGTATATCAGACTAATTAAATCTTCAGGTGTTTTGTTTCTGTTAGTTAACATAAAACACTTTACATGCAGCTAATGCTGTTTTTTAACATCATCCCTCTACCAAAGAGTATTGCCATCTTGTTTAACTACTTTTTGATAGCCCTTAGTTCAATGTAAGACATCTATAATGTACATGATTGCACAACATCCTTAAATAGTACTATTTTTGCTGTAGTAATAAGAGGCCACTTACCAACTGGCATGCCTCCTGCTGGTGCCACAGTAGAGTCTACAGGACCTTCAAAAGACCTGAATACAATGTTTGCTATGTTTGGGAGGTCTCTGAATTCTCTGACGGTGAAGAGGAGTCGTGGGTCAGACACAATGTCCACTAATTCTTGCCTGTCAGCGTTGCTGGATGCCACTGCCAGGGCTTTGATATTAGAATCCCCAAGGAGCCTGGCCGACCTTTTCACATCATCCTGGGACTTCCCACCAGTGAGGAGCACCAGGTGTTGGGGGACTCCTTCTTCTATCCTGCTCCCAGCTGACTTCACAAACTGATTCTTTGCCACATATTCCAGAGCCTTTCCAATATTTAAGGGAGTCCCTCCCCGGAATCGCAGGCGACGGATGCTCTGGACCAGGGCAGGTTTGTTGAGGTTGGTCTTTAGGTAGAACTCTGAGAAAGCGCCATTGCTAAACTGCACCACACCCACCCGAACTTTGTTGGGTCCAATGTTTAAGTTCTGCACCACAGCCAAGATGAAGTCTCGAATGTGAGCAAAGCCATCTCCACCAATGCTTGTGGAACCATCAACAAGGAAAACCACGTCTCGCCTCTCACCATCGGGTTCTGAGGAGAAAGACAAGAACAAGTGAGATGCAAGTGAGCAGAAATCCCATTAAACATCCGTACAGGGAAAGAGCACATTGCCAACATGTGACAGCTCCAATCCTCCATTGACTTGCATGTGGTGGGAGATACTTTATATCAAAGGAACAATAGAAAAATGATTTGTGTTTCACTCCTGTCTCCATGGTAGTTTTTTTTTAAACTTATTTTATTGTAAAGTTGACCATGTGCAAAACATGGATTTTCTACATTCGGTCCAGCTACTCACAATCCTGGCGAATTTGGTTAAAAATCGGTGCAGTTTTGAATGGTTCAGCCTGCCATCTTGATTTAAAATGTCGTCTAATTGTTTCCAAACAGACAAAAACCTGCTCCTTGACCTCAAGAACAATCATGCAAATTTCGTCACAATATCTTAAGAGGTGCTCAAATGCATAGCGAACAGACAAGCAGCTTTCCAAAATATATAGTAGATGTTATTTTATAAGACACCTTCCAGCTAAAAAACAAAACACCTTTTGGCCCAATCAAGTGAGTGGACCATATGTTGTCTTTCAACACTCAAAGTTTTCTTATGGCGTGGCACCGCTTAGTACAGTAATTATGGCTCTATAGGTTGGTCTACACACAGTAAACCCTTGATAGAACCATAAGATAATACACATCAGGAGTATCCACTTATCTTGAAGGCACTTGAAGATGCTTAATGGAAGAGATGGGGTGGGTAGGATATGGGGCAAAATAATGATCAACGACTGACACATTATAAATGTGTGGGACTGGGGAGCAACGGAGCAGACCGGTCAACTAGACATGTGGATGAACAGCAACACTGAACGGGGCTTTTTGGAAAGGTTAATAAATGATGTCATGCAAAATTAGGCAATAGTGCAGCAATACAATTGCATCATATCAATTAAACAAACTATATTGATGTAAATGGTATTTTTTGCTTTGATACATATGGTGCAGCTTTCTTGTCCCACTTTGGCCTTAATACATATGCCCCATCATTTTTTTTTCTGGCAAATACAAACCAACAAAAAGTTACTTAAGTTTAATATCAGACAGTCTATCTATCTTTATATCTATAATCAAAAAGCTTGGCTAACTCAGTCTCTGTGTGTGTGTGTGTCTCTCTCTCTCTCTCTGTCTCTCTGTCTCTCTGTCTCTCTAATTTGTGCACATGTAACACTTTCCAGGCTTAGAGATTTGTATCACTGACACATCAGGACTTACAGTAGTCTGTCCATCTGCTATGTCTTGTGTGTTGAAGTAGGCACAGGACATTACCAAATCTAGAAATGAACTTAGATTAACATACAATGTGGTGCCAGTGGAGCAGGCGTAAAATCCTACATCAATGCCAAGTGGACTCAATTCAAGGAGAACAATCCAGGAACACCGTCAAGTTAATTTAAGCAAATGTATTTTTTAGCTCATAGTGCTAGTCTGGGATGACATTTTGTTCCCATGGTACTTTTAATAAGGCATAATATTATTAATATTATTATGGCCAGACTAGCACTATGCAATAAATGTCATTGTTTTATGTGACTTTATGGGATGCCCGAGTTCTTCTCCTTGGATAAACTCTTGTACACTCAGCAACATAAAATGACACATTTTCTTACAAGAATATCTGTCTTTTCTGTGCATTTAGCATCCAGTAACAATAGTAATAGCCTAGTCATTGGGGTCATTACCTTCACCGGTTTGTCTGGATGTCTCAATGATTGTGGATATCTGCTCCATGGACAGACTGGTGACAGGAGTGAGAATTTTTTGCTCCAGGGTGGGTAACTCGCGGAAACTAGAAATAGGGAATATAAATTCTGAACTCAGAGTAATCTTCTTGGCTTCCTCAGTATCCACATTCTTTCCAATCAACAAAGGGACCACGGTGGATTCCTTCACCTGTCTTGATCCCTCACTAACATCATCTGCAGATGGTCCAGAGGAGAGCAGAATGAGGAACTGGGGTACTTGGTCTTCTATCCTACTTCCAGAAGGCCTGGTGAAGATATTCTTGGACACGTACTCCAAGGCAGCCCCGGTGTTCAGTTCTGCTCCTCCCTTGGGCCTAATTCTTCTCACTGCATTTTGCACCTCATCCTTGGTGGAGTGTGCATTCAGCAGGAACTCAACCTTGGGGTCTTCGCTAAACTGGATGACACCCACTCGGGTGTTGTCTGAGCTGACATCCAACTTTTCCACGACCTTCCCGATTAGTTCCCGGATGCTGTTGAAGTCAGGAGTAGCAGCCTTCGAACCATCAACAAGAAACACCACATCCCTCTTTTCACCTACACGAGGGTACATTTGGAGAAAAAGTGAACAAGCATACAATAGTTAAACACTTGACAATAAAAATAACGTTATCAAAATATTGCACTACTTTGTACGTGCTTCTAGTTAGCAGAATAGAGCACCATGCAACATGTATTTTATCACATGTGATGCGTTAAGTAGAATTCTGACAACATTCATAATTTTTTCCCAACTCCCTACAGAAGTTTCCAATCAATGTGCATTTGATCACTGATCTTCAACATGTATTTATTCAAAGGATGAGTAATTGTACTTAAATTATTTGGAACATTACAGAAAAAGTACATGGTTATGAAAGCGTTGATGTCTTGTTTTGGAAAAGTCTACATTGATCAATAAAAAATAAAGACCATAGCTTATTGGTAGGGAGGTGTGAATCTCTCCCTGAATTGCATACATTTTACAGCACCTACAGAATATCTGACCTGTGGAAGTGGAAGTCGATGACGACCCAGATTGGATAAGAATTTCTACTTCTCCCTTGTTAAGCTGAGCCACTTTGTCTGTGATGGTCTGGTAGACCGTATCCAGCTGGCTGACGTCAGGGACGGAAACAGCAAAATCAGGCACGAAGGAGATGGTTCGGAGCTCATTCACGTCAGCGTTGTTGGCTCCGATGGCAAAGGGGACAACACCACTGGTCTTGAGCGTTGTGGCTGGCCTTCTGACATCATCTCTGGACTTGCCAGCTGTCAGCAGGATCAGAAATTGTGGGACCCCGTCACCTGCCCGACTGCCAGCCGAACTGGTGAAGACATTCTTTGTGACATAGTCTAAGGCAGCCCCTGTATTCAATGGAGACCCTCCAATGGGAGACAGGCGTTGGATGGCACCTAATGCCCCTTGGCGATCTTGGTGGGTGTTAAGAAAGAAAGTGGGTCTGGTGACATCGCTGTACTGGACCACTGCTACACGTACTCTGTCCTGGCCCACATCAAGGTTCTCCACCACCCTCTGAATGAAGGACCGGAGAGACGGGAAGCCGGATCTGACATCATCAGAGCCATCGACCAAGAAAACAACATCCTTCCTTCTGTTTACATCATCTAATAAACGATAAGACAAGATAGTTACAACTATAACCAACTCTTTCTAAGCCATTAGCTGCCGATTACCTCCATCAGGTTTCTGTAGACATCACACCTGCAACAGGAAACTAAGGAGGTAGACCCAGTACTTACTGTAGTTATCTCTTCAAGGCGAAACACTAGGGTGCCTTGAATGACCCTCAATGAATGGGGAATTCATTTGTTTAAAAATCTGATACAATATGTGCGTGCAAGTTTCAATGTATCAAGTCACTTTGCTCTGATTTCTTGCTGTTTCAGCTGCATCAATATGTTGAGCAATGGTGCAATAGGAATGGTGAAGGAAGCAGTTACTTCATCCGCATATCCAACCTTGTTACGTGTTACTTGGGCCATAATGATTGGCCTGTCATTTGATTCAAGGGATAGTGTAAATATAGCACATGTTTCTAGCCGTAGTAATTGCTTGTTTTGGCAAGGTCAAATCATTTCCTATAAATGAAACTGGACGCAACATTCTTGAAAAGCTCATGATTGTTTGACCTTTTAAGATGAAATTGTGGTTCCACACTAGAACTGTTTTAAACACTAGTGGGGACAGAAAGCTACATTTATAGCAGCATTGCACATTTGATGTCCACCCTTTAATTTATTTAAAATTTGTGGAAACATTCTCATTTTTGTTTAATTAAATTAAATAAAATCATGAAAGGGATGGGGGAGTAGAGCCTACCGTTAACACTTTTCAATTAAGGGCCACGATTATAGTTGGGGCATGCGCGCGCAGCCGAGTGCGTGACATCACGCGCGAAACATGCACTGCAGTCTGGAGCGATCGGGAGGCGTGGCTGTGACGTCACATGAGCGGCTCGCCTTCATTGGCTGAACCGCTCACGTGACGCGGCCGGGAGACGGCCGGCGCGCTACAAGAACAATTTCAAAGGTATTTTCGAAAATCGCGTGCTTGGTCGCGTGCTCTGTTGCCTGCCTCATAGAGGTACGGCTTTTTGTTCGCGGTGCGCGCACGGGCATTATAATCGTGGCCTAAATCAGTAAAAAGAACAGCCCCAGAGAGCTTTGTTTGCGTTGGTAGAGACAGGAAGGAAATGGTTGCATTTTTAGTTTTCACAGTTTTCCCTGGAGAAATAATGATGTATTTGCATTCAAATGTTACTCAGATATATAGAGGGTCTGTTTATTAAAGATTCTCCTGTGCAAAACGGAAACAAAAACAGCTCCAAATATATCACAAATGTGTCCGACTCAGAGCAAAGGAACGTATTCAATCATAATCCTAGTGCTGCTTTTTGATTCCGTATTGCACCCCATCTGCTTTGTGCAAACTTAAATTGAAATAAAGTGTGAAAATTCCTCCAATTTTAGGATTTACCGCCCCATTACCCGAGGACACCAGGTTACTTACAGGTATCTGTGGTCCCTTCCAGTGAAACAGTCTTCACCAGATTGACAATCTGGGGCTGGATTGTCGTGAGTTCCGTTAGGGCGTCTGCAGATAGGACAAACTCTGGTGCCAAAACGATCTTCTCCAGTTCTTCGGAGTCAGCATTACGGGCCTTGATTGCAAACGTCAGGACCCCAGCTCGCTTCAGGTTAGCGGCTGCCTGGTCCACACTGTCAGAAGACTTGCCGGCAGACAGTAAAACTAGAAGCTGGGGGACCCCTTCTCTGATCCTGCTCCCTGACTCTGCCGTGAACAGGTTGCTAACGGCGAATTCCAGTGCTTTGCCGATATTGAGATTCTTGCCAGGTTTCAGCTTCATCTTTTTCGCCGCGCTGAGCACCTCCTGCTTGGATGGGAATGAGTCAAACTTAAACTCCACTTTGACATTCTCATTCATCTGACCCACGGAGACACGGGTGGCATCAGGACCGACATTGAGGCTTTCAATGATTCCAACCACAAAGTCACGCACAAGGGGAAATCTACCAGCAGTGTTGGTAGATGTGTCAACTAGGATCAAGATGTCTCTCTTGGTCTCTGTATCTGAAGATAGATAAGATCTTGTGATTAAATAAAAACAGATTATGCCCATAGGAAATAAAGTAACAAACAACTTAAATCTCATATTCATTCTAAAGAGGAATGTTGTGTGCCTAAAATATTCACTTCAATGTCCCTTAGTCCCTTTAATAGGTGGGCTTATCTCAGATCCATCCTACTCTCAGCATTGGCAACTGCAGATTCCATTTCATTGTTGCAGTGCACCCACACTACCGAAATCCATTAAAGAGGCCGCATGCATGACCTGCATCATCATTCTGAGCAATGGCCTGCAAAGTATTTCCAGCGGTGACCGGACTAGTGTTACTCAACCCTCATTGCTCCCATTCAGAGTCCTGTCAAATGATTCTCTGTTTGATGTATATATTGCCATTTAAGTTCAACTTATACAATTTGGTCCTGTCTGATGGTTCATCTTACCAGTTGAGACTGACTGGATCAGAGTGGTAATCTCTTCTCTGGACAACTGACCAACTCGTTGGGAGATAGTCTGGTAGACATTCTCCACCTGGCTGACATCAGGAACATACACAACAAAATCAGATGTAAAGGAGATGGTTCGTAGCTCAGCTTCATCGGCTTTGTTGGCTCCGACGGCGAAGGGGACAACGCCACTGGTCTTGAGCGCTGTGGCTGGCCTCCTGACATCATCTCTTGACTTGCCAGTTGTCAGCAGGATCAGAAATTGTGGAACCCCCTCAGCTGCCCGACTGCCAGCCGAACCAGTGAAGACATTTGTGGTGACGTAGTCTAAGGCAGCCCCTGTGTTCAAAAGAGACCCTCCAATGGGAGACAGACGTTGGATTGCATCTTGCACCCCTTGGCGATCTTGGTGGGTGTTAAGAAGGAAGGTGGGTCTAGTGATATCACTGTACTGGACCACTGCTACACGTACCCTGTCCTGGCCCACATCAAGGTTCTCCACCAACCTCTGAATGAAGGACCGCAGAGATGAGAAGCCCGATCTGGCATCATCAGAGCCATCGATCAAGAAGACAACATCCTTCTTGGTGCTTTCATCAGCTATTCACAGGAAGTAGGAGAAAGAGAAATGTATAAGTAGGATTTTAAGATTTCATTGTTAGTCAAGGACACAAATATATGATGGTTAGTTAAAAAGTGACAAAAGCCCTTTATCATGCAGCAATGATAAAAAAAACTATGAGTAGCACATTTAGAGGTTTCAGACAGGTCCCTAAACCTGTCTTAATGAATAGTCACATAACATACAGTGCTCCCACTGCAGCCAGGGATTCTGGGTAATGACATGCAAATGAGCCCTTATAGTGTATCACTTTTTACTTCTTATCTACTTTCAAATGGATCCCTATTAAGCTTATGCCTACTGATTTACACAGATTTTACAGCACAGCCTGGGTTAAAAGGAGTGCATGGCCAGCAGACCTACTCACAGACAGATGTTTCAACCTTTTGGGTTTCATCAGTATAAGGCTTGTTACTGTCCATGTACACAAATTCAGTAAGTTATGTTGAGTACAAAAGTGACAAAAAAAACATCACAGAAACGTATAGATATTGATGCAAATATGGACTATCCAAGAACCTTTTACCTCTTAGGCCGAAATCAGAGACTCAATTTGATATTATAGGGTTTATTAAATTGACTTGAATGGTAGATTTTGGCCAATCGGACCGATTCTTCATTAATAACATTGTAATAGTTTATGCTGTACTATATAGAGATCCATTTGTCTGTCTTTTCACCTTTTATTAATTCACTTAGCCAACTCTCCATGGAAACTGTCCTGTACATGCCTCCATCTTCCTCAGACACTGGGTTTTGTTGATTCTTTACTCTTAAGTTAGACAATATACCAGCCCAGTAAATCGGGGCACTATTGCATGGAAAACTCTTGACATCAATGGAAGTGTCCGTGTCATAGTGCCCCAATCAGCACTATCAGAGTTTTATAAATAACCCCAATAGAGTTTGTGACTACACAAATTAGTGTTGTATATAAAAAAAATACCCCCCCAAAGTGTAAGATGTAGTTGGTCTAAAAAGACCCTGATGAAGCCTCGTTGGCCTGGATGTTTCAATAAAATATGTAAGTATCTGAAGAATACCTATTTCTGACGGGCTGAATTGATGTGTAAGCTTTACATGACTGTATATTGGCTGGTAACTTGTACAGTACATTATACTCTTGTCTTTCACCTCCATTGTGTTGTGCTGTAGAAGATATTGGCACACTGTTTCTTGCATACCTCCCTCACTGCCACAGAAGCCAGAAACATTACAAAGCACCGTGTTTCAGGTATCCTTGGTGACAAAGACGCAAGAACATGTATTACCTGTAGTGCTGATTGTCACTCCTCCTTTAATGTAGGTGATTAGAGGTGTTAACATTTGCTGACTCAAGCCAGACAAGGAACTGAAATCATCCATTTTATAAAGCAGGCTTGGATTGAATGCAATTCTCTCCAATTCATCCATATCAGCATTCCTGACCCCAACGCAAAAAGTCAAAACCCTGGAATTCAGTAGCTCATTGGCAGCGGCTTCAATGCTGTCTGAGGACTTTCCAGCCACCAGAAGCACTAGCAGCTGTGGAACCCCTTCCTCCATCCTGCTGCCCGCGTTGGCCGTGAAATGGTTTTGCATAATGTATTGAAGAGCTGAGCCAATGTTCAGGCCAGACCCCCCTTTCAGCCTCAGCTGGCCCATGCGGGACAGAAGCTCAGATTTGGAGGTCAGAGAGTTGAGATAGAACTCATTCCTGGGGGTGTCACTAAACTGGGCCAGGCCAATTCGAATGCCTTCGCTCTTCACGTCAAGGTTGTTAATAATGCTGGTGATAAAATCCCTCACGAACGGGAAGTTGGCATTTCCAACGTTGACCGACCCGTCCAATAGGAAGACGATATCTCTTTGGTTAACTACTGCAAGTGGTGTGGTGGAGGATATAGAAAACAATGAACATGACATCACAGCAAATTCAGCAGAGAAAGATGGTAGGTCACATGTGTTTACACAATGTAGACACATAACTCTTAAAAACGTTCAGGGCAAGAGTAAGAGAAAGAAGCAATAAAGGAGGAGAGTATTTGAGCATAGCTAGTTATGTAGGGATCCCTTCCATCTTTGGACAATCCCTACTATGACTATGGATACTACCCACCCACGTGCGAGCGGAGGCTTTACTATGACTATGGATAGTACCCACCCACGTGCGAGCAGAGGCTTTAGAGCAGGGGTGGCCAACTCCAGTCCTCAAGGGCAACAAACAGTTCAGGTTTTCAGGATATCCCTGCTTCAGCACAGGTAGCTCAATCAGTGGCTCGGTCATTAGGCCTGTGCTAAAGCAGGGATATCCTGAAAATGTGTTTGCTGCCCTGGAGGACAGCAGTTGGCCACCCCTGCTTTCGAGTTGCTAATATCTCATGCATCAGAGATGTCAACTTTCAACGACCCCTCAGTGATTCACTCGAGCTAAAGGTGGCATTCCAGAGACTTCTATCAGTCAAGTCAAAAAAGCAATCAGTGAGAGTGACGCCAAATCAGCGAGACTCACTGAAATCCAGGGAGAGTTAATAACTCGGCATGAATTGGGTTTAACTTCTCGGTATTTACCCCCCGTGGTGAATGAGTCAGTATTTTCCTCCATACGTATGTATAGCAAACTAGAAAAAAATAAGGTATGGGGCACATTTATATCAGGATTATAAAGGGGAGGGTTGTATGGGTTCTTTAGTGCTTCCATATACAAATAACTCTTCTGTGAGGTTATGTTAGATTTGTGTCCTGGGACCACCCACTTTATTGAGCCTTTTGAATGGCAGATGCCTCATGGGATACTATGGACAAGGCGACTATAATAATCTAACCTGTGTAGATGGAAGTAGTCAAAGGATAAGGGACAATAGATGAGAAATAAGCCCCCAAAAAGTACATGAATATAGAGAATAAAGTGAGGAGAGAGAATAGGAGAGAAGGGGAGGAGAGAAGCAAAGGGGTCACAATGCTGCATGTTTCAGGTTTGTTTTCATGTCATCTTTCTCCCTCATCACATGGTCTATTCTTACTGTAGGCCCACATCTACAAAGCTCCATCATATCAATTAATGTGGGGTTACCCTAAATTAAAGGAGCAAGCCAAGTCGGCGATATTTTTGGCATTTTTTTTAATGTATATGGAATTGAAGCAGGGCGTCTCCGGAGCTGAACCCCATTAATTTCAGCTCCGCGGGCCCCCTGCTTCCCGAGATACTTATCTCCGGAATAGGTGCCTGTAGCCGCCCTGGCTGAGCAAGCTGGGCTGTAAAGTTTAAAGCTTCCGCATCAACTGGCCAATAGGAAACCAAGCCTGATGACATCATGGCTTCCTATTGGCCCGCAGACCATTAGAGCTTTGAACTGCGGCCATTACCCTGTAGCCGAGAGCGCCTACTGGCATCTACTATGGAGGTAAGTATCGCCAGAAGCAGGGGGTTCCCGGAGCTGAAATTAATGGGTTTCAGCTCCGGAGACGCCCTGCTTCAAATATAAATATATATATATATATATATACACGAATGGATTGCCGCTTTAATGTCACATTAACATTAAATGTGTAGGTTCAAAGAACAATAAGATAACATTTACCCATGCTTTCCCCCATTAAAGTGTTGACTATCATCCACATTAGTGATAATGACATGCAATGATATGTAAAAGAGGCATTATTATAACATCGCATAACCAAAACCCTCTGCTATGGTTAACGCAGGTGATTTAACGTGATATTATTTGTTATACCTAAATTTGGCATTACTCCTATCCAAACACTGAAAAGAGGCTTTTGATGGCGTGGTGTCTAGATGGGTGTAACATCACAGGTAGGCATCATGTGAATAACACATTCGTTGTTTCCCAACACAATTTCCCTCGCCTCTCTCTCCATTTCAGCAAAAGTCCTGTTTTGTGGCCTGGATGGGACAAACGGCGACACAGGAGTACTGGCGAGACTGGCATAACGCCACGCTATTGGAAGATAACGCTAAATTATGCTACTGTAGCTTGATATCCGGCCTATGCCAATGAGATGTAGTTTGGACCTTGTTTATGCATAGAATACGCTTTGAGGATACCTTGTGAATTCAGGGAAAATAATTTCCGTTCCTGTTTAAGGTACATTACGAGTCCTGATTAATTGGAGACTTGTGGCTCTAATCCTTAATAAGACCTCAGGACCCGCAGGTGACCATTCAATGTTGAAATCCCAGTGGGGGGCTGTGGGGGGCTGTAAGCTTTCAGCTTTTGAACCTCCCTACTCTTTCGGGCTATTTTCTGTGCTGGTTTGAAGGGGTAACAACACTTAAGCCTGTATTCTAACAGCCTCTCTTACACTCTTTATCCAAATACAAGCTCCCAGCTATTTCTATTCATGTCCAGAGCCCAGAGTGAGCTCAACAGCCCTTTGTGTTTGCAAAGCCTCCTCGTGTCTCACCATCTCCTGCTAAGACAGGTCCATTTTGGTGAAGAGTGACTTTAAGGGTATGGACGTCTCTATAATGTGGTTGCATCGCTAGCTAGCGGTCTATAGTTTTTCTATTTTTCCCACAATTCACATAAACACATTAAGTGCTATATACCAAAGGGCTATAGCTAGCAGGTAATCCCCCTTACTGGCACACAGAGCAAGCTTCCTATATACAGTACTTGCCACCCAACACCCACTATACACACAGACACTTATTTTAGATGCCATGCAAAGCAGCCCACCCCTGCAAAATAAGTGTCCCCATGTTGCAGTCTAGAATTGCTGTGAAGTAATCTCTAGAGCAGCAGTATCCTCTATTATGCTTCTGTGAGACAAGTGCCTTAGCAAGTAGAGCTAATGAATTGTGACACTGACCGCTGGGCCTTACCAAAAAGCAGGCATTATATATATATTTTATTCTGAGGGTCCCAAGCTTCAGAAATGTTTCCCTCACCTATTTGAAGCCAGACTGATAGGAGACTGGACTCTTTAAACATGTTGTGCATGTCAGAGAAGCCAATTTATATGCTCAAAGGCAGCAATATAACAGTGGCAGTGTAGGTGGCACTATAGTATTACGACTCAGAAGGACTTTTACGTCCTACTATATATATACTGTAGATACAAATATACGTGCACTGAAATTGTTACCTTCAGTTGGTCCTTCAACAACGACAGTTCCTGAGAGTGTTTTCAAAGGGGTCAATACAATGGAGAGGATACCCTGGAGGGCAACTGTCTTGAATTCCGTTGGCTGGAAAACCAGTGATGAGTCAAAGGCGATTTCTCGGAGTTCTGCTTGGTCGGCATTCTTGGCTCCTATAGTGAAGGTCAGTATGCCCGCCCTCTTCAACTCCTGCGCTGACTGGAGTATGTTATCTTTCGACTGCCCACCGGTGATGAGGACCAGAAGCTGTGGGACTCCCTCCCCCACACGGCTCCCTACAGAGGAGGCGAACATATTGTTCCGGACAAAGTTCAAGGCAGCACCTGTATTTAGGGGCCCACCACTCATGAGCTTCGCTTTCTTCACCTGCGCCAACAGTTCCTTCTTATTGGAGAAACTGTTCAGGTAGAACTCGGTCTTCACCTCGCGGGAGTACTGCGCCAGAGCCACTTGGATAAGGTCAGGTCCAATCTCCAGCCTGGCGACTATCTTTGTGATAAATTCACGGATTGCGTTAAAGTTTGCGGTGCCCATATCCGCGGAACCATCTATCAGGAATACTATGTCCCTCTTGTTAACTTCAATAACTGCAGAAGACAACAAGAAACACAATCAGTGACAACTATCGCAGCCTACAGAAAACATCTCCCCATGAGTTCCCATTGACTATAATAACTTTCATATAATATTGACTTGTGGGCACCATTGTGACTTTCTGCTGATTACCCACTCCTTGGCAAGCAACTGTCCATACAAGTTCAAAATCATGGTTTTGTTTTAGGGGATGAGTAATAAGAATAGCTCAGCTGGGTTAGATCTGCTTCTACTACTAGCGAAGTTGAATTGATCGCATTCCAAAGAGCCAATTCATACATCTTAAAAGAAACTGCACAAATAATGAAACCTTTTAAAGCACAAGGAGAAAAAACGGAGCACGACCCAATGTAAGAGGACAGAGAGATGCATATCTCAACAGAACAGTGATAAAAAAATCAAGTTGATTGGATCATGGAATAAAGGGTTTAGGCCCAAACCAACATGTTTCAAGCCCTTAAAGGCTCTTTATCTTGCATTGGGTCATGCTCCGTTTTTTCTCCTTGTTTTTTCTAGTTCTACCTTCAGCGGATTGCACACCAGGTGGCTCAGGACACCGGGATTTCGATTTTGGACTCCGAAAGGTCACGTGAGTCAAATAATATATCCACACTGATATTATTCAGGACCTGACCCTTATTATATACACACACCATTCTTCTGGACACAAGACTGTTTGCATCTTCACTGAAGCATGTGGGATCATTCCAGTTAGGCATGTCCTTTAGGATACATACCTGTTATATATTCTACATCAGTTACAGGACAGGTACCAAGCACCGATATCTTCAAATAAAATTCAACTAATATGTCTAGGATTCTCTGAGCATCACACAGGTTTTATTGGAACTTTGCCTTTTAAAGAACAGTAGATTTTAATGCACCCATTTTTATAAATAAGGAGTATATTATTAAACAAGCTTTCAATACAGTTCTAGCCCAGAGAAGATGTATTAAAAGTTGGATCCAGGCATATAAGAATATTAACGATAATGCTCATTTTAGATTTATTGTAGATTTTAACAGTGATATTCAACAGATTAGAAATATACTAAATAAACATTGGAAAGTATTTTTACCCGATTCTATTAAAAATAAATATGCTACTTACTTCTCCTAAAACCCCTAGTGACCACCTGGCTGGAATGAACTCAAGGTGGTAGCAGTGGGACAGTGTATGTTCAGAACTTCTACAAACCTTATATTTGCTTTCATTGTGCAGATTTGTGAGTTTACTGGGCGTTTTATATTTGTACCTACCATTATAATAAATCACTTGATCATTAGAAGGAGCGATTTCTCCTTTCGTGCTTCCCTAACATCCTTCACGACGCGTGACTTGTTCGAAAATTGGATCGTGGTGGTGACGGTTAGAATGGGGAGGTGGGGGATTCTACACCTGGAGTTCCCAAGGGAGGAGCAGAGGGAACCTCAAAAGTTGTTGCATTGCAGCACATTAATGGTGAACTCGAATGGTTTGAACTTTCTCTTTTACTTTGTATTCTATTTTCACACGGTTATGGTGCAGGGATCCTTCTTATTGATTTCTTATTGCTTCTACTTAGGGTTTTCAGGTGTCCGGTATTGAACTGGACTGTCCTGTATTTGGATACTCTGTCCAGTAAAAAATTAGCGGTACTGTAATACTGGGCATGTGTCCGGTATTTTCCTCCCTGGACATAGTGACCTGACGCACCTTTCACCATTGAGTCCAGTATTTTTGGAGAAGCCACCTGGCAACCCTACTTCTACTAGACAAGATTGGCGAAGATATTGGTAAATAAAGAGAAAGGCAGATGAGTAGATGTCTGTAGCCTACAAGTCTTCCTCAATCTTGCCTTTCACTGTATATAGGCAGATAGAGGGATATTGGGAGAGAATGTTGTGCAATACAGCTGAGATAAAACGAATCCAGACAATTGGTCCTGAGGATAGATATATGGTTAACTATAATGAGTATCATTAAAGAGAGAATTATTCTTAATCTCTTTACACTTTAAAAAGGACAATAGGAATGTTTTAATGTAACACTGGAGACTACAATTGTTTTTAACAATGATCTTGTTCTTCTTTGTAATCTTTTTGAGTTTTTTTTTACAGTAACTTACATTAGTTGTTTTTCATTGGTGATATTAAAATATTAAAAGATACATTTTATGGTGAATTTTTTGTGTGCAATATTTCAGATTTATTTTGACAAAATAAAAATGGGATTCTCTCCTGGAGTGCACCTTCTGTACGATTTATTTATATAGCTTGAGAGGTGTTTCTAGTTTCAACTAAATCCTAGGCAGCACTCACTTTTAAAAAATACCCTTTTTTGCTGTTAGACTGATTTTTAAACCTGAATTTTCCACCTTTAAAAAAAAAAAAAAAAAAGTTGGACTTCTTAATGTACCCGATGAAGGACCTTGAGAGGTTCGAAAGCTTGTAACATATCAACTACTTGTTGGTCCAATAAAAGGGATCGTACCACCTACTCCCTCTCTCTCCTTTGTTACTACATCTCTCACGTTTTAGAATTTACTTTACGTTGAATTTCTGATGTGCTGCTGGGCAGGACCTTGCTACCATATTTCACCAGTTTGGGCGTCAATTGCTTTCTCCAACTCTTCTAAACTCAATAAAAAAAAATAGTACAGAATAGAAATCCAAAAGGTTTGGACCACCGGGAATGTTTAACTTAAACTTTAATTCTCACCTTTCCACCAGTATGGATGTGTGCACTTTAAAGATGAGTTTGGGGACCAAGAGCCCAATGTGGGGACAGCCAACTGAAATGCCCACAAAATACATAATAACTGCAAACTACAACCACATTATAGTCTAAAGTCTTACTACCTGTTCAATGGTAATGGCTCACTGGATACTCCATAACACCGGCACTCAATCATTTGGAAGGACCTCTGTTTCTCTCAGCAGGCTCATTGTGCATATTTCTTACTCTTCTGCTTAATTTACTTGACAAGAGTTACTCACTGTGAAATCAGCAGCACCGCTTAGCATGGATGATCCAGGATCTTTGAATTATATGTACAGTAGCCTGCCATAAATCTCATGTCTGCAATGAGCAGTAATGCAAATGGTGCAAGGCGCCCTGAAGATGCCACCAAGACAGACTGCCACCTACCTTCTGTTATAGTGGTCGGAGGTTGCAGAACTATGGTTCTCTGGGCTACCCCAGCAATGTAGGGTGTGAGCTGACTCTCCAGTTCACCCAGAACCTGGAACTGGGGAGCAGTAAACACGAAGGAGTCATCGGTTGCAATCTGCTGCAACTCAGCCATGTCTGCCCTTTCCACCCCGATGCCAAAGGTGATGATGCTGTTGAGTTTCAAAGAATTGGTGGCCTCTCTGATTTCATCGTTGGACTGTCCGGCGGTGATGATCACCAAGGACTGAGGCACTCCTTCATCTTTCCGGCTGCCATAGGTTGTGGTGAAAAGGTTTTCCACCACGTGTTCGATGGCGGCCCCCACATTTGCCTCTTCTCCCCCACGGAAGCGCAGATTGTTCAGAGCCTCTAATAACTGGTCTTTGGTAGAGTACTCATCCAAAGTGAACTCTGTTTTGGCCTCATTACTATACTGTACCACACCCACTTGCATCTGATTCCTTCCCACCGCCAAACGCCGCTCCACGTAATTTACCAGGAAATTGCGGATGGCGGAGAAATCGCTGCGTCCAACGTTGTTTGAGCCGTCAATGAGGAAAACCAGGTCAGCTGAGTCTAGCATTAATTGACGGGGAAGTGAGATTTTGTGGTGGGTTTGGAGTTGTGGGGACAAACAGAAGCGGAAAAAAATAATAGAAAAACAGAGGAGAAAGAAATGCAAAAGGTGAAAGTGTTAATTCAAGTGGTGTGGTAACATGCAGATGTACAGTGCACACATGTTTCTTTGAAACCCCATTAAGAAACATGATGCAATGGAAGCTGAGGATATTTCCTATGCGCATTGTCAATTTCTGTTTAGCTATAAGCCTTCTGTGGATAAGGACTTTGATATATTACTGAGTGTATGTATCGCCCATATTATAAACACATAATGAACTTCATTTAGTTTGTTCATTATACAAAAGGGTGACATAGGGGAAAATGTAGCACAGTGTATGTTCCTTATTATAGTACACAGTGACATAACAACAAAGAAGTAAAAGAGAACTACTGTATGGGCCACAAATTGAGTTGCTTTAGTCTGCCCTGGGTTTTTTCTTAGTTGGGCCAAAATTATTGGCAGTGATCAAGTCGCAAGAAAATATAATTGGTCTAAAAATGCCGGCTGATGGTTCTATTGAGGTCAGGAACTCTGGCTGATAGATACACAAGTCACATGGAAGGGTGTAGCTAAGAACAGGAATGAATATGCCTGTTGCATTGTCAAGATGGGAAATATCCACAGCACCCACTGCATGAAAACAATGACATTTTCATAAAATAACAGTGACATGTAACTCCAGCGTTCTGCATTCTGATTGGATAGGAGTTACCAGACTCTTTACTGTGGATTTATTCAAAATAAAGATTTACAATGTTGGTGTGAAAACATTTTTATTCTATGGCCACCTGGTCTCCCAGCTTGTTCAATGCTAAAACGGGAAAGGACTCATTAACTTATATGACTATATAAACTATGGTAACAGGTCATATCTGTTGTACTAGGTAATCTCTACCACATAATAGTACATATCATTTCCCTGGTCTGTTTACTTATTTGTTTCCTTTTTTTAGTTTCTATGGGTCAGTTGCAATAGTAACTGGGGGAGGGGGGGGGTCATTTATTTCAGTCACATAACAGTGATATTTGTTTGCTTCTGGTAAGGCAGTTATTCAACCAAGAAATGCAGAATCATGTTAAGGCATCAATGACAATACCAGTGATGACAGGTCAGACTCCCAGACCCCATGATCTTCCCACAATTCAGAACAGGAATGCTAAAGACTGTGTTTATATGAAGCAATGCACTGCTGTTGTCTGGCACTAAATAACTTAACTAGCAGGTACAGTATTCTGATAAATAAAATAAAGGGTTTGTAAGGCATGACAGACAGAACAAAACATGTGTATTGAATTATTGTAGCAGGGAGTATGATGGCAAATGCCAGCGACAGACTGCAGTGTGCCCACAACCTTGCCAAGTGTTACAAGCATTAAGCTCCTACTAAACCACAAGCGTGAGAATGGTTCTCTCGCCTTCCTCCTCCCATAGATTTTGCACTTATCATTCTCCTGCCAACAATGCTTTCTCTGCTAGATGGGAAACCAATGCATTGTCCATCATCTCAGTTTACTACATTAAAAAGGTATACTCTTTAAGATGGCACATGTATTCAGTTTAACCAGTGTTGGTGGGTTTTATGAAAGAAGAGTGTTGGTAAAAGAAGATTGTGTGTTTTGTTATCAACTGTTTCATGGTTCTGTGTTGTTTGTTTCTGTAAAGCACTTGATACATTAGCATTGTTCTGATACCCACGGGTGGTCATTGGGCTGGGAAAGTCAAGTCATCATTGTTTGAAGTACAAAAAACATCAACATTTAGATATTTCTGGTTCACATCAATGGTACAAGCTGGTGCTTCACACAATGAACATGCGCCCGACACATCTAGAAAACATGTAAGGTGACAGTGTAAGCCAAAACTCAATGCATGGCTGGGACAGGGTGTGGGGACCACATGCGCGAAGGCATGGTGTCTTGTAAAAAGTGGCACCGGGGTTAACCTCTCTTACCTCATGAATTATATAATGTCCATGGCAGAGAGGTGTGAATGTTAAATAGTGGAGGCATCATGGAATTACAAACTCATCAAGAGGTCAAGTGAGTACATGCGGCATCCCCCCTGACCCTGAAACAGAGTGGGGCAGTAGCATGTTAACTGCTCTGCTCTCAGTACTTCTATTCACTTACCCCATTAAGGATTGCTGGCATTAACACATTTATGAGACGTCATGTACTCTAATTGGCCCAGATAACAAGATAACTGTGAGCTGGCTCAGGAATTTCCTCTCCTATGACCAGCTGAAATTATGTCATCTATGAACCTTAGTTGGAGCGTTGATACATTCACAGGACATTACTGAGCATGAAGCGGTGAGATAATCTGATACAAGTGACATTCAGGTCACGTGTTTCATTGATGAAAGAATGTCATTACCCTGAAGCAGACTCGCTTCTGCATGTACCAGATGTAGGATATGTCCAATTTTTTTTACTGCTCCCACATGTAGCTGTTGCTCCCCTTCCATTCACTTCAGAAACCACTGAGTCACAAACATTAAAGATATGTTTATTACAAACTATGAACTGTTCTTTTATATCTGTAAATATCTTCCCTGGTAGGAATAGCAGCTGCTTTCTCTTACCTGTGTTTTTTCTAGACCAGGTTATGTCATAATAAATTCCAAGACAGGGATCGAGACTCTAACCCATCCAAACATAGCCACTGGTTCATCTTCAGGAATGATGTCTTGATCAAATTGACAATTCTTAGGCTTCTTACAGAGTTTACAGACCCATTACTGCGGGCATAATCCATTAAGAGAAATGCCCTCCCCCGTCCCCCGTCCCCATCAGCCTGATAGACTTTGCACTTTATTTAAGGGTGTAGTCTCACTTATCAAAATATGTTAAAGTTGTCACACAAAAAAACTCAGCCATGTGACATCTTTTGTACCATTTCTATCTTTCTTACATTACTCAAGATATTTAATAGGTTTTCAACGTTTTTTTTGCTAGATGGGGAACTCAGTACACCATTTTTATGGTCTCAGAAATTATGAATTTACGTTAACATTTTCCAATGAGGTGAGTAATTAGGATGAAACAAGAAAAGTACAAGTGAGACTGCACATTTAAAGATTGCTGTTGAAGTTCTTAGCTGCTCCCAATGACACAATGGGGCCGTGGTCAGGGGCGGCCCATATTATTATTACTGCTAACCCACAGACCTCCCCTTTTACCTCTCCGCCAACCTGCTCCCTCAGATCTTACACCTACCTTCCTGCGCCTCCACCCTGCTCAACCCGGAAAGCAGGACACAGAACACAGCCACCAGTGGCAGGACACGATGCTCCTTCATCCTGCCTGGTGTGGGTCAATTAGCACCAGGTAAGAAAACTGAAAAGAAAAAGAAAAAAAGAGATTTCATCAAGTTCTTACCGTCTAGGGTGGAATTCACTGAGCTCAGCTCACAGTGCAGCGTTTCTCCATCACAGAAACAAATGTCACTATTGTATTCTTACAGCTCTTATTTGATATTGGCGATGTTGTTGTGCTGAGCACTGCAAAAGCTACAGTGGAACTGGCACAATGAGTCTCTGAGCTGCAGAGCTCACCATCCAAAGTGGTCACCGCAGTCAGCCGACGTAGAGCGCCTTGTGCATTGTCACCCCCCCCCTGCCCCTCCTCCATGACATCAAACCCCAGAGCAGAATCCTCTTGATTTTCACAGTCACTTATCTGGAGTCAGTCTCACTCACGTTGTAGCATAAGTTCACCCATAGATCCCTATTTAATATAGTGAGAAGTAATTCACATTGTTACTATGCAGTACGCAACATCTCAACATATTAAATCAATGAACTCTCTCCCATTGAAGTCAGGACTTTTTCACTGAAATGTCACTTTCTTTAGACCCAGAACCTCCAAATCTCATCAGTTTGTAGTTGACATCTCTGCCTTAGGATAATATTCCGTGACGGCGACAAACTGTACGCTCTGTGAACATATTACGTTGCTTTATATATATTATACATACTGAATTATCTTTACATGTCTTCCTCAGTCTTGCTTGAGAAACTAATTGCGCGACCCTTTGCTAGAGAAAGTGCTGTGGTGAGCATTGTTTGTCAACAGGAAGGCAACGAGTTTGCATAGTGGGGAACAAGTTTCCTAGTTAGAATTGAAGAGTTTAAGCTCTTTGGGGAGTTTGGTAATGCCCAGCAGCTGCAGTGACATTTTTGGGGAATTGCCGAGGATATATAAATAGGCACATGACAGCCGGCCTGCATTAAAAACACACACAAAGATGGATGAGGGTTTGATTATTGCTAAGCTAGTATTTAAATGGCTTTAGAAAAAAACAATTCTCATAAAGATACAGGCCAGAGAGAGGGAACTAGACACAGATGTGATGTTTAGAAAAGCAAGCTTTAAGGACATCAAAAGCATCCGCAATTTGCAGCCTTTCATATTAAAAGCCCCAAATACTTTCTCAGGATGGGAGCTGTGGTTTTAATTCTTAATAGACTTTAAATTACTTTTTCATTCAAACAATTCGAAACACATCAGAGAATGTCTTGTTTGCTCTAACACCTGTTACGGTCTGTGAGTGCTTACTCAGATAGAACACATAGCTGCTGAGTCCTGGTTCACACATCACTTTATGCCTGCGTAGGTGACAACATTTCTTAACTGTGAGACCAGTGGGGTGTATGTACGAACATGGAGAAGGATGTGTTTAGAATGCACTGCTCTGTTTATTGGAACAGTTTCTTACATCTGATGCAGTATGTTAGATTTACACCACTTCAGATGTGGAGTATTTGTTTGAGCAAATTAAAGCAAAAAGATGGGGTGCAGAGACGCAGACTGTGATACATCTCATTATAATCTGTGCACCATGTAACTCCACCCCAACTCCTCCTACTGACTCTCCCCAAGGTGCATGCTGGGACAGAGACGCAAAATGTGATACATCTCATTCTAACCTGTGCCCCATGTAACTCCCCCCAACTCCTCCTACTGACACTCCCCAAGGGCAGAGACGCAGAATGTGATACATCTCATTATAATCTGTGCACCATGTAACTCCTCCCCCAACTCCTCCTACTGACTCTCCCGAGGTGCATGCTGGGGCAGACATTGCAAAATTGGAACAAAATACTTTGATGCATACGTGTCGGATGAAAATGTCCCAGTTTTGCTTCACAATTGCCTTAATACCTAGAATCCAGTGAAGTTTAGAAAAACTCATACTTGGCAACATGTTACTGGTGGAGACATATAGAGATGATCTTGGCCCCTATATACTACGCAGTGCTCTTCCATACGACTCCTTCCAGTGCTGGAAGACACCTTATAGTCTATGGGCTTGAATGAGCTGTACATTGCGCGTGCACGTGGCGTGTGCGTTGAGTTAACATAACACACGCGGTGGTGCGCGAGGCTAGGGGGGCGTGACTGACGGCACAGCGTTAGGCTGCGCTGTGATTGGCTCGCGGCGTGGCAGCAACGCGAAAATACAATTTGATTGTAGTTTCCCTGGTCTGCCGCGCCACCGCTCACGGCCATGCGCGCGTCCCAAGTATGCCAACGTCTGGCCAACACAGCCAATTATAATTGACACGCGCGCTATATTACAGGCCTAAGTGAAGGGCCAAGAAAACAGGCAGATAGGCGCACTGAGGGACACAGATAGTTTATTAATAACCCCAATAGTAGGATCAGTACAAACACATACACAATAAAACACTCAAAACACGTTAAAAACTAAATCAATGGCCTGGGAGGCTGATCACTGGCGGCACAGTGTTGATGCGTTGCGTTCCTGTCCCCCTCCCAGAACATTGATTTAGGTTTAACGTTTTTTGAGTGTTTTATTGTGTATGTGTTTGTATTGATCCTACTATTGGGGTTATTAATAAACTAGTACGTGCCCCTCAGTGCGCCTATCTGCCTATTTCCTTTCCTTGTCTGTGAGCTCCCTTCAGGAGATCGCGTTTGTAGGGGGTGTGGAGTCCCTTAGTCAGACGGCAGCAAGAGGGACCTTTCCATTTGGCAGCACAATCGCGGAGTGACTCTTCTGTACCTGAGTGACGGGCCCTGCGTGTAAACGAACATCAACCCCAGCTGCCTGAGCAAACCTGGGCACAGTAACCAGATTATTTTAAAGGAGGGAGAAAGCACATTGCTGCTTACATGGGTAACATCCCCACAACACCATTCATTGCAATGGGAAACATTTTTATGGATACATTTGGTGCAAATGTTTCTGCTCCATTTTTGCAGCTGGGAGATTTGCTAAATGACCCCTTAGATCAGTGGTCTCAAGCTCAGTCCTCAAGGGCCATCAACGGGCCAGGTTTTATGGATATCCCTGCTGCAGCACAGGTGGATCAGTGGCTCAGTCTTCGATTGAGCCACTGATTGAGCCACCTGTGCTGAAGCAGGGACAGCCTTAAAACCTGGTCAGTTGGTGGCCCTTGGGGACTAGAGTTGTCCGCCCCTGTACTAAAGGTTCTAAGCATGGAATTACTTTGAGAAGAACCCGCTTTTGATTAGTACAGGTGGCTCAATCAGTCCCAGCTTCAGCACAGGTGGCTCAATCAGTAGCTCCCTGTTTCAGCACAAGTTGATCCACCTGTGCAGCAGCAGCAGGGATATCCATAAAAGCTGGCCTGTTGGTGGCCCTTGAGGTCCGAGTTTGAGACCCCTGCCTTCGATACATAACCCCCATAAATATCTCAGCACCAACCAAATTCCTTTTTAAACAGACCAGATTACGATGTTTTAGAGACTGGGGCAGACTCGGGGGACCCTGTTCACCTGTCCTAACTCCCTGCTGGATTTGGTACACCACGCAAGTGTTATTTCTTTTGCGGTCCTGTCACTGCTGGGAACGGTGTCGGAGAAAGGAAAACGTATTAGTAAAGCTGCCCAAACTACTCGGGCAGGCTCCGAGTGCCACGTCCCTGCAGGGCCACCTCCTGTATGTCATTGTGTCATTAGCTCAGCTTCGCCCTGCTGCCAGCACACACCCGCCAGCCCTTCACACCTCCCAAATTAGAAATGTGCTGAAATTATTAGCCTGGGAGAGGTGTTTTTCCATATACAAGTCTAATTTATAGAATTTCCATTACAGCACTCGGAAAATACAATCAGCGGGGCAGCTGGAATGTGTCACTTGCATCGCAAGCTCTCGTCACCCCCGGAATGGCCCAGAAAAGGAACAACTCAAGAAAGTATTCAATGAAATGGAAATATGAAGGTGATTTATTACATGGAGAGCACGTGAATCTAAAAATGTATTTCAAACAGGGTTTTTTTTTAATCAGGAAAGATGCATCAAGGAGATTCCCAAGAATGCCATGGGACACAGGATAGAGACAGAGAGCCATATGTTTACAGTGCTAAGAAGTGCTAGCCTTAGATTGTAAGCTATTCAGGGTGTTATTTGTATTATTTATATGATTATCACGTGTATTGCTGCTGTGAAGCGCTATGTACATTAATGGCGCTATATAAGTAAAGATATACATGCATAGTCCACAAGAACCCATTAGTGTTGGAAAACCCTGTATGGCAATACTCACGGGAAGGTACTGTATGTATGTATATCTTTATATATATAGCGCCATGCACGTACATAGCGCTTTACAATACATGTGACTTAATATTTCAACACAATGGGAATAAGCGCAAAGGCAAAAACAATAGGAAAAGGAGTCCCTGCCCGGAAGAGTATACAATTTAAGGACGAATGGGCCATATTTACCAACAGGACTGTATAAGATAGCTTTCAGGCCAGAATACCCCTTGCAGTCCATTTACTTGAGTGAGTTGTAAGGGGCAACGTTTACTAAGCTATGCTGGGAGGGTCTTATGGAGTAGCAATACTTAGCAAACATGGCCCTGAATGGGCTGTTACCAGTGGAGACATGTGGAGATGATCTTGGGCCCTGTATACTCAGCAGTGCTATTCCATAAAACGTCTTTCAGCGCTGGAGGACACCTTGTAGTCTACGGGCTTGAATGGGCTGTACGGTGTCTTCCGGGGCTGGAAAGTATCGTATGGGGTAGCACCGCTTAGAGGGGTCCTTGTGTTCTCAGAGACAGCTGCAAACGTAATCCAATTGATCTAAGTGACGGGCCCTGCATGTAAACGAAGATCAACGCCAGCTGCCTGAGCAAACCTGGGCACAGTAAACAGATTATCTTAAGCGAGGGAGAAAGAACATTGCTGCTTACACGAGTAACATCCCCACCACACGCACTCCATGCAGTGATACACACAGCTGGGTTATGCTCTGCGTGCAGGTCCCTTTGTGTAGCATTAATACTTTCATTGACGGAGATGCCGGCACTGTGCTGCAGTCCCCTCTACGGTTGAGGGGATTAATGGCCCATATTTACTAAATGTTTTGATGTATAGATCTGTTTAGTAAGTGTGGGCCTAAAACTCTATTTCTAAGGCCGGGGCTATACTTCAGACCCTACGGAGGGGTCCTTAAGGCAGTGTTCGCGTCCATGCGGTTGTGCTGGCGCATCCGCGCAGAAGCAGGAGGGGGCGAGCGTTGCGTGAGAAATCAGTTAGGCCGAGCTCAGACTGGCTGCTACGTCCGCGTGCTTGCGTGCGCGCCTCCGCCGCGCGGTCCTGCAGCCCAGCGATCTGTGCTCAAACTGCAGGAGTTGGGTCTCAGTGTTTGGGGGTGCGGCGGGGGAGAGAGGGGGTTTGAACACGTCACGGAGCTGGTTTGCCTTTATTAGCTGAACCAGCTCATGTCACACGACTGTAGCACCAAATTTAAATTTGGGATGTGGCAGCAAAATGTTGCAGCGTCAACGCTGTAGTTTGCCGCCTCAAAGAGTGCCGAACGTGCGCGCGCATGTCGCGTAGCATCCTGTCTGATCTGGGCCTTAAACTGATTTCTCAGCGCGACACACAGGTCACGTGAGCGGTTCGCCCAATGAGGGCGAACCAGCTCCGTGACGTCACTGGCCCGCCCCCGGACACGCCCACGGACGGCGCGCATACCATGGCCAAAAAACGCACCCGTTTTAAGCGGGTAACGTCACGGCCGCGCGCGCCTCCGCACGGGCGAAGGCACAATGGACCTGTCCTAAGACTTTGAAGTTCTGCAATACATATCCAAAATGGCCGTGTCCCAGGAGGAGGCTAGAAAGGATTTCTCAGAAACAATACATACGTCTTTTTTCCCTTCTCTGCTAAACTCTTTGATGCTGGAGGCCAGCGACACAATGATCCGGCAGCCATGGAGCTAATAATACCCCCCACCCCCCTCCCTGCCCCCCATGTCACTGCTCGGAAGGTGCAGAGTTCACGGCTTGTCTATTCGATCCCCTTTTCATTGCTTTGCACCGGAGCTAAAGATGGGGATGAAATGTGCAGAGCAGATGAGGAGATCTGAGGAATGTCAGATTCAAAGGGAGAGAGGACGCGTTAACGGGACACAGCTGTGCCAGAGTACGGCTGATTCGTTGCACATGTGTCCGCCTGGGCTCTGGGACGGGCGCTCCGCCAGCTCCCTCACCAGGGAAGGACCAGCATTCCCTCCCAGCTGCATTGCATTTCCGCCAGCCCTCAGATCTTCACTCATCCACATGTCTCCTTTTGGGCAGATTCTCTCTCCTGAGATCCCATGTATACACAAGATCATTCTTCCTTACCGCACTGACGCATCTTAACCCCTGCGCTGCTGCGTCTTATTACTCCAAGCTGAGGTCACAATTTGAAGCTGTGAAGTCCTGTGGAAATGTCACCAGTTTGTACCGAATAAAAATATCACGTGTCTCAGACAGGTCTGCAGCCCTGCCTTTCCCCATTATATCTTAGCACAGGGGCGCGCAAACCTTTTTAGTCTGCGCCCCCCTGCCTGCTCTGCTCCCCTGCTCGCGGCCCCCCTGCCCCTTACCTGGTGTCCGGCATCTTCTGACGTTAAGACGTCGCGTTGCCATGGCAACACGACATCATGTGACCTTGCGGCGTCATTTGACGGCACTTTACCATGGAGATGCGTTGCTGGAAGCCACCGGAGATCAGGTAAGGGAAGTTACAGGGGCCTTGTGCCCCAAGCTGTTTGCCTTGGGGAAGAGAGTGCGGCCTCTGTAACCGCCGAACCCCCCCTCCCCAGAAAATCTCGCACCCCCCCCCCCCCAGTTGCGCACCCCTGTCTTAGCATACAGTGCTTCCACTGCAGCTAGGGATTCTGGGAAATGACATGCAAGTGAGCATGTCACCTTTTGCTTCAAATCCAATTTAACTTGGACCCAGGCTGTGCTGAAAAGCTGTGTAATGCAGCAGGCATAAGCTTGTAGGGGTCCATGTTAAAATGGATTTGAAGCAAAAGGTGACACTGTGTGCTCATGTGCATGTCATTTCCCAGAATCCCTAGCTGCAGTAGAAGCATCGTAGTATGCTATGAGATAATGTGGAAGATCTATTTGAAACGAATATGTTCTCACAAATAGTATTTGTATTGGCTGTACACCAGTCTATATGAATAAACTAAACTCCAGAAATCTGTGTAATTTCTGTCTCTTAGTACAGTCTAGATCCAGAATTAGAGAAAAATTGTATAAAGCCAACAAAACGTTCACCAAGAAACAGGGGGTTAACCTGGTCAGTGCCAGAGGTGCATTGCCAAGCAATCCTGGCAGAAAGGCAGTTAAATAATTACTTGGAAATACCTATATCTGAAGATATTAATCACGCCGTTAAAGTCACTATTACCCCTTAAAGTAGACAAATCACGTTCATTTATTAACCGTCAGTGCGCACTCAAAGGATTAACGCAGGGGTTCTTAACTCCAGTGCGCAAGAACCCCCAACAGGTCAGGTTTTAAGGATATCCCAGCTTCAGCACAGGTGGCTCAATCGAAGACTGAGCCACTGATTGAGTCACCTGTGCTGAAGCAGGGACTTAGTAAGCCATCTGTGCGAAAGCAGGGATATCCTGAAAACCTGACCTGTTGGGGGGGCTTGTGGGTGGAAGTTGAGAACCCCTGGTTTAACCCCTTCACTGCCAGAATCACCGTACAGTGCCCTCCGGCACTGAAAGTGTTAATAAAAGCAGCTGTTTGCAGATATCCTTTTCGCTGTGCCGGTAGAAAGGGGCACCGGTTATTCTGCATCTTGTTGCCGTCTACCGCAAACCAAGTCCAAATATTTACATCCATTTCCAAAATTCGCCCCAGAGCATTTGTTTGAATGGGAGCACCCAGCTCCTACCACAGGGGAGAGGTGTGCAAATAAAAATAACCGGAGCGGCGAATGTGTGCAGAATCAAAAGGAATATTCAGAGGGCCCAGCACCCCAAATGATAACATAACCTCAATAATGCAGTTTTAATAAGACGAGCGCAGATCTCTCCAGCACTGAGAGAGGTATCTGTGAAACGGGAGACATTTGTTAGAAAGCGCTGCACAGTAAAATAAATATCCCCCATGTCTCAGACCCCTGGGGTACTACAAGAAGTTACATGCAGTTCCCCAAGACCAAATTTGGTAATAACTGACATGTTATTCTTCAAGACAACATTTTATTTGGACATTAAGGGCCTCATGCAGAGAGCAGCGTTATCGGGGGAAGCGCCATTTTTTGGCAAAATCTGCCTTTAGAAAGGCAGGTAATGGCGAGTTTTGAAACAAGCGCCATTTTTTTATTTTATTTGAAAATTTCGCCGCGCGGCTGGCGAGAACCTTCATCTCGCCAGCTTTAAAAATTTCCAAATTCAGAAACGCGCGAACGCCATCTAGCGGCTGTTCGCGCCAATAACATGGCGCGATTTTCTTCAATTTTCTCCGCCAACTAAAGTTGGCAAGACGCAGGAGCTCGCTGGCTATAGGGGAAAAAAAAAAAGCGTGATTTTTTTTTCCGTTTCAGCAGCGCGCATCTCCTCATTTACAATTCTCCACATGCAGTAATGCTAAAAATAGCGGATTTCGCCCATTTCTGCATATGGAGAATAAAACTCTCCATTAAACCTACTTTTTATTCCCCTCTCCAATTTTAAATAGCGCTGCTCTCTGCATGAGGCCCTTAGTGTTATATTTAAAAAAATAAAATAAAAAAGCTATTTTATGTTGCAGTATAATATTCTAAATAATACAGAGAGCAGTTAGTTCGCTTAGATAATAATAGCTCAGCAATAGCATTTGTACATAGAAAGGACACATCGGTTGGTGGTCTACAAAGTCCAAATACGTTTTTAAGGGGTTCCCTGGAGTCATCCTACACTGTCGATCTGTCTGTCGCGCTGAGAAACCAGCCCGCTTCCGCCCGCACGCCGCATGTTCGCTCAGTGTGCGGGCGCCTCCGCGCGGTCTGCGGCACCGTGTCCGAGGTCTTCATTGCAAAACCGAGCACGCTATGCATTTTGGTCAGGGAACCATTGTGTGAAAGGGTTATAAGTAGAGATGAACATCAAGGCAAACAGCCCTTCTGTGAGCTGGGCCAATGCAGGAGATGTCTGCAGTGTTATTAATAGCTTATTTATAGTACACAGCAAGCTCACCTTGGGATCAGAACACCCCTAACCCCTTCTGTGCTGGAGCATACTACAGCGAGAGCTTATCAGAGCGGTTACAGGGACACTTGTCTTTGTGACGGACAATTGGTTCTAGAGCAAACCTGCCCAAAAGAGGTATTGATTTTAAATGAATTGGAACCGAGGGGCCACCCACAGATAAACCTCACTATTTCCCTGAGATACAGTTACTGTGCACTTCCTGGATTTTCCAAGATGGCCCCTCCCCCCCTTGCGTGCGATCCCTGGCATTTAATTTAAATGCTTTGGGTAAGAGCGCGTGTCCTCGGTAAGCGCCGCGCCGTCCCCCTCCCCCCCCGAAAATCTCACACCACCCAGTTTGCGCACCCCTGCCTTAGGATACTTGTAAGCCTCCCCATTTTGAGGGAATACCATATTTTTGTTTTGATCTGTATGAGAGAAGGCAGATTTGGACTCATCCATTTGGCGGCTATGGAGCAGCGCCTTGCATGACGGCCTTTCAATGAGTGAGACTGCCTTTCAATGAGTGAGACGGACTTTCAATGAGTGAGACGGCCTTTCAATGAGTGAGACGGCCTTTCAATGAGACTGCCTTTCAATGAGTGAGACTGCCTTTCAATGAGTGAGACGGCCTTTCAATGAGTGAGACGGCCTTTCAATGAGTGAGACGGCCTTTCAATGAGTGAGACGGCCTTTCAATGAGTGAAACGGCCTTTCAATAAGTGAAACGGCCTTTCAATGAGTGAGACTGCCTTTCAATGTGAGACGGCCTTTCAATGAGTGAGACTGCCCTCCAAAGAGTAAGACTGCCTTTCAATGAGTGAGACTGCCCTCCAATGAGTGAGACTGCCATTCAATGAGGGAGGCTGCCTTTCAATTAGGGAGATTGCCTTTTAATGAGTGAGACGGCCTTTCAATGCGCGAGACGGCCTTTTAATGAGGGAGACGGCCTTTTAATGTGGGAGACGGCCTTTTAATGAGGGAGACGGCCTTTTAATGAGGGAGACGGCCTTTTAATGAGGGAGATTGCCCTTTAATGAGGGAGACAGCCTTTAATTGAGGGAGATTGCCCTTTAATGAGGGAGACGGCCTACCAGTCAGACTCACTCCATAGCAAGTGTCACTCCACGGGCTGCGTAGCACTGATGTTGATATGAGTTTCCTTCCATCTGTATTTAAAATGGACATGAAGAGCTACCGTTTAATCACTGGTCCATATCTCTCCTAACCTCCTGTTCCCCTGGGAATATACAGTGCAGATCCTTGCAGTTAAACAAACCGTGGTAGCCAGCTCTTCTCTCCTTTGATGGGCATATTGGGAGAACTGTATCTGCAGACAGCTCCCTATGTGTGTGTTTGTGTGTGTGTGTCTGTGTTTGTGTGTGCGCGGAATGCAGAGAGCTCAGGGGGCACCATTTATCTTAAGGATACATTAAACATCCAGTCATGATACCCAGCAATCTGCTGAACCTTTCCTTAAACACTGTGCTAACCCTTTCACTGCTGGAGAGAGCTGGCAGCGCCTCCACCCCCCAGTACAGTCAAATATATAACAGTGCACACAGGTAGCCACGTGGAGAGAAAATATATGCAAGGATTGCGTGCAGTGAAGTCAGTGACAGTGTGGAATTGAGAACATCAGCCACATGTATGAAGAGTATGTAAGAAGATAATTAATTCTTCTTAGATTTTTTTTTATATATATATATATATATAATCAGGCAATCAGGTCCCGTTGTTTTTTTTAATATGCTTATATGTTTGTTATATTTTAACCCCTTGGGTGCTCCATGATGTAGCCACCCCTCATGGGGTTTGGCACGCACATGGGCTTTCTGCGCATTTTCTAGTGGAAAATCGCGTTCCGCGATCTGGCATGGAAGAGGACTTCTCTTCCAGTCACCTCCTTCCTTAGTTTACCTGTTGGGTACCTGAGTAACTATTTAGGTGATCAGAGATACACCACCAAATATCACAGGTCCTGCAATAGAAACCGGCAACGTATTTGTTTGCAGTTTCCTATTGGTTGGCCATTTCACTGCCCGAGGAAACACCAGCTAACTAAACTGGTTAGTATCTCAGGAACTGGGAGGTCACCAAAATAGAACGGGTTCGGGACCCCACGGTTTAAATGCTATAAAAAATGAATAAATGTTCTCATAATTCCTCCCAGAACCCAAAATAAATTCATCCAAATGTATTCTGAATGGATTAAAAAAAAAATGGGGCAATTTTTTATTTCATTTTTAATTGGATTCAAGCAGGGGGGGGGGCTAAGGGGCTGAACCCCACTCATTTCAGCACTGGGGACCCCTTGCACCTGGAGATACAGCCCTCCATAGGGGAGGTAGCCGTTCCGCTCGGCTAGCACGGTTCATGTACTGGCGGAGTTTCAAAGCTCCCCGCCTTGCGGGCCAATAGAAAGCCGTGACGTCATCAGGATCGTCTTCCTATTGGCCCGCGTGAGAGCTGCTAACGGCACCCCATGCAGAGGTCTGAATCTCTGGAAATGAATGGGGTTCAGCTCCAGGGACCCCCTGCTTCAATCCCTGGGATTGCTCCATTAAATGAATGGCAGTGGCCTCCGGCGGTGACGGGCGTGACGGGCGTGACGGGCGTGACGGGCGTTGCTTGTGAACATGTTTGTAATGAAGTAGGAGATATTGAGGTTGGAGCCCCAAAAATAACTAGTGCTACAGAGCATATACCCTTAGGTTTAAAGAAAATATATTGTTGAATTCACTGCAAACCGGAACACATAATATCCTTTGTACATGCTTGGAGCTTAGGCATAACCCCTAGGTGAACCACGGTTGAGCAGGGGTAAAGAGAGTGTATTGGGGGATATCCTAGGACCCCCAGACACTCTAATATACACCCAGAACACATATACCAATGGTAATGGGCGGCAGCTCACTTTAAAGCATTATGTACTCACATATCTCCTTAGTGTGAGGGTTCAGGTGTGTTCGGCTGAATGGAAGCAGAACGAAACACCTTATACCAGGAGGGAAGATGAATCAGCGGGCACTACGTGCAGGAAAAGATCAAAAAGGCTGGACTGTGCTACGAAAAAAATATTTATTCAGCCTGGTTAAAAATGGAGAGGAGGGAAGAAACCCCTGCGCCTCAACCCGTTTCACTCGCAATCGAGCTTTATTTATTTGTGATAAAGCTCGATTGCGAGTGAAACGCGTTAGAGGCGCAGGGGTTCACTTCCCTCCTCTCCATTTTTAACCATGTCTGAATAAAGGATTTTTTTTCGTAGCACAGTCCAGCCTTTTTGATCTTTTCCTGCACCGTAGTGCCCGCTGATTCATCTTCCCTCCTGGTATAAGGTGATTTCGTTATGTTTGTAATGAAAGTTACATTGTGGGGGCCCAGAGGGATTAGTGAAACATTAAGGACACCTGTCAGAGAGCCGTGGTTAATAACGCTTCCCGCACATAGCGTCCCTCCGCCTGACCCTGTGACCACTCCCTTCCCAGACTGACATTATGGCGATGGTCACCCCAAACCCCATGTAAGACACCCCATATGTATCAAATGCCAGAGATGGGCCCTGTCTGAGACGTGGTTGTGCTCACACGTGGTATTTTTATTTACTGTTCACTGCACGGCTGAGGAGTTTGTCACCACAACTTATATAATGTGTAGTAAAAAGAGAGAAAAATGCATCATTTATTTGTTTTACAACTCAAATGTTATTGATGTTTTTGACATGTAACAGTACATAGTTTCATATTCGTAGAAATCAAAGCTGTCGTACAAATAATATACATATAGAAATAATAATCAGACTTGTAGAAAAAAGAAAATTTGAACCTAAATCAGGGGGGGGGGGGGGGGGGGGGGGAGTTGAGGGAGGGGGCCCGATCCCCTGCTTATCAATCTTCTGATCTAAGCTGAAAAATGCAGAATTTAAATCAATGTACACAGTGCTGTGTTCCTCTTGCATGACTGGGCGGTTAGGGGAAGAGTTATAGGGAGCAGTAACAAGGGCAGTTAAAGAAGGGGTTATTTAGGGAGCATTTGAAAAGCACAGTTTTGGGGAGCTGCTTAGGGACAATTAGGGGGTGAGTTCTAGGGAGCCGTTTATTGGGGCAATTATGGGAAGCATTATAGGGAAAGGTTAAAAAGTAAGAAAAGGATTTAAAGGGAGCAGTTATTAAAGGAGCAGTTAGGGGAGGGTTATAGGAGAATTTAGAGGAGGAGTTATAGGAGCAGTTCGGAAAGGAGTTATAGGGAGTGGTTATAGGAGCAGTTATAGGGAGAGGTTATATGAGTATTTATTCACCTCCTTGAAGCATTGCAACAGTAATACCTTACATCAAAAACAGCAAGGGACCCTACCTGCTGTCCAACTATCACCCTGTCTCTCTCGTGCCCTTTGCCTCTAAACTCCTTGAACGCTCTGATTAATTTGTTTGCACATTTTCTTAAGTCATATTCTCTTCTAGATACAGTACTATAGAATCGGCTTCCGCACTGCTCATCAACCGGAAACAGCCCTATCGCAATAATAATGACCTCCATGGTGCCAAAGACAAATCGCTTAGACTTGCTCATATTACTGACCTCTCTGAACCATTTGATACTATGGATCACCTCTCTCCTTTCTCATGGTTTCCATGCAGAGCCTATCACTTGATTCCTCTTACCTCTCCCATCGTAATTTGAGTGTCTCTTTTGCTAAACCTAATCCTGCTCTGTCAATCTCTGTGGGAGCCCAGGGTCTGTCATGGGAACATCTTCTCTTTACACATTTCTCTAGGTACCATATCCCATCTCTTGGGTTCAAATATCACCTTATGGTGATGACACAAAAATGTACCTTTAAACCCTGACCTTACACTGTTGTACAAACAAAGTATCGTAGTCTCTCGCTATATCACTCGATGGCCCTCACTGACTCAAACTTAACATGTCAACATTAATGTGGCAGCACTACACCCAGTATCACACTCACACTGCCTAGGTGTTACATTGGACTCCTCCTCAACCTCGGGGGGCGTCAATACATGTCCCCTTAGTCTATAATTGGCATTAGCATCTGCTGTGCGATACTCTTTCTGACCAGCAGACTTAGGGAGGATTGCGATGTAAAGTACACTAGTTGGCATAGGTTTGGATGTAAGGGTATATGTGCATCCGAATGTTAAAGGGAGTCAAACCATATGCCAAAGTATTTAAAACTAGAACAGGGGCTAGGTGGGGTAGCGTTGGTCTGATCTGGAGCTCATTCATTGGAAACTTAAATGTAGCTTGGTCCCAAATACCATGTTGTACAGTCTTGTCAGTGTTTTTTAAAACCGTGTTTTGGGAAACAATTTTCAAGTCTCAAAAATCAATTGAAGACGTGTCCAAGGTTGGAGAGGCAGGGCTGTGTGCATATAAGATTGTGTCATCTGCATACATGTGTATTGAGCTCCAGTTACAAGCTGTAGGAAGATCGGGACATTCAAAGAAATCCCTTCCTCTGTCGCTCTACTGCTAAAGTTTGAACACAGGCCCTCATTCTGTCCCACTACCTTACTGTAACCTTCTACATGTCCGGCCTCCTGCCATCATCTGTCCCTACAATCTATCCTAAACGCTGCTGCTAAAATCACTCTCTTTCCTAGATCTGTCTCAGCGTCTCTCTAGTGAAATCCCTCTCCTGGCTCCTAATCAAATCCCGTTTGGCTTACCAAAATCCTCTCTCTTAAAGCTATAAACTCATCTGCTCCCTACATCTCAGCCTAATTTTTTCACTATACAACCTGCCCGACACTTGCATTCTGCTCAAGGTGTCTTTCTGTCAACTCCCTTTCTATCTAAAGCCTCTCATGTCGAAAAAACTCTTATATTGCCCCAAAACACTGGAGTAGCGTTAAGACCTCTTAACGAAGCGTATGGGTAGCTCCGTGGCTGATACTATAAATGGCAGACACAGACCTTGGCCCTTGCAGATGCTCTTACCAGAACACACCCCTACTACTTTTAATTCTCCACTTACCACATTAGATTGTAAGCTCTTCGGAAGCAGGGAGCCTTCTAATGTTATTTTTATGTTGAAGCGCTTATTCCCATTAGTGTTATATCATTATCTCACGGTATATGCTGTGACGCGCTATGTAATGGATGGCGTTATCAGTTATTCCACTAAACAACCATGCATACCAACTTGTAAAATCGGATAATGCGGGAGCAGAAAACGAGATAGATAGGACTTACACACAATTATAATGGGGATACCAATCTGTACTTCATTAATTTTCCCGCTAGGAAATTAATCTTCTCTGCAGATCAGCACCAACTGCAGGAACTATATATGATGGTGTATTGCTTTCACACACTGGAATCAAAATAACACCAGTGCACAGGACAACACACACACTTTCAGGTGCATTGACTCAGAGTGTACAAATGCATTGGAGGCCACCTGGCACTGAAATGGTTTATTTCACCCAATGTTTGCCTGTGTCCAGTGATACCCCATGGATTGGGAAGTAGGGATGGGGATGATGGGTGAGGGGGCATGGTACAGGGGGAGGTTAGTACTGGGAGGCGGATGATTTTGGTTCTACAGGCCTCTTGAAATACGTGACAGCCCTGGGTAAGGTTTTTCCCCTCCACACTGTGAGGCTTGTATTCAAGGAACCTGCAGGTGCAGGAAAGAATTTAATAGGGTTGGGGTGGAGTCAGGGAGGGGCAGACTTCACCCAGCCCCAAATAACTCCTCCATTCCTGTCACGGGCACGGAAACTTACTATAGCTTGAGGTTCTACACACCAGTGGAATGTCAGGTGGGGCCGGCAATGAGGGCACTTCTCTAAAATGTCATGTTACAGGCCTCTCGCTGAATCAACCTTGTCTTCTCTGCAGTGGGTTTGTAAGGGAGGGTCATGGGAGCATTAAATTATGTTTTACAGAACATTAAGAATATGTATTGAGTGTGTGGTCTTGATCTTAAGGAGAGTTATGGGGGTGTGTGTAGAGATAGTCACACTTCTTGTAGTGTATCTTGATAGGATACTTTCTGTTCAATATCACACTTGATTCTCCACCCGGAGGAAATATTCACACTCACTTTTCCGGTTCTGATATCTTTACGTTTTGCACATGGTCTCAGCTGAACCGGGATGACGAGGCGGGGAGACCTTTTTGCTAAACCTTACTTGCAAGGCAACCGCAACGCCTGACTTTGCAGTCTCTGTCACCATATTTACAAGCGCTGCTCTTCCATAAAAACAGCCTCAAACGCACATAAACTCTGGGGCTATATGTAATGTCGTATAAAGTGACAGTACATGGTTGGCACTCTGTAATAAATGATACAAGTATCCAAACAAAAATGTAAGCACAAGTAATTATTAAACGCAGATCACGCTGAAAAAGATCTGCGCCAGGCTTCGTTATGTAGTAATCTTAGCGAGCGCCAGGTGGCGGCTCGGGCAAGCGCTATATGGTGCCCTGGTGCACTCTGCAGTCCAGCGATGCGTGCGCTAGAAGCACAGGAGATGACTCGCGGTCATAGTGGCATGGCGGCGGGCGTGGCGAACACGTACGGAGTGGTTTCGTCAGAGGCTGAACCAGCTCACGTGACGCTGCCGTCCAGCGACTGCAGTCCCAATTTCAAATTTGTGTGGGCGCAAAATGTAGCTGAGTCGGCACGCGCAGCGAGCGGGACCTAAGGAACTACCTTGAAGTGTGCGGGGGAAGTGTGCGGGGGATTGCAGGCGCGCACGTAGGACCGACGCACACGTGAGCTGGTTACATGCGCCATTTTTCGGTAGTCTGCGTCTGTCTGCACTGTAAGGTGCCCTGAGGCGGAAGGTGTCTTATGGGATATAGCACCACTTAGTAAATATGGCCCGGAATGTGTTAATTATATAGTATAATTCGTGGTCTTTAATAAAAGATGGTGGCTAGTAACCCGGGCGGACTTCGCAAGGATGGGTCCTAGTTCCCGTTGCATTCGGTATATCAGTCTTTGATGAGCCACCCATGCTGAAGCAGGGATATCCTTAAAACTGGCCTGTTTGGGGGTGGGGGGACTGGGGGGGTCGGAAGGACTGAAGTGAGAACCCCTGGGTTATTGGAGTCAGTGACAATGTAGCCGGTGCACTCCTGAGGAGCAGTAGGGAGGGGCTGGGGGACCAGAGAGGTTCTCCTGGTTACTTCACTATTAACCAAGCTTCACCACTGCGTCGCGGGGACCAACGGAAAAGCCTCCAGCTTGCACACTTCAGGAGAAACTCAGAGGGGCCGTGACTGGCTGGCAGCAAGCTCTGTATGGAGCTGCGCCCCACCCCGCATGCTCCCGCCTCCATCTCACTCATGGTGACTTATAATTACCGAGAGAAGGGTATCACACAAGGCATATGTCAGTATAAAAAATAACCTTCAAGTCAGGAGATCAGAAGGAGACTGTAAGATATATTCAATAGAAAATAACCCATTGTGGGATACTGTCACCTAGGTGCAGGAATACAGCGGTTACATAGGACAGGGGTGCGCAAACGGGGGGAGCGGGTCCCAGGGGGGGTGCAAGACTTTTGGGGGGGTGCGGGTTCACACTGAGAGCGAGCGGCCTCTTTAAACGTTAACTTACCGGCTTAGTCACGCGTCCTATGGCAATGTGGCGTCAAATGAAGCCCTTTTCCGTATAGAGAAGTGACATCAAATGACGCCGGGGTCACGTGGACGTGACATGACCCCGCAGCGTCATTGACACAACATTAGGGTGAGGGGGGCGAACCAGACGGAGAAGCAGGAGGGGGGCAGGGAGTTGCGCAACTGGTATAGGACAACCAAGGGATGGTACCACTTACAAATACCGGGGTGCGGTGCGAAAGTAGTTAACAACAAATGGCTACCCAGTTGTCCCACACGGGCACTACAAATAATGACACACAACCCCACTCCCCCCAAAAAATGTCACGCTGAACCCCACTATGCCGCCATTACCTGGACTAATTAAGGTTAATCTGGGGTGTGCCTGGTCCCGCCACAAGAATTGACTCATTAATAGAGATGGGCGAAGTTTGGGCGGATGACCTAGCGGATTGGTCGGTTCTGGGTCCGCGGATTGCAGCGATCAGTCCAAAGGGAATTCGGTTTTGCGGAATTTTCCCCCATTATTTACAATTGCACTCCGCGGATTCAGCACCCGTCTTAAGAATCCGGCCACAAGGATTGCAATGCTGTGATTGATTCTCAGATATCTCAAGATGTAGGATGGTGGTTCATTCAATCCGCACGATGATTACATCGACCAAATCGTCCGCGGGTTACACGCAAACAGTGGGGTCAGTGGGGGGGGGGGGGAGGGGGGGGCTAAAAGGAGAAGATCTTTGTACTGTTTCCCAAACTCAGATGGTTCAAGAGGGTCTGCGGAGAACCATCCGGGAAACGGATTCGCCCATCTCTTCTCATTAACAAATACCCAATTTAGGAAACATATCTGAAAACTGAGGACAACCCTGCAAAGGGGAGGAGGTTCAGTTATAGCCTCAAAGACTTATTAAACCTGAAATGTACATACGATGCTAGTCACGAGTATTAGAACTCTTGCCTTGGAAATTCTGGCAGCTTCAGGTAAATCGCCTAATCAGTTTGAATGGACTGCAGGGACCCCCGCTGTGTAATCGATGGGCCATTAGAATCTCACAGAAATGTTGAGGCGCCCCAGAATCTCCCAGGTACACGTTCTAATACTCGTGGCTGCATCTGTAACAAAAAGATGTTCAGGCTTTGTGCAGAAAAAAAGTCATCAAAAATCCTACAGACCTAGGGTTGCCAGGTGGCTTCTCCCAAAAAATGGCCTCAATGGTGAAGGTGTGTCAGGCACTAGTTCCAGGGAGGAAAATACTGGACACCTAGATCCAGTATTTACAGTACCTTCATTTTTACTGGACGGATATCCAAAAATACAGGACAGTCCAGTTCAATACAGGACACCTGGAACCTATACTATTTATTTATTTATTTATTTAGTGTATAAAATATTTTACCAGGAAAGTAATAAATTGGAGTTACCTCTTTTTCAAGTATGTCCTGGCACAGAGTAAAACAAAAATACATGGGTAAAAATACACGTTCATAAATGAAAAGGATACATTATATACAAGACATTGACAGTAAAGAAAAATATATATTAGAGCGATGTAAACAGTTACAGACCGACCTAGGGTGTTTAAGAGTTTATAAAATAAAAGGAAGTCAGTCAAACAGAAAAAACCTACACACTAACTAGCAAAAGTCCGTGAGAAGGTTCCCCAGGAGGTGGATGATGTTAAAGGAATGAACAAACACACATACGTGACAAAAAGTTTTAGAGTAGTCTGTTGGCGCAACACCAATATATGCCATGGGTTTGCCAACAGTGGAATGGGAAGTGGAGACCTTCTGGAGCCTTTTCTGCAGGGATGGCAGTCTGGCCAGCCAAGGAAGGACCCGGCTGGACGTTGGAACACCTTCGGGAGCGGCCAGGATGGCTGTCTCTCCTTCACCCCCGGGTGTCAGCGGCCCTCTAGACTGGGCAGGGCAAACAAATGGCATGAAAGCCTGAACCTCTAGGGGGAAAGAAAGATAACTTCAATACGCAGGAAGGACATGCACTGTGGAGCATGGACACAGACATAGGCATATCTACTAAGCGGTGCTATGGCATAAGGTGCTTCTGGGAGCTGGGGGGGGTGTCCTGTGCGTAGCAACCACTTCGCACATATGGCTCAATGGGAGAACCACAAGCACGACCATCAAATCAATGGCAGTTAACCTGGCAGTGATATTATCGGAGCTTAGCAAGTCCGGAATAAGTGTCAGGCCCCTAACACATTAAAGGGGACTGAAATATTTGGGGTGAAATTCCTGATTAACAGTCATTCTATCGGATTCTTTGTTTTTTTTACCCGTCTTCTGCAAAACCTTGTTCCTGCGTCGTGCCTCCCTCAGAAGCGTGGAGAGGGGACATCTCCCTGCTTTAGGCCGAGTCCATGGTTATCGTGACCGCGAGCAAAATGATGTGCCTCTATGAGGCTGTCTTTAGAGCGCGAGACCGAAGAAGCGCGGCGCTCTCACCATGCGAGGCCAGGTCACATGAGTGGTTCGAACCAGCTTTGCCGGCGTCACGGTCATGCCTCCCAGACCACAGATTCTGCAGGTAAAGGTGCGCGTTAAATCATGCGCACGCATACGTAGTGCACCATCTCGCACCATGGACGCGGCTAGGCCGTTCTTATAGTGCGGGCGCAGTGCTAGCGTGAGCGCACGGAATTTAGTTGCTGACGTCAGTCAACTTTCTATACAAGGGGCGCGCTGTGCGAACGGCAGGGAGAGGGGAGGACAGACAGCGGCGAGGATGAGGAAATTCATCTTTGGCGCCTGCGGCGCTCGAAGGCGCTGATTTATGTATATGTGGTTGTGGTGGGGGTATATATCATATGTATGCAGGTGTGTGCGTGCGGGCGTGCGGCGTGCGTCGGGTGTGCGCACAAGTCGAAAAAAAGGTTGTGTCTGACTATGTTTTTTTTTAAAAATAAAAAGACACCAAACACACCACACCACCAATCATACACCTCCACAAGACAGAACAGAACACACTCATACGACCCACAAGACAACCCCAGACACCACAGACACAACAGACAGAAACCACGACACAACACACACCAAAAAACACAGACAAACAGAACAGAGAAAAAAAACAGAAACACAACAACCACACACACACACACATACACACATATACATACCCTACTACACATAACATAACACAGAAACCACACAAAACAAACAAAAACAAACCACAAACACAACACAACACACACTCAACCACTGATACACTAAACACGGTTATACGGAAAGATGCGGCACGCGCACGCGCGTTCGATAGGAACGCGCCCAGTGTAATAACAGCCCTTAGGATGGATCACTTGTAAGCTTGGGCAGCCGGCGTATAAGGGAGGAGCGCTGACTTCCATCGAGGAAGAGCTGCGTTTTAGTTCTGGATGGAGATGGCAATGCTCTGCCCCAGATAATACGGATCTTACAATTGCGGGGTGTTAATTTGGAGGCTCACCCCAGTAATGATAGCTCTAACCCCATGTGGCTGATGGGGTACAGTTTGGGGCCTTATTAAGTGTATGTGTCCCCTGAGTCAGGATGATAACTGCTGGAATCACTCAAACAGCCTTGATAGTAATGTCTGATGAGTAGGCAATACGATGTATAAATAGGGGTTCGCTGATTATATGTTTTTCTAGCAGGGGTGACAGTGGTGCACATGTAAAAAGGTTGGGAACCGCTGCTGACCGAATTGTTTAATGCATGTCGTGAAAATTATACTGGGTCCATGAACGTAATCAGTCCAGCTAATGGATATACATGTAGGGGATCTGTTTGAAGTTTGGGGGAGGGGGGGGGGCGAGATGCTCGGGGCCAAACATCCAGAAATGAGATATAAAACATAATTGGGGGGTGGGAGAGGAGAGAGGAAGATAAGCAAACTCAGAGCAGGAGGTTGCAGATGTATGTGTAGTCCCGCATGTACTGTATATAAAGGGGAAGGCTCATAGGATAAGGAGGGGAAACGGGGGCATGCATAGAGGAGCGGTGTAAACAGATTTTCACCATACTAACCACTACTTTTATTTTCAATAACTCCTACTTTTTATTACTCAATAGTTATATAAGTAAAGTTTTGTAACGAGAAAATGACTTTTTTAGAAAGTCTCCCACACAGCCTCTACTTAAATATTGCCAAATAATTGCCTAAATCTTTCTAAAATACCAGTCCCAAGAACTTGCGCCGATCCCATGTAGTAAAAAAAATTTTAAATCAGTACGCTCGTATAGTCACTTTTATCCCACTGGCTTCAATAAAGTCCCAGACGGTTCATTTCCGCCGGGCCCAACGACTTCCTCTCACTTCCCGTCTCGAACCATCCTCACTTCTTGGGGGTCTCCAGTCAACAAAGGAGACGCTCGAGTGAGTGAGAGTGGGAGAAAGGAGATTTTCGCCAAAGTTATGTGGATTTGGGGCGTATAAACGTGAAAAAAAAAATACGCAACGCCATTTTAACCCATGTGCTGCCAGGAGTGCTGGCCACCCATTCCTTTGCAGGGGGCCGCTGGCCCGCTGCCAGGGAGAGTTATGTAAGAGTACGGCAATTTCAAGTAAATGCAGCTCAGACAGGGTTATCTACGCACCAGACAGGGTTAAAGGAAGTCCAGTGCCTCTAGGCCCAGAATAACTGAGAGCTAAACTAGGCAAGCCTTACTCCCTTAATAGAAAGGCGGTAATCTGTGTTTTTAAGCTTAGCACCCTTTAGTGAATCTGGCCGTATATTAAGGTCGGGTCACCCAAGGTTTTGTGAACCGGGCAGAATTTGTCCCCCCTTTATTTAACCCCAAAAAATGCGACCTTGTCAGAGTTCGCCAAGCAGTTAAGGTCAATGTGCATTGTAATTTATCTTCGCCCTTCATGGTGGAGGGTCCTGCCCCGCGTGGCCACGGCCTCCGAAACCAGCGACTCACTGGATGGCTCTTGACCGTTCCTGGGTCGGTTGATGTACGGGTTCCCATCCCCCACCCGAACCCCTTCCTTTAGTTCATGGAGGCATCGCTAAGTTGAGGGCCCCAGGATGGACCCGTTCATCATGCGAGTAGTCGATGAGCATGAAAGGGTACTATAGAAATGGGCGTAAATGCCCTAAAGTCCCTAAATTCACTCAATGCTGCGACCCAAATACATTTATATTCGCTGGCTATCTGGGGATAGGGGGAAAACATGCGAAATGCAGAATCAAGGCTCAGTTGAGCCCTTTGAGGCTACTTTCCCTGACCGCCCCCCTCACTCTCCCTGTGTCAGGCTGATGTTTGCAGTGGCTGCTGAGGGCACAGTGACTGTGCCAAACCCTGTGGATGAAAACTGAGACCAAAGAGGGGAGGACAGGGGGAGCGAGACACGAGGGGGTGGGGTGTGGGGGGCGTGAATTCAATCTCTCATTTTCCCTCTAAATGGTCTTTAGAATAATGGAGTTACCCAGAAATCTGGACTTTATGACTCATGCAGATTCCAGCAGCCGTTTATAAAAGCAGTGTACGACGAGCAAGGTCGTTACAGACCTTAAACCTTTGTAGTTACCTTTCTGTGACTGCGAGGAAAGGCAGGTCAGCCTCAATACATCGTGCACAGGCCCTTTGGCAGTGAAGGGTCAACACCTTCACGGAGAGGGAGAGCGTCTCGGCAGTGAAAGAACGTAAAAAGTCACCTGGATCCTGTTCTCACAACGATTGTTGCTATATTTAGGCTTTAGGGACAGAATATAAGAGAAGTTTTTTTGTTAAATAAGTACATTTTTCTTTAAAAAACAAAAAAAAACTATAAATTAAAAAGTCGTGGTACCCCAAACATCTACTTGTGCATCCATGGATATCCAGGGAACTGGGTACTGATTCCCAAGAACTATTTAGCCAGTGCTGATTCTATAACACTGTGCAAAGAATTGCACTGATTAGTACAACAGACAGAATTGTCAGTTACGTACCATGACATTCCCCGAAGCAGACTGCCACAAGCCTGCACAAAAGTACATTAAATCAGGGCTTCTGTAACTGTTCTGAATCTCTATTAAAGGTGCGGTCGCTAGGTTTTTGTTTAGGGGTCCGCTGGCGGTCTCCAGAGCCCTTTCCATTTCAGTCCAGGGACCCAATACTTCGAGATACTAACCTCCGGAGGTGACCCGGTACCATTCCGGGGGGGGGCAACAATATGGAGAGTCATTCGGAGCAATAGGAAGACAGCAACGTCATCCTGCAGCGTCACTATGATCTGAGGCGCTGGGTAGGTCTACCAGCCAGGAATCGGCACGCCTCTCCTCCTGGTAAGTACTCTGCGAGCCAGGCGGGCTCTGCAGAGATGAAAGAGATGAGGTTCGCTCTGGGAGACCCCTGCTTCACACCGATTTCAACACATTTAATATATTTGCTATGAATGCTCCTTCTAAGGTGCAATCCCTTCCAAATGAACGTTGAAATCATATGGGAGATTGGCCGTTATAAGGCACCACACCGAAATGAATCCCCAAACTTCTCAATATCGTATGAGCTGCGAACAACTTGAGTTTCAAGGGTTGGCCGCTATATCAGAAAAAGGAGGGGGTGCAGGATGTGGATGGTGTGCCCCATCCAAAGGTAGAACCATGGGGGGGGATGGAAGGATTGCCCCTTAACAATTCCCAAATTACTGAAGCTTAACAGATGCAAAGGGCCTTCTGAAGGGGGGTGGGTGGGGGGCGTTAACACACGAAAGAGACATTGAGTAACAGTGAACAAGCGCAGAGAGCATGAGAAAAGGAGAGGGGGCGGGGGATAGGTGCAAGACACTGACAAGCCGAAAACAGCTTTCTGTAACATCAAGGCGGGGTAACAGACAGGTCAACCTGGGGCAGTGCCAGAGTGGCCAACAATGTTTTCAGCCACATTCAATGGAAGGGCTGGAAGGGTTGGGGAGTAGCACAGTAGTAAACAGTGCCTTGTTTTTGTCTCCCCTGCTTTCTTCTCAATCTGACAGTCACTTTCCCCCTGTCTGTACTGCTCTGTCCTTTGCTCTGTCCCTTCTCTGATACATGCAGAAGATGACAGGGGAGGAACAACCTGAGATTCCCTCTGTGGGATACAGTGATGATGCAGAAGTTGGGGAACTGTGTGAGGGTTAATACAGCAGGCAGTGACATCAGCCAGTGTGGGAGCCAGATGGAGCAGTTGGAAAGGGGGGACGAGGGAGGGCAGGTTTGGGAGGGGGAGAGGAGGGCAGGTTGGGAGAAAGGGAGGGTATCTTGAGGTTGCTTCTCATTGGGCAGGGATTGAGGGGGACGCCTTTCCGCTCTTCAGTCCTGAGCTGCTACCTCCATGCAGCAGCTGAGCCCCTCACTGCTCTGCTTCCACAGGAAAGAAGGAGACCCCCGCCGCCCCTGCAGGCACTGAGGAGCCCGGGAGAGAACATGATTGCACCACGTGGGAATCTACGGAGTTACCTGCCATTCACTTCAGTTCAGGGGTAGTAGGGGCTAACTGCGCAGTTTGGGGGTCCCAGTCACAGATTGGAAATTGGGGGGCATAGGCATTTGGGAGGCAAGTGGGGAATGTTTTCTAATGCAGAATATGAACTTTTCTATTCAACCACTTTTGCGCCAATAGCACCCCAAATGCCGCCTGGAAGGACCCATAAGGGGCGAGACTCATGGGAATACAATTTAACCCCAATCTGCCCGGTTTTGTAGCCAAGAGCAGTTTAGCAGCAGGAAATCAACTGCAATCGTTTCCTTTTCAATGCAGAGGGGCCTTCAGGATGACATACAGAGATATGCAGTCATCAATGACTATGAAGAACCAGCAGTGACGTTTAGAGGACTACAGTGACATGCAGAGCACTACAGTGACTATAGTGGACATATAGTGACTGCAGAGTGACATGCAGAGACAGTGAAAGGCAGTGACAGTGACATGTAGAGACATACAATCACTACAGTGACATACAGTGACATGCAGGCAATGCAGTGAAAGCAGAGCAAGCAGGATAAGCGTGACATACAGTGGCAAGCGAAACGTGCCGAGACAAAGCAGTGACATACGTGGCAAGCACGAGATGTGCAGAGACAAAGCAGTGACAAGCAGGGACAAGCAGTGATCGGCAGAGACGTGCGAGTGAGACATGCAGAGACATGCAGAAACATGCAGAGACATGCAGAGACATGCAGAGACAAGCAGTGATGCAGTGACATACAGAGACATACAATGACAAGCAGAGACGTCCAGTTCATAACATGCAAGTGTATCGTGCAGAGACATGCAGAAAGTGAGAATACGTGACATGCAGAGAACAGGAAGAGACATGCAGCGACAGCAGGACATGCAGTGACATACAGAGACATACAATGAAAAGCAAGACGGTGAGTAACAGCATGATCGCAGAGACATGAGAGTTAGAGGACATACAGGAATGCAGAGTTGAAGTGATTCATAATTGCATGAATGAAGTAGTGACATGCAGTGAGATGCAGAGACATACAGGTGACCATACAGAGACAACAATGCATACAGTTGACATAAGAGGACATACAATGACAAGCAGAGACGTGCAGGGACATGCAGTGACATTGTAGAGTTATGAAGTGATTCAATATGCAATGAATGATGAACGTGGTGACATGCAGTGGATGCAGAGACATACAGAGACATACAGTGAACATGACAGACAGACATGACAAGCAGAGAACGTGCAGTGACATGCAGTGACATGTAGAGTATGAAGTTATCCTAATATGCAATGATATTGAAGTGGTGACATGCAGTGAGATGCCGCAGAGGAGCAAAGCAGTGACATGTATGCAGGTTCCTGTAGCAGATTGGGTTAGATTCTACAAACATGGGGTGTCCACACATCACTTGTGGGTTGTGTCTGGGCCAGTTAGGAAAATGGTAACATCACACGAGGTGTGTATCAAAATGGGCACCATATTTATAAAGAAAGAATCCAAATTAAATATGCCTTTTTTTCTGTGGTCAACAATTTGGTCTTTGCACTATTACTGCAGCCAGGGAGTCTTGGATGGATAACCTTGTGCCTGGCTCAGTTAAACCAGCAAAAAAGTGAAATTTATATGGGGTTTTTAATGAGATCATTTCTGTAGGATGAGATAATAGTGGCTGTTTTTTTATTATCAACTTTTAATGCCATTTTTAGTTTGTTTTAATATACTGAGCATCCTTTGCAGGCTTTAGCACATCCCCCAGCTGCAGGCAAGTTCTGTCACAACCTTCCTGTTGTGATAATTGTTGCCAAAGTTCCAGCGTTTGAGCTGCAAACGTAACAATAGTCAGTTACCTTAGTACATCCAGATACAGGAGCTTGATGAGTTATACTGGCTGAAGGATTGATTGGAACATGAAGGCGGCCATTAGTAGGCACACAATCAAGGTGTTTACAGATTTAAACAGGAGCCCTAAACGATTGCCGGTAGGTAAGCATGTAGAATGATTACATTGTCACAGTGCTTACATATACAATAAGAAGGAGAGAATGTATCAGTGCTGCTTAATAGCATAGGACGTTCTTAGCCAGGGATATATATGGTGATGAGCTATCGTGCATCCAGGGAGGAGGAAACATAAAGTTTCTTGCCCTATCAGAAATTTTAATTGAATAATTGCTCTAGCATCTTGGAGTCAGGCGCCAGTGCTCAGTTTAATAGCAGTTAGAGAAAAGTCACACCACCCATGGCATTGGTTTAAAGTATTAACTTCTTTTCGGCACGCAGCTGCCCCAGCAGCAATCTCAGTGGCTAATCTGATACATGGTCTGGGGGGGAAACATTGCGTGTGTTGCTACACATCTGACAAAGAGGGGTTAATCACAGTGTTGCTTCTCTGGATCGTGTGTATGAAATTCAATGTAATGCAGCACAACCAGACTGAATAAAATGCTTTCTTTCATTGTGAATTTCGGTTATACTTACACCCATCAGGAGGATTAAAAAAAAAATAGCATTTTATTGACGACTGGGAGTGCTGCATCACATTGGAACTCGGTAGGATTTGCCAGCGGCAGTGGTGCAGATGTGAACACATAGTGGGATATACAGCGCCACGCTGTGGGTGTGGTCAAGGTGCGCTTCTGCTAATTTATTGGTCTATGATTATGATTTTATCAGTGGACGGCCCTGTGCTCGGTTTTGCCCCTGAAGTAAGGGGGGGAGAGAGATGGCATTTCATTCCTGTGGTAGCAAAAAGTGCTATTAGGATGATTGTAGGATGCTTATGTCAATTATGCTTTCCAGTAAAAGTTTTCGGTGCTTTTTTTCTCTGGATATAATCCAATCTCATGTTACTACCATCACACAAGGGGTTATTCTATATAAAAAAGCATCGATTGGGCCATTGTTACCCTGCATCTTCATTGAAGTCACACAGGGAATTTGGGGCACAAACTGCCTGTATCAGCCGCTTGGTGGATATAGATTAAGCCCAGTGGACACTTATGTTAGATCACAAGCTTAATGCAAGAGCGATGGTAATTGTCCAAGCTTTATGGTCTGTCCATGAAGATGCCAAATAGCAACATTATATTCGACACCAACTGTTGCGTTGGAAGTTCCTTCATGGTGTGATGAAACGTTTATTGCTTTATCTTTTACCACGCCTTTGATGCTTTCGAATGCAGAGGGTGGGAGGAGTAACAAAATGTTTCAACTTATACTGCAGGGGTTTCAACTCTTTTTGTTAAGTGACCATATAATATATGGTGAAATTCTGCAGATGCCCAACCCTCTCTACATACCGCGTCATGAGATCAGATGCATTGTAAGGAACCCAACCCTTCTATATCGCGTTCTGAGATCAGATGCATTGTGAGGTACCCCAACCTCTCTAATAGGCAGTCTGAGATCAGATGCATTGTATAGGAGCCCCAACCCTCTCTAATAGCGCGTTCTGAGATCAGATGCATTGTAAGGAACCCCCAATCTCTCTAATAGCACGTCTGTATCAGATGCATTGTAGGAACCCCAACCCTCTCTAAATAGCGCGTCTGAGATCGATGCAGTGTAAGACCAACCACACCTCTAATAGCAGTCTGGATAGAGCATTGTAAGGAACCAAACTCTCTCTATAGCAGTCTGTGATCAGATGTTGTAAGGAACCCAACCTCTCTCATATAGCGCGTCTGAGATCAGATGCATTGTAAGGAACCCAACCCCTCTCTAATAGCATGTCTGAGATCAGATCATGTGAGGTACCCACACCCTCTCTAATAGCGCGTTGAGATCAGTCATGTAAGGAGCCCCAACCCTCTCTATAGGTGTCGAGATAGATGCATTGTAAGGAACCCAACTGTCTCTAATAGCACGTCTGTGATCAGAGCATGTAAGGAACCCCAACCTCTTAATAGCGCGTCTGAGATCAGATGCATGGTAAGGAACCCCAACCATCTCCATAGCACGTCTGTGATCAGATAGATGTACTATCTTCTGTATTGGACAATTTTCAAATGAACGGAAAATTGCAGGGAACCTTTTAGGACATGCCCGGGGAACCCACAGGACTCCAGAAACCCTGTTCAAAACACGGTTTACTGTGTACACTCGCCTGGTAAGGGACTTTACTGGCTTTGAACGCAGGGATTCGGTTAAAACAAGTTAGCCTATTAAAATGCACCCTTTTTACCCTACAATATTTTTTTAAATATAAGATTGTGGAGTTATGCAGCGATCTCCGCTTCCCATAATGTACGCCCTCGGAAATATGTGCTTGTATTTTTTGGTTTCATTTTTCGGGCGTGATAAAATGGGCATATTTTCTCGCAAGACGGGGTGATTTTCAAACTGGCTGCTCTGGACAAGCTGCTTTTCAAGTGAGAATTGTAAGTTAAAGCAGGTTTTGCTGTGATTTGTTCTTACACAAAACCATGCTGAAGGGAATCTGGGACAAGTGCTATGAGAAAGCAGTTGAGGGGTATAGTGGTGTTATTGCTATAGACTCACACCCCTTTGTGCCACTTTCTTGTGCTCATTGCTAAGCAAATACTGGTAAAGTAGCACTCCAGGAGACAACCCCTTCAGATGAGATAAATAACATATTAATGGACAAATACAAGGGTTGTGGTGGAGGTGTGCACCCAAGGGGGGCCGGACATTTTCAGGGGGGGGGGGGCTTCGTTAAGAGGCCACGCGGCTCTTCCCAACATATTAATTAAATGCCAGGAGACCGCGCGAGAATTCTTGTAATTACTACTTGCCAACCGGTCGGTTGCGTCGTCATGGCAACACGAGTCACATGACCCCGCGGAGCGTGCGCACAACTGATCTAGAACACGAATGCGAGAGATGGAACAGCACAATAGTATTGTTTGAAGCATAAAGGGTATTAAATCAAGTTCATGACAAGTTTTCGGCACAAGCAACCTTCATCAGTGTTGTACTTATCATTAGAGGTGGCTCGCATAGTTTGGCGGTAGGCCACTTATGTGGTTTATTCGGTACCAGATTTTGTTATGAAATACGAATGGACCAGCGAAACATCATGATCCCGGTGTGCAGTGTGCTCCATGTGAAGACCATGTGTTAGAGGAGGCCCCCTGTGTATGGCAAACAGCTGTGGCACGGTTGTGGCAGGGGCTGCTCTGCACAGTGTCCCAGTTCTGCCGCATGGTGGTAACACTGACAGGGCGAGGAACTGCACTTTTGGGCCCAGTGCTAACTGGTGCTACGTTTGTTTGTGTAAAGCACCTCAAAGCCCCGTTCACGTTAACGGGTGATAAGGTGGCATACGTCTCTTACCATGGTTTAAGGCCCTTGGGTTTCGGCAACAACTTGGGGGAGAATTGGGTCCTTTGTCTGCGCAGAATGTATCATTACTTTCCTACATTTTCCACTTCTTCTTGCTTGGAGACGGCTACTGATCCCACTACTCGGCATACGTACAGTCTAGCTGAAGATGTATTTTCCAGTTCCTGCTGCAGTCTTTTGATTGCTGTATATTGTATAGATGGGTGTGTCTGTGGACATCTCTATAGGACTTTATGGAAAGTCACCTTAATACTCATATAAACCCAGGATGTTGAGTTCGTCCATATAATGTGCAGGCAGTATCTGCAGCCTTATTACATTTAGGTGGGGTATAAAAGCCTGGAGAGAAGAGAGGCGGGTGGTTCAGATATAGTTATGTGTAAATGTTTTCTGTATTAGTGTAAAATAAGAACACACACACACGCTCTAACACATCACTCACATTTAGGGACTATTTAACACCTCAAGTTAAATCGCACACTACAAAGGGGGGAGGGATGGGCTCTAGTCACATTCCAGAGACACTGTGTTTGGAAGTAAACCCGGTGCTTGCTTATTCATTGTAAAATCGCGGAAGTAGAGATCAGTGTATCTGAAAGCTCGCACAAATAAAAGCATTCGTTAGCCACCAGACGGTATATCGTCTATTCATTTTTGATTATAAGCTCGGGCGAACACGGTACTGATCCTCTACACATATATACAGTCCACCCCGTTATAACGCGACCCGTTACACAACATAGTCGCTTATAGCGCGATGCAAGCGTGGCTCCAATTCCGTATTTATGAAGACCTTTCACAACCGATTATGGTGTCTTAAATACTTATGTACAACCAATACAATTGTTAATTTTTCTAGCACGATACGCTTACACACAATGTGATTCCTTTGGACCCCAAGCACCGCGTAAAAGGGGGTTCAGCTGTATATAATAAAAATACCCCGATTACATTTTTAAACCAGGGACTGTCTAAGCCTGTCCGTTGCTAATCTGGGCTACGGAGGGAGTCTTAACATTGGGACATAACTTGATATAAAGAACCAGTTCAGTGACTCTTGCAAAGTCACAACCCTCTAAATTATCTGCAAGCTTGTCAGAGCGCAGGCGAATTGTCTGGTAATTACTTGCTTACATGAAGATGTGAGCTCCCCAGAGAGTAACCCCTTGTGCAGGTGGTTTGCAAGAACGGAAGCTATCAACAAGTTCATAGGGTGTTAAGCAGGCATTCTCAGAGTCCTCAAACCCCCCCACCCCACTCCCCCAACAGGTAAGGTTTCACGGATATCCCAGTTCTTCTGCACAGGGGTCAATAAATCTCTGCTTCCAAGGGGGTCAATCAGCCACCGTGCTGATGTGGAATCCTGAAAACCTGGCCTGTTGTGGGGCTTGAGGAATGGAGTTGAGCACCCCTGGGTTAAGCAGGGGGGCTCACTCCAGTCCTAAAACACCCCCAACAGGTCAGAATGAAGGATATCCCTGCTTCCGGTGGTGCAATTCGACCGAGCCACTGACTGAGCACCTGTGCTGAGCAGGGATATCCTGAGAAAATGACCTGGGGGGGTCTTGAGGACTGGAGTTGAGCACCCTGGATTAAGGGTTTTCTCTCTGAGGCTCAGCCCGTTGCCCCTCTCCCGTTGTCTCAGGAGAGGGGCAGAGCTGGTCCCTCTGCTACGCTGGCAAACACGAGACAGAGCAGGCAGCAGCTTCCATAAATGGAGACTTTTCAGGGGCCCCGGGAAGTGCTGGCACAAGGAAAGCGACACTGCAATCCCCCGTCCAGACATGGGGTTAACCCCTCCTGCAGAGCTGTGTGTTGTGGGCCATATCTGGCGCCAAGGGGTTAAGTGAAGGCTGCCGCGGTAACGGTTATGGAGCAGTTGAAGGAGTTAGGTTGTACGATCACAGCACAAGGCAGCTGCAAAATGAGGGCACCTGGGCATCTCCAGCCACAACTTAAAGCAGGGGTCTCAAACTCATTTCCAGGGGCCCCCAACAGCCCAGGTTTTATGGTGATCCCTGCCTAGCACAGGGTCAGTCAAAGACTGAGCCATGATTGAGCCACTGTGCTGAAGCAGGGATATCCATAAAACCTGGCCTGTTGGTGGCCCCTGAAGAATGAGTTTGAGACCCCGCTTTAAAGCAAGCGCTAGTAGTTAACTCTGTTAAACCACTTGGCCCTGTACTGGATTTTGCTTCGAAGGGGGTAGTAGATTACTTAATTCAGTGAAGAGGAGACCAGTATGAACAGGGGGGAGGGTGAAATTGTGCTGAGGACAGTAAGCTGCTCCTGGGGTGCAGTAAGGCTCCTATCTGAATCTATCACTTTCCTGGCTCCCTCACAACCGCCTGCACATAATAGCAACCTGTGCTGTGATGTTTGTAGAAGCTTGGACCACTCGTCCCAGCAGAAGAGGGGCAGCCTAGCCTGCTGAAAAAGATCAGAGGCATATGATGGTGATAGCACAGGACTTGTATAAATAATCATAATAATAACGTGCGTCCACTGAGACTCAAAGCGCTTCAGTACAGTGGGCGGTAAGAAGAAATTGTACATAAGAATTTAACAGACAGTCCATGCCCGTAGATCTTAGTAAAGGCTTTTGATAAGTTGATCATGCTATTCAGCTTAACAAACCAGAGCTCTGGATAGGGAAAACAGCTTCTTTAAACTGGTTTCAGTTCCACTATCCGGAAGATCCCAACATGTGTACAATCTCAGGCTCTAACTCCAACCCCTGGATATATATCACCGTGGCGTCCCGCAAGGCTCTGTTCTGGGGCCCCTACCTCTTTCAGTGTTCATCAATGATCTCCCACACAGCTTGTAAGGAAGCTTCAATACTCATATAGGCAGAGACCACAATCCTATGCACACAAGCCATAGCCTCTCTGACCTTCAACACCATACTTCAGTTGACTTTTGGAGACTGTGAAAATGGATTTCCAAAACAAACTGTTTTTAAACAGGACAAGACTGTAACAATGGTATTGGGACCAAGTAAATTCCTAAAGCTTCAGTGACTGAGCTCCTGATTAGAACACACGCTTAACACCACCTAACACCTGTTACTAGTTAAATACATGGGATATGGTTTACTCCCATTTAACATTGGGAGGCACATGATACCCTGACATCCAAAACCTATGCCAACTAGGGGTACTTTACAGGAACAAAGCCTCCCTAAGTCTGTGGTCAGAAAGCGTATGACCACGCAGATGCTAATGCCAATTATAGACTAAGGGGACATGAAGGTCGGCACTGCAAACCCAACCTAACAAACTTAACACCCTTACAATTCAAATATGCTGTTTTTTTCTCCACTGCAACTACACACGCATCATCATGCGAAAGCTCAAAGAAACTAGATTGGTCTCACTAGAGTCTAGCGCAAAGTTCACCTTTCCTGTCTTGCCTTCAAATAATTCGGGCAAGCTACCCATATACTGAACACAGCTCCTCACCCTACCCAGCAGCACTATCATCTGAGATCAGACTCCAAAAGACGTTCATGGTCTAAGGCTCAACAAAGTACGGCAGCTCCTCCTTCTCTTACGTGCACCCCAAAACTGGAACAACCTACCAGAGACTCTCACATCCACCACCAGTCTAAAATTTCAAATCTAAGGCGTCTCACATTTTAATCTGGTCTGTAAATGTTACATAAGCTATAAATACATTTCTTTAACTGTGCATGCAATGTATTGTATATAATGTAACCCTGCTCATATGTAACTGTATTGTAACCATGTATATTTGTCAGTACTGTATAACTCTGTCAGGACATACGTGAAACGAGAGGGTAACTCTCAATGTATTACTTCCGGTGAAATATTTGATAAATAAAAAATTATAATCTATGTTTTTGGTGCTGAGGCAGGAGATAAAGTGACCTGCCCAAGGTCACAAGGGGCTGACAGCGGGATTTGAATCACGTTCCCCTGCCGACGTCATTGTTGCAGAGTCAAATGCCTGTATCGCGAGCCGCTCCTTCAGCTCTTCTTAGTACAATTAATATGATGCTACAGTTGTTTGAGAGAGAAAAGTGGATTTTTATGTACTTAAAAAAACACTTACGATCTTGTAAAATAAACAGATAGATGGCGGTTGTGAGCAGTGTCTCATATAATAAATACTGCGGGGTGGTGCAGAATAACATTTAACGATCCTTATTGTGGAGGAGAAGCACAACGTTTGTGGAATGACCTTTGCTACACTCACTCTGCAATAAATCACTGTTAAATTTCCTTGTGACTTCTGTAGGGCTTTGTGTTACTGTGGTTTCTCACGTTGTAGAAATTATCAGGTTTCTGCACTAGTTTTCCTAAGATGATTATCAATGGTACGTGATAAAGCGCAGGAGCGGGAAACGCGTAGGTGTTTTTTTATTTTAACCTGCTTATGTTATGTGGAGCTGATAAATACTATTTGATGGGAGTTACCCTGTCATTATCTTTGTTTTTGTCTGTTGAGGCTCCACAGCAACAGACATGTTTGGACTCCTAAGATGAGAAAAGAAGGGCGTACGCCCAAAAGATTCTCAACCAGGTGGGGGAAATGGGCAGGAGTCCATATTAATGCTCTCAGAGGGTGAGAGAGTAATTACAAGTTACAATTCTGTATAGATCCGGCTGTGCAGACATCTGTGTTGTCTGAGTATCCATGTACATGGTATACTCAGACAGAATGCAGATGTGCTGCACAGCGGATCTATACAGAATTGTAACTTTGTAATTACTGTCTACACCGGTGTATCTGAGAGCATTGAATAGGGGCTCTCTGACGGTTTCCCCTTGTGGAGAATGTTTGGGCTAGGGCCTTCTTTTCTCAAACACTGTTCTTCCGTGGTGCACCTATCTGTGTCGCTCACTCGCTGTGGTTTGGAGGTGTAACTGATGTGAAGAGAAAGGAAAATAGTGCAGTCTATTAAATTGTATAATATACTATATTTAATATTATACAGATAAATGCCTCCCTAAGTGCATCAACATTGGATGTAAAATCGGACTATTTGAACATTCATAAACTACTCTCTCATATTACCCCCTAATGTTCCTATAATCTCCCCTAAACGCTCCCTATCTCCCCAATGCTCCCTAAAAATCATATACTTCGTTTAACTGCTCCTATAACTGTCCCCATAAAGCTCCTAAACCTCTCCTATAACTCCTCCCAAACTTGCCCTATAACTGCTCCTATAACTCCTCCTTATACTGCCTCCTATAACCGCAGCTTATAAATTCTCACTAAATGCTCCTACAATTCCTGGTACAGACAGGAGAAGGAAGAGGATGGATCGCAGGGACGGGGGCGCTGAGCTGTGGAGCCGTCGGGTAATGCCGCATGGAGTGCCACGGCCGCCCAGGGGGAGAGCTTTCCAACTGTCCAGGCCCGGTGACTCCCAAGCGGCAGTTACCCAGCAATCCCAGCTCAGCGGCACCCGGTCAACTGTGATCCTTCCTCTCTCTTCTCCTGTCGGCGCCAGAGGTCACTCCAACTTTGGCCGACAAGAGGGAGTGTGGGGACCGCGTACCCCAGTTGAAATTCTAACCTACTGTTCTCTATAACATCTCAGTATACTCCTCCCCTAACTCCCCCAACAACCACACCCTATAACTCTCCCCAACTCCACATACACACACTATAACCTCCCTATACTCCCCACAACAAACCAAAATCATACCCTAATTCCACAACCCACCCTATAACCGCTACCCTAACTTCCCGACAACACACATCCGAAAGCCCACCACTAACGCCCTCAACCACACCACTCCTCCCCTAACTTCCCTACAACCACAACCTATATATCCTCCAGACTCTCCAAAATCCTCCATACTGGCTCGAAACTCCTCCCATAATGCTCCTATACTCATAACTTCTCCTAAATACCTCCCCTTACCCCACGCTGCTCCTAGAACCTCTCCCATAAACTCCTCCCTAACTTCCCACTACAACAACACACTATTCCATCTCCCTAACTCCCCTACAACCACACCCTATAACTCTCTCCTAAACTCTGCCTATAACTCATCCCATAACTGCTCTATAAACTCCTTTCCCATAAACTGCTCCTAGAACCTCTTCCCATACCCTTCCCTAATGCTCCTATAACTCTCACACTAGAACTCCTCCCCAACCTCTCCTACAACCACTCCTATAACTACGCCCTAACTGATACCTAGTAATCCAACCGACCCGACTCCTCCCTAACGGCTCCTATAACTCACTCCCATAACTGCTTGTAACCCCCCCCTAAACTCTTTCTTCGCCATAACCAACACCCTATAACTCCTCCCTAAACGCTCCTAAAATCATCGCCGCTAAACGTCCTTCCCGAATGCGTCCCTTAACTCCTCCCCTCACTGTTCCTTTAAACCTATCCTATAACTCGCTCCCTAACTTCCATAACCACACAACCCAGACCAAGTCCTCCCCTAACCGCTCTAAACCCTCCCTATAACTCTCCCTACACTGCTCCCTTTAAATCCTACCCTAACGGTTCTGCAGTATATATTAAAATAATACAGAGAGCAGTTATTCGCTTAGATAATAATAGCTCAGCATAGCATTTGTACATAGAAAGGCACACATCGGTTGGTGGTCTAAAGTCCAATAACGTTTTTAAGGGGTTCCCTGGAGTCATCTACACTGTCGATCTGTCTGTCGCGCTGAGAAACCAGCCCGCTTGCCGCCCGCACGCCGCATGTTTCGCTCAGTGTGCGGGCGCCTCCGCTAGCGGTCTGACTGGCACCGTGTCCGAGGTCTTCATTGCAAAACCGAGCACGCTATGCATTTTGGTCAGGGAACCATTGTGTAAAGGGTTATAAGTAGAGATGAACAACAAGGCAAACAGCCCTTGTGAGCTGGGCCAAGAGGAGATGTCTGCATGTTATTAATAGCTTATTTATAGTACACAGCAAGCTCACCTTGGGATCAGAACACCCCTAACCCCTTCTGTTCTGGAGCATACTACCGAGAGCTTAGCAGAGCGTTACGGGACACTTGTCTTTGTGACGGAGACAATTGTTCTAGAGCAAACCTGCCCAAAAGAGGTATTGATTTTAAAAATGAATTGGAACCGAGGGCCACCCCACAGATAAACCTCACTATTTCCCTGAGATACAGTTACTGTGACTTCCTGGATTTTCCAAGATGCCCCTCCCCCCCTTGCGTGCGATACCTGGCATTTAATTTAAATGCTTTGGTGTAAGAGCGCGTGTCCTCGGTAAGCGCCGCGCCCGTCCCCCTCCCCCGAAAATCTCACTACCACCCAGTTTGCGCACCCCTGCCCTTAGGATACTGTAACCTCCCCATTTTTGAGGGAATACTATTTTTGTTTGATCTGTATGAGAGAAGGCAGATTTGGACTCATCCATTTTGCGGCATGGAGCAGCGCCTTGCATGACGGCCTTTCAATGAGTGAGACTGCCTTTCAATGAGTGAGACGGAAACCCTTTCAATGAGTGAGACGGCCTTTCAATGAGTGAGACGGCCTTTCATGAGACTGCTTTCAATGAGTGAGACTGCCTTTCAATGAGTGAGACGGCCTTTCAATGAGGGTGAGACGGCCTTTCAATGAGTGAGACGGCCTTTCAATGAGTGAGACGGCCTTTCAATATGAGTGAGAAGGCCCTTTCAAGAGTGAGGACGGCCTTTAAATGAGTGTGAAGACGGGGACTTTCTCATAAGTGAAACGGCCTTCAATGAGTGAGACTGCCTGTTCAATGTGGAGACGGCCTTTCATGAGTGAGACGCCTCCAAAGTAAGACTGCCTTTCAATGAGTGAGACTTGCCCTCCAATGAGTAGACTGCCATTCAATGAGGGAGGCTGCCTTTCAATTCGGGAGATTGGCCTTTTAATGAGTGAGACGGCCTTTCAATGCGCGAGAGCCTTTAATGAGGAGTACGGCCTTTTAATGTGGGAGACGCCTTTTAATGAGGGAACGGCCTTTTAATGAGGGAACGGCCTTTTAATGAGGGAGATTGCCCTTTAATGAGGGAGGGAGCAGCCTTTAATTGAGGGAGATTGCCCTTTAAATGGGGAGACGGCCGTACCAGTCAGACCACTCCATAGCAAGTGTCACTCACGGGCTGCGTAGCACTGATTGATTATGATTTCCTTCCATCTGTATTTAAAATGGAAATGAATAGCTACCGTTTAATCACTTGTCCATATCTCTCCTAACCTCCTGTTCCCTGGGAATATACAGTGCATATCCTTGCATTAAACAAACCGTGGTAGCCAGCTCTTCTCTCCTTTGATGGGCATATTGGGAGAAAAACTGTATCTGACAGCTCCCTATGTGTGTGTTGTTGTGGTGTGTGTCCTGTGTTTGTGTGTGCGCGGAATGGCAGAGAGCTCAGGGGGCACCATTTATCTTAAGGATACATTAAACATCAGTCATGATACGCAATATGCTGAACCTTTCCTAAACACTGTGCTAACCCTTTCACTGCTGGAGAGAGCTGGCAGCGCCTCCACCCCCCAGTACGTCTCAATATATAACATGCACACAGGTAGCCACGTGGAGAGAAAATATATCAGATTGCGTGCAGTGAAGTCAGTGACAGTGTGGAATTGAGAACATCAGCCACATGTATGAAGTTAAGAAGATAATTAATTCTTCTTAGATTTTTTTTTATATATAGATATTATATAAATCAGGCAATCAGGTCCCGTTGTTTTTTTTAATATGCTTATATGTTTGTTATATTTTAACCCTTGGGTGCTCCATGATGGTAGCCACCCCTCAGGGGTTTGGCACGCACAGGGCTTTCGCGCATTTTCTAGTGGAAATCGCGTTCCGCGATCTGGCATGGAGAGGACTTCCTTCCAGTCACCTCCTTCCTTAGGTTTTACCTGTTGGGTCCTGGTAACTATTTAGGTGATCAGAGATACACCACAAATATCACAGGTCCTGCAATAGAAACCGCACGTATTGTTTTGCAGTTCCTATTGGTGGCCATTTCACTGCCCGAGGAACACCACTAACTAAACTGGTTAGTATCTCAGGAACTGGGAGGTCACCAAATAGAACGGGTTCGGGGACCCCACGGTTAAATGCTATAAAAATGAATAATTTCTCATAATTCCTCCCAGAACCCAAAATAAATTATTCAAAATGTATTCTGAATGGATAATTAAAAAAAAAATGGGGCAATTTTTATTTCATTTTTAATTGGATTCAGCGGGGGGGGGGCTAAGGGGCTGAACCCCACTCATTTCAGCACTGGGGACCCTTGCACCTGGAGATACAGCCCTCCATAGGGAGGTAGCCGTTCCGCTCGGCTAGCACGTTCATGTACTGGCGGAGTTTCAAAGCTCCCCGCCTTGCGTGCCAATAGAAGAACCGTGACGTATCAGGATTCGTTCCTATTGGCCGCGTGAGAGCTGCTAACGGCACCCCCATGCAAGGTCTGAATCTCTGAAATGAATGGGGTTCAGCTCCCAGTGACCCCCTGCTTCAATCCCTGGGATTGCTCCATTAATGAATGGCAGTGTGCCTCGCGGGTGACGGGCGTGAGCGGCGTGACGGGCGTGACGGGCGTTGCTTGTGAACATGTTTGTAAGAATGTAGAGGATATTGAGGTTGGAGCCCCAAAATAACTAGTGCTACAGAGCAATACCCTTAGTTTAAAGAAAATATATTGTTGATTCACTGCAACCGGAACACTAATTCCTTTGTAAGCTTGGAGCTTAGGCATTAACCCCTAGGTGAACACGGTTGAGCAGGGGTAAAGAGAGTTTATGGGGATATCCTAGGTACCCCCCCCAGACCTCTAATATACACCCAGACACAATATACCAATGGTAATGGGGCAGCTCACTTTAAAGCATTATTGACTCACATATCTCCTTATGTGTGACCGGGTCAGTGTGTTCCGCTGTGAAGGAGCAGGAACGAAATCACCTTATACCAGGAGGGAAATGAATCAGCGGGCACTACGGTGCAGGAAAAGATCAAAAAAAAGGCTGGACGTGCTACGAAAAAAATATTATTCAACATGGTTAAAATGGAGAGGAGTGGAGAGAACCCCCTGCGCCTCTAAACGTCGTTTCACCTCGCAATCGAGCTATTTATTTGATAAGCTCGATTGCGAGTGAAACGCGTAGAGCGCAGGGTTCACTCCCTCCTCTCCATTTTTAACCATGTCTGAATAAAGGATTTTTTTTCGTAGACACAGTCCAGCCTTTTTGACTTTTCCTGCACCGTATGCCCGCTGATTCTCTTCCCTCCTGGTATAAGGTGATTTCGTTATGTTTGTATGAAAGTTACATGTGGGGGCCCAGAGGGATTAGTGAAACATTAAGGACACCTGTCAGAGAGCCGTGGTTAATAACGCTTCCCGCACATACGTCCCTCCGCCTGACCCTGTGACCACTCCCTTCCCAGACTGACATTATGGCGATGGTCACCCCAAACCCCATGTAGACACCCCATTGTATCAAATGCCAGAGATGGGCCCTGTCTGAGACGTGGTTGTGCTCACACACGTGGTATTTTATTTACTGTTCTGCACCACGGTGAGGAGTTTTGTCACCACAACTTATATATGTGTAGTAAAAAGAGAGAAAAATGCATCATTATTTGTTTTACAACTCAAATGTTATTGATGTTTTTGACTGTAACATACATAGTTTCATATTCGTAGAAATCAAGCTGTCGTACAAATAATATACATTATAGAAATAATAATCAGACTTGTAGAAAAAAAAATTTGAACCTAAATCAGGGGGGGGGGGGGGGGGGAGTTGAGGGAGGGGGCCCGATCCCGCTTATCAATCTTCTGATCTAAGCTGAAAAATAAGAGAATTTAAATCAATGTACACAGTGCTGTGTTCCTCTTGCAGACTGGCGGTTTAGGGAAGAGTTATAGGGAGAGAGTAACAAGGGCAGTTAAAGAAGGGGTTATTTAGGGAGCTTTGAAAAAGCACAGTTTTGGGGAGCTGCTTAGGACAATTAGGGGTGAGTTCTAGGGAGCCGTTATTGGGGCATTATGGGAAGCATTATAGGGAAAGGTTAAAAGTAAAGAAAGGATTTAAAGGGAGCAGTTAGTTATTAAAGAGCGTTAGGGAGGGTTATAGGAGAATTTAGAGGGAGTTATAGGAGCAGTTCGAAAGGAGTTATAGGGGTGGTTATAGGAGCAGTTTATAGGGAGAGGTTATAGGACTTTAGGGGAGGAGTTAAAGGGAGCAGTTAGGGAAGGAGTTATAGGGAGTGGTTATAGGAGCGGTTAGGGGAGGAGTTATTTGGGTGTGTGGTTATAGGAGAGTTAGGGGAGCAGTTATAGGGAGAGGTTAAGGAACAGTAGGGGAGGAGTTTAAGGGAGCAGTTGGGAAGAGGATTAGGGAGTGATTATAGGAGCGGTTAGGGGAGGAGTTATAGGGTGTGGTTATAGGGATTAGGGGAGTTAGAGCAGTTATGGGAGGAGTTATAGGAGCAGTTAGGGGAGGAGTTCTAGGGCTGGTGGATTCTAGGATCAGTTAGGAGGAGCTTATAGGATGTGGGTTGTAGGAGAAGTTAGGGGAGGAGTTATAGGAGAGTTATAGGAGCATTAGGAGGGATAGGAGAGGTTATAGTGAGTCAGTTATGGGAGGAGTTATAGAGCAGTTATGGGAGAGTTATAGGCAGTTAGTTAGGAGGGAGTTTAGGGTGTGTTGTAGGGGAGTTAGGGGAGGAGATAGGGGTGTTGTTGTAGGGAAGTTAGGGAGGATTTATGGAGAGGTTATAGGAGCAGTAGGAGGGAGGTTATAGGGAGAGGTTATTATGGAGAAGTTTGGGAGGGTTATAGGAGCAGTTATGGGAGGAGTTATAGAGCAGTTAGGGAGGAGTATAGGGTTGTGTGGTGTAGGGGAAGTTAGGGAGGAGATATAGGGTTTGTTTGTAGGGAAGTTAGGGAGGAGTTATAGGGTGGGTTAGGGAGTACGGGTGATATTATGGTTGTGGGATAGGGAGGAGTTATAGGTTGTGGTTGTTAGGGAAGTTAGGGGAGGAGTTATAGGGTGTGGTGTAGGGGAAGTTAGGGGAGGAGTTATAGGGTGTGGGTTGTAGGGGAGTTAGGGGAGATTATACGGAGAGTTATAGAGAACAGTAAGGTTATATTTCAACTGGGGTACGCGGTCCCACTCCCTCTTGTCGGCCAGAAGTTGGACGTGACCTCTGGCGCCGACAGGAGAAGAGAGAGGAAGGATCACAGTTGACCGGGCTGCCGCTGAGCTGGGAGTTGCTGGGTAACTGCCGCTGTGGGAGTCACCGGGCCTGGGACAGTTGGAACAGCTCTCCCCCTGGGGGGCGGGCATCCTGCCTGGCAATTACCCGACGGCTCCACAGCTCAAGCGCCCGCCCGGTCACTGCGATCCATCCTCTTCCTTCTCCTGTCGGTTACCGGTAGATTGTAGGAGCATTTTAGGGAGAATTTATAAGCTGCGGTTATAGAGCAGTTAGGGAGGAGTTATAGGGAGCAGTTATAGGAGCAGTTATGGGAGGAGTTATAGGGAGAGGTTATAGGAGCAGTTATGGGAGGAGTTATAGGAGCAGTTAGACGAAGAGTTATATGGATTTTTTATGGGAGCAGTTAGGGGAGGAGTTATAGGGAGCAGTTAGGGGAGGAGTTATAGGAACAGTTAGGGGGTAAATATAGAGAGTAGTTATGAATAAGTTCAAATAGTCCTGATTTTACATCCAATGTTGATGCACTTAGGGGAGGCATTTATCTGTATAATATTATAATATATAGTAATATTATACAATATTATATGACTGCACTATTTTCCTTTCTCTTCACATCAGTTACACCTCCAAACCACAGCGAGGTGAGTGCGACACAGATAGGTGCACACGGGAGAGAGAACAGTGTGTGAGAAAAGAAGGCCCTAGCCCAAAACATCTCCAACAAGGGGGAAACCCGTCAGGAGAGCCCCTATTACATGCTCTCAGATACACCGGGTTAGACAGTATTACAAAGTTACAATTCTGTATAGATCCGCTGTGCAGCACATCTGCATTCTGTCTGAGTATACCATGTAAATGGTTTATACTAAGACAAAACAACAGGATGTGCAGATGTGCTGCACAGCCGGATCTATACAGAATTGTAACTTTGTAATTACTCTCTACACCCTCTGAGAGCATGTAATATGGACTCCTGCCCATTTCCCCACCTGGTGGAGAATCTTTTGGGCTACGCCCTTCTTTTCTCATCTTAGGAGTCCAAACAATGTCTGTGTGCTATGGAGCCTCAACAGGACAAAAACAAAAAGATAATGACAGGGTAACTCCCATAAAATAGTATTTATTCAGCTCACATAAGCATAAACAGGTTAAAAATAAAAAAAACACCTACGCGTTTCACGCTCCTGCGCTTTATCACGTACCATGGTGACTCATCTTAGGAAAACTAGTGCAGAAACCTGATAGATATTCTGAACAAGCGTGAGGAAAAAGCACAGGTAACAACAGAAGCCCTAAGCAGAAGTCACAAGGAAATTTAACAGTGATTTATTGCAGAGTGAGATGTAGCAAAGGTCATTCCACGAAACGTTGTGCTTCTCTCCACAATAAAGGATCGTTAAATGTTATTCTGCACCACCCCAGAGTATTTATTATATGAGACGACTGCTCACAACCGCCATCTATTCCTGTTTATTTTACAAGATCGTAAAGTGTTTTTTTAATGTACATAAAAAGTCACTTTTTCTCTCTCAAAACAACTGTAGCATCATATTAATTGTACTAAGAAGAGCTGAAGGAGCGGCTCGCTGAGTACAAGGCATTTGACTCTGCAAACAATGACAGTCAGGCAGGGGAACGTGATTCAAATCCCGCTGTCAGCTCCTTGTGACCTTGGGCAGGTCACTTTATCTCCCTGTGCCTCAGGCACCAAAAACATAGATTATAATTTATTTATTTATCAAATATTTCACCAGGAAGTAATACATTGAGAGTTACCTCTCGTTTTCACGTATGTCCTGGGCACAGAGTTATACAGTACTGACAAATAATACATGGTTACAAATACAGTTACATAATGAGCAGGGTATACATTATATACAATACATTGCATGCACAGTTAAAGAAGATGTATATTATAGGCTTATGTAACAGTTACAGACCAGATTAAAATGTGAGACAGCCTTAGATTTGAAAGAATTTAGACTGGTGGTGGATGTGAGAGTCTCTGGTAGGTTGTTCCAGTTTTGGGGTGCACGGTAAGAGAAGGAGGAGCGGCCGGATACTTTGTTGAGCCTTAGGACCATGAACAGTCTTTTGGAGTCTGATCTCAGATGATAAGTGCTGCATGTGGTAGGGGTGAGGAGCTTGTTCAGATAGATGGGTAGCTTGCCCAGAAAGTATTTGAAGGCAAGACAGGAAAGGTGAACTTTGCGCCTAGACTCTAGTGATGACCAATCTAGTTCTTTGAGCATTTCGCAGTGATGCGTGTTGTAGTTGCAGTGGAGAAAAAAACAGCATATTGAATTGTAGAGGGTGTTAAGTTTGTTAAGGTGGGTTTGCAGTGCCGAGCCGTATACTATGTCCCCTTAGTCTATAATTGGCATTAGCATCTGCTGTGCGATACGCTTTCTGACCAGCAGACTTAGGGAGGCTTTGTTCCTGTAAAGTACCCCTAGTTTGGCATAGGTTTTGGATGTCAGGGTATCAATGTGCATCCCAGAATGTTAATGGGAGTAAAACCATATCCCAGGTATTTAAAACTAGTAACAGGTGTTAGTGTGTGTTAGCGTTGGTTCAATCAGGAGCTCAGTCACTGGAATTTAGGAATTTAGCCTTGGTCCCAAATACCATTGTTACAGTCTTGTCAGTGTTTAAAACAGTTTGTTTTTGGGAAATCCAATTTTCAGTCTCAAAAGATACTGAAGTATGTGTTGAAGGTCAGAGAGCTATGGCTGTGTGCATTAGGATTGTGTCCTGCCTATATGAGTTTTGAGAGCTTCCTTACAAGCTGTGGGAGATCATTGAGAACACTGAGAAGAGTAGGGGCCCCAGAACAGAGCCTTGCGGACGCCACAGTTGATATCCAGGGGGTTGGAGTTAGAGCCTGAGATGGACACATGTTGGGATCTTCCTGATAGGTGAGGACTGAAACCAGTTTAAAGCATGTTTTCCCTATTCCAGAGCTCTGGATTTTTGTTAGCAGGATAGCATGATCAACTGTATCAAAAGCCTTTACTAAGATCTACGGGGCATGGACTGTGTCTGTTAAAATCTTATGTACAATTCTTCTTACCGCACACTGTACTGAAGCGCTTTGAGTCTCAGTGGGACGCACGTTATTATTATTATTATTATTACAAGTACTGTGCTATCACACATCAATTATGCACTCTGAGCTTTTTCAGGCAGGCTAGGCTGCCCTCTGCTGGGACGAGTTGGTCCTACAGCTTCTACAAACAGCACAGCACAGGTGCTATTTATGTGCAGGCTTTGAGGGGAGCCAGGAAAGTGATAGATCAGATACTGAGCACTTACTGGCACCCAGGAGGCAGCTTACTGTCCTCAGCACAATTCACCCTCCCCATGTTCATACTGGGTCTCCTCTTCCACTGAATTAAATGTAATCTAACCCCCTTCGAAGCAAAGATCCAGTACAGGGCAAAGTGGTTTGACACAGAGTTAACTAGCGCTTTGCTTTAAAGCAGGGGTCTCAAACTCATTCTTCAGGGGCCACCACAGGCAGGTTTTATGGATATCCCTGCTTTCAAGCACAGGTGGCTCAATCAGTGGCTCAGTCTTTGACTGAGCCACCTGTGCTGAGGCAGGGATATCCATAAAACCTGGGCTGTTGGTGGCCCCTGAAGACTGAGTTTGAGACCCCTGCTTTAAGTTGTGGCTGGAGATGCCCAGGTGCCCTCATTTTGCAGCTGCCTTGTGCTGTGATCGTACAAATCCTTCAACTTCTCCATAACCGATTACCCGGCGGCAGCCTTCACTTAACCCCTTGGCTGCCAGAATGGCCCACAACACCAGCTCTGGCAGTGGAGGGGTTAACCCCAGTGTCTGGGACGGGGGATTGCAGTGTCGCTTTCCGTTGCCAGCACTTCCCGGGGCCCCTGGAAAAGTCTCCATTTATGGAAAGCTGCTGCCTGCTCTGTGCTCTGTGTTTGCCAGCGTAGCAGAGGGACCAGCTCTGCCCCTCTCCTGAGACTAACGGGGAGAGGGGCACGGGGCTGAGCCTCAGGAGAGAGAAACCCTTAATCCAGGGGTGCTCAACTCCAGTCCTCAAGACCCTCCATCAGGTCAGGTTTTCAGGATATCCCTGCTTCAGCACAGGTGGCTCAGTCAGTGGCTCGGTCGAAGATTGCACCACCTGTGCGGAAGCAGGGATATCCTTCAATGCTGACCTGTTGGGGTGTTTTTAGGACTGGAGTTGAGCCCCCCTGCTTAACCCAGGGGTGCTCAACTCCAGTCCTCAAGCCCCCACAACAGGCCAGGTTTTCAGGATATTCCAGCATCAGCACAGGTGGCTGATTGAGCCACCTGTGCTGAAGCAGAGATTTATTGAGCCACCTGTGCAGAAGAAACTGGGATATCCTGAGAACCTGACCTGTTGGAGGGGAGTGGGGGTGGGGGGGTTTGAGGACTCTGAGAATGCCTGCTTAACCCCTATGAACTTTTGATAGCTTCCGTTCATTGCAAAACCACCTGCACAGAAGGGGTTACTCTCTGGGGAGCTCACATCTTCATGTAAGCAGAGTAATTACCAGACAATTGACCTGCGCTCTTGGACAAGCTTGCAAGATAATTTAGAGGGTTTGTGACTTTGCAGAGGTCACTTGAAGCTGGTTCTTTATATCAAAGTTATGTCTCCAAATGTTAAGACTCCCTCCAGTAGCCCAGATTAGCACGGACAGGCTTAGACAGTCCTGGTTTAAATGTAATATAGGGTATTTTTTATTATATACAGCTGAACCCCCTTTTAGCGCTGTGCTTGGGGTCCAAAGAATCACATTGTGTTATAAGCGGATCGTGCTAGAAATAATGAACAATTGTATGTGTTGTACAATAAAGTATTTAAGACACCAATAATCGTGTTGTAAAGTCTTCATAAATACGGAAATTGGGAGCCACGCTTGCATCGCGCTATAAGCGGATATGCTTTGTAACGGGTCGCGTTATAACGGGGTTGAGCTGTATATATGTGTAGAGGTATCAGTACCGTGTTAGCCGAGCTTAATAATCAAAAATGAATAGACGATACCGTTCTGTGGCTAACGAAATGCTTTTATTTGTGCGAGCTTTCGAGATACACTGATCTCTACTTCCGGCGATGTTACAATGAATAAAGCAAGCAACGGGTTTACTCAAAAACAGTGTCTCTTGGAATGTGACTAGAGCCCATCCCTCCCCCCTGTGTAGTGTGCGATTTATAACTTGAGGTGTTAAATAGTCCCTAAATGTGAGTGATGTTAGAGAGTGTGTGTGTGTGTCTTATTTACACTATATACAGAAAACATTTACATACTTATATCTGAACCACCCGCCTCTCTTCTCTCCCAGGGCTTTATACCCCACCTAAATGTAATATAGGCTGCAGATACTGCCTGCACATTATATGGACAGACTCAGACATCCCTGGGTTTATATGTAGTGTAAGGTGACTTTCCATAAAAGTCCATAAGAGATGTCACAGAACAAACACCCATCTATACAATATACAGCAATCAAAGAGAAACTGCAGCAGGACTGGAACATACAATCTTCAGCTAGACTGTACGTATGCCGAGTAGTGGGATCATGGAGCCGTCTCCAAGCAGAGAAGGTAATGGAAAATGTAGGAAAGTAATGATACATTCTGCGGCAGACAAGAGGAACCAATTTCCCCCAAGTTGTTGCCGAAACCCAAAGGGCCGTAAACCATGGTAAGACGTATGCCACCTTATCACCCGTTAACGTGACGGGGCTGTGAGGTGCTTTACACCGTAGCACCATTTAGCACCTGGGGCCCAAAATGTGCAGTTCCTCGCCCTGTCAGTGTTACCCTGCGCAGAACTGGGACAGCTGTGCAGATGCAGCCCCTGCCACACCGTGCCACAGCTGTTTGCCATACACAGGGGCCTCCTCTAACACACATGGGCTTCACATGGAGCACACTGCACACCTGGATCAGTATGTTCGCTGGGTCCATTCGTATTTCAGAACAGAATCTGGTACCAAGAAACAACAATAAGTGGCCCTACCGCCAAACTATGCGGAGCCACCTATAATGATAAGTTACAACACTGATGAAGGTTAGCTTGTGAACCGAAACATTGTCATGAACTTGATTTAATACCCTTTATGCTTCAAACGAATACTTTGTGCTGTGTCCATCTCTCGCAGTCTGTGTTCTAGATCAGTTGTGCGCACGACGCCGCGGGGTCATGTGACGTCGTGTTGCCATGACGACGCACCGACCGGTGGCAAAGTAAGAAGTTACAGAATTCTCGCGCGGTCTCCTGGCATTTAATTTAAATGATTTGGGGAAGAGCGCGTGGCCTCTGTAAGCGAAGCGCCCCCCCCCCCTGAAAATGTCACGCCCCCCTTGGGTGCACACCCTCCACCCTACACCCTGTATATTGTCCATTAAAATATGTTATTTATCTCATCTGAAGGGGTTGTCTTCCTGGAGTGCTACTTTACCAGTATTTGGCTTTAGCAATGAGCACAAGAAAGTGGCACAAAGGGGGTGTGAGATCTATAGCAATAAACCACTATACCCCTCAAACTGGCTTCTCATAGCAGCTTGTTCCGCAGAGTTCCATTCAGGCATGGTTTGTGTAAAGAACAAAATCACAGCAAATCAACCTGCTTTAACTTATCAAATTCTCACTTGAAAAGCAGCTTGTCCAGAGCAGCCAGTGAAAATCACCCCGTCTTGCGAGAGAAAATATGGCCATTTTATACACGCCCCGGAAAAAAAAATGAAACCAAAAAATACAAGCACATATTTCTCGAGGGCTACAGCATTATGGGGAGCGGAGAGAATCGCTGCATAAAGCTCAACAAATCTTATATTTAAAAAAATATTGTAGGGTAAAAAAGGGTGCATTTTAATGGCTAACTGGTTTTACAGAATAACCTGCGTTCAAAGCCAGTAAAGTCCCTTAACCAGGCGAGTGTTACAGTAAAACAGTGTTTTTGAACAGGGGTTTCTAGGAGTCCTTGGGTTCCCCGGGCATTCCTAAAAGGTTCCCTGCAAATTTCCGGTCATTTGAAAATTGTACCAAATACAGAAGATAGTACAATCTATCTGATCACAGACGTGCTATTAGAGAGGGTTGGGGTTCCTTACAATGCATCTGATCTCAGACGCGCTATTAGAGAGGGTTGGGGCTCCTTACAATGAATCTGATCTCAGACGCGCTATTAGAGAGGGTTGGGGTACCTCACAATGCATCTGATCTCAGACATGCTATTAGAGAGGGTTGGGGTTCCTTACAATGCATCTGATCTCAGACGCGCTATTAGAGAGGGTTGGGGTTCCTTACAATGCATCTGATCACAGACGTGCTATTAGAGAGAGTTGGGGTTCCTTACAATGCATCTGATCTCAGACGCGCTATTAGAGAGGGTTGGGGCTCCTTACAATGCATCTGATCTCAGACGCGCTATTAGAGAGGGTTGGGGTACCTCACAATGCATCTGATCTCAGACGCGATATTAGAGAGGGTTGGGGTTCCTTACAATGCATCTGATCTCAGACGCGGTATTAGAGAGGGTTGGGCATCTGCAGAATTTCACAATATAATTATAGGGTCCCTTAACCAAAAGAAGGTTGAAACCCACTGCAGTAGAAGTTGAAACATTTTGTTATCTCCCACCCTCTGCATTCAGAAAGCATCAAAGGCTGGGTAAAAGATGAAAGCAATAAACGTTTCATACACCATGAAGGAGACTTCAAACGCAACAGTTGGTGTCAGAAGTAAATGTTGCTATTTGAGCCTCTTCATGGACAGACCACTAAAGCATTGGACAAATTACCATCGCTCTTGCATTAAAGCTTGTGATCTAACATAAGTGCCCTAGGGGCTTAATCTATATCCACCAAAGCGGCTGATAGGCCAGTTTGTGCCCCAAATTCCCTGTTGACTTCAATGAAGAATGCAGGGTAACAATGGCCCAATCGGATGCTTTGGTTGATATAGAATAAACCCCTTAGTGTGATGGTAGTAACATTGGAGATTGGATTATATCCAGAGAAAAAAAGCACCGAAACTTTTACTGGAAAGCATAAGTGACATAAGCATCCTACAATCAGTCCTAATAGCAGCTTATTTGCTACCTACAGGGATAATGAAAAGTGCATCGCTCTCCCCCGTTACATTCAGGGGCAAAACCAGAGCACAGGGCCGTCCTACTGATAAAATCATAATCAGATAGACCAAGAAATTAAGGCAGAAGCTGCACCCTTGACCACACAGCCACAGCGTGGCTGCTGTATAATGTCCCACGTAATGTGTTCACATCTGCAGCCACTGCCGCTGCAAATCCTACCGAGTTCCAATGTGATGCAGCACTCCCAGTCGTCAATAAAATGCTATTTTTTTTTTAATACTCCTGATGAAGGTGTAATGTAACACCGAAATGTTCACAATGAAAGAAAGCATTTTATTCAAGTCTGGTTGTGCTGCATTACATTTGAATTTCATACACAGACAGATCCAGAGAAAGCAGACACTGTGATTAACCCCTTCTTTGTCAGATGTGTAGCAACACAAGCAATGTTTCCCCCCCAGACCATGTATCAGATTAGCCACTGAGATGTGCTGCTGTGCAATGCATGGCTGCCGGAAAAGAAGTTAAATACTTAAACCAATGCCATGGGGTGTGACTTTTCTCTAACTGCTAGTAACGTGAGCAGCTGGCGCCTGGACTCCCAAGAGGGCTAGAGCAATTATTCAATTAAAAGTTTCTGAGAGGGCATGAAATACTTTATGTTTCCTCCTCCCTGGAGATGCACAGGACATAGCTCATCACCATATATATCCCTGCTAAGGACGTCCTAGTGCTATTAAAGCAGCAATGATACATTCTCTCCTTTCTTATTTGTATATGTAAAGCATGTGACAATGTATCATTCTACATGCTTACCTACGCTGGCAATCGTTTAGGGCTCCTGTTTAAATCTGTAAACATCCTGATTGTGTGCCTAACTAAATGGCCGCCTTTCAGTTCCAATCAATCCTTCAGCCAGTATAACTCAGCAGCTACACTGTATCTGGATGTTACTAAGGTAACATTGACTATTGTTACAGTTTGCAGCTCAAACTGCTGGGAACATTGGCAACAAATTATCACAAACAGGAAAGTGTGACAAAGAACTTGCACAGCTGGGGGAAGTGTGCTAAAGCCTGCTAAAGGATGCTCAGTATATTAAAACAAACTAAAAATGGCATTAAAAGTTGAATAATAAAAAAACAGCCACTATTATCTCATACTACAGAAATGATTCATTAAAAAACCCCATATAAGATTTCACATGTTTTGCTGGTTTAACTGAGCCAGGCACAAGGTATTATCCATCCAAGACTCCTGGCTGCAGTAATAGTGCAAAGACAACAATTGGTTGACCACAGAAAGAAAAGTGCATATTTAAATTTGGATTCTTTTCTTTGATAAATATGGTGCAGCATTTTGATACACAGCCTCGTGTGATGTTACCAGTTTCCTAACTGGCCACAGACACACCCACAGCAGGGTGATGTGGACACCCCATGTTTGTAGAATCTAACCCACATGCTGCTACAGGAACCTGCATTACATGTCACTGCTTGTCTCTGCATCTCACTGCATGTCACCACTTCATATCATTGCATATTATGGAATAACTTCATAACTCTACATGTCACTGCATGTCACTGCACGTCTCTGCTTGTCATTGTATGTCTCTGTATGTCACTGTATGTCTCTGTATGTCTCTGCATCTCACTGCATGTCACCACTTCATATCATTGCATATTATGGAATCACTTCATAACTCTACATGTCACTGCATGTCACTGCACGTCTCTGCTTGTCATTGTATGTCTCTGTATGTCACTGTATGTCATTGTATGTCTCTGTATGTCACTGTATGTCTCTGCATCTCACTGCATGTCACTACTTCATATCATTGCATATTATGGAATCACTTCATAACTCTGCATGTCACTGTATGTCTCACTCTGCATGTCTCTGCAGATCACTGCATGTTACTGGACGTCTCTGCTTGTCATTGTATGTCTCTGTATGTCACTGCATGTCACTGCTTGTCTCTGCATGTCTCTGCATGTCTCTGCATGTC